>JBBDGP010004217.1:0-350000 GCA_037952835.1 Lithobates septentrionalis | reverse complement strand
AAAGCAACTCCCTTCCCTAGTCTGACCTCTACTGCACAGGGACTGTAAGGAGCTGAAATCAAGTCAAATTCAGGTACTTATACTGCATGTATTAAAAAAATACATTTAATGATGTATCAATGTGTATATATTTTTTTCTGTTTGGGATTTAAAAATAAAATTAGTCCTAATTTTGATTGTATTCTTACATACAAATGGCAAGAATACCTGACTGTGTCTTGATTTCAGCCTACTATTGTCCCTTGTGCAGCAGCACTCTACACTGAGAGAGGGTGTGGTATCACAGAAAGCCAGTCGGACTTCACTGTATACTCGTGTGCTAATGGGAGGAGAGGGTGGAGGGAGCAGAGCTGATATTTTTTTTTTTTTTCTCATTAAAAATAATAAACATTTTATACTTGCCTCCTCTGTGCAGTTGGTTTTGCACAGAGCAGCCCAGATCCTCCTCTTCTTGGGTCCCTCTTCCGTGCTCCTGTCCCCTCCCTCCTGTTAAGTGCCCCCACAACAAGCAGCTTGCTATGGGGGTACCCGAGCCTCAGCTCTGTGTCCATTTCTTGCTTCCAAGTGCGAAGCTCTTTAATCTTGTATGATCACAGAAAAGCAATGTACCTTTCCTCGGGTATGTGATCACACATGGTCCTGAAACACTGCTTTTCTATGCGATCTTACAAGAATAAAGAGCTTTGCATGTCAAATCAAGCTCATCCTTGTGCTGGGGACATATTTCATCCATGAATCCCAAAAGTGACTGCACTGGATTCCAAATCCATCAGCAGGTACAGTAGAAGGTGTGTGTTTCAGCTGTTTACCTGCAGATCAGATTTGAGAAAATATCTCCTTGCCCCATGTTGTTTACGAAGAACTGTCTCTTTTTGGGAAATAATTCCTTTATTTTTTTTATATTTTTTACTGTCTAGATGAGAAGGCAGAATTACTGATTTCAATGGGAACCATACAGTGTAATCCCAATACTGAGAGCGCAGCCACATTGGTGATCAGTTTCTTCAGTATGTCTGACTATCCTGTCTACTACCCCTCCATTGATAAGGTATGAGGCTGGGGATGATATAGGGGTCAGTGCTGGGATGGTTTGGTAATATTTTAAAGGTCTGCGGCTCATCTTGGTAACTAGATTCCAGTTGTGTGTTCTAGTTGTCCTGAGACTGCTGCAATGGGCCATAGGCATTGTTTCATAACTGCACTGATGTCTGGTTGTTCTGTAATGCTGATGGTGTTTAGTCATCTGTTAGCAATATTTTACTTTGAAGGGGTTGTTGGCAAAATGAATTTCATTCTTGATGCGTGGATCCCTCGCCCTAGACTTCCTGATGGCCTCACGTTGAGACTTCCCATTACCCTCGCTCTTAAGCCTTCCTGTCCTCTTCTTCACTTCCCCCTTACCCTCACGTTAAGCCTCCCCATCATCCTCACGCTAAGCCTCCCCATCATCCTCACGCTAAGCCTCCCCATCATCCTCACGCTAAGCCTCCCCATCATCCTCACGCTAAGCCTCCCCATCATCCTCACGCTAAGCCTCCCCATCATCCTCACGCTAAGCCTCCCCATCATCCTCACGCTAAGCCTCCCCATCATCCTCACGCTAAGCCTCCCCATCATCCTCACGCTAAGCCTCCCCATCATCCTCACGCTAAGCCTCCCCATCATCCTCACGCTAAGCCTCCCCATCATCCTCACGCTAAGCCTCCCCATCATCCTCACGCTAAGCCTCCCCATCATCCTCACGCTAAGCCTCCCCATCATCCTCACGCTAAGCCTCCCCATCATCCTCACGCTAAGCCTCCCCATCATCCTCACGCTAAGCCTCCCCATCATCCTCACGCTAAGCCTCCCCATCATCCTCACGCTAAGCCTCCCCATCATCCTCACGCTAAGCCTCCCCATCATCCTCACGCTAAGCCTCCCCATCATCCTCACGCTAAGCCTCCCCATCATCCTCACGCTAAGCCTCCCCATCATCCTCACGCTAAGCCTCCCCATCATCCTCACGCTAAGCCTCCCCATCATCCTCACGCTAAGCCTCCCCATCATCCTCACGCTAAGCCTCCCCATCATCCTCACGCTAAGCCTCCCCATCATCCTCACGCTAAGCCTCCCCATCATCCTCACGCTAAGCCTCCCCATCATCCTCACGCTAAGCCTCCCCATCATCCTCACGCTAAGCCTCCCCATCATCCTCACGCTAAGCCTCCCCATCATCCTCACGCTAAGCCTCCCCATCACCCTCACGCTAAGCCTCCCCATCACCCTCACGCTAAGCCTCCCCATCACCCTCACGCTAAGCCTCCCCATCACCCTCACGCTAAGCCTCCCCATCACCCTCACGCTAAGCCTCCCCATCACCCTCACGCTAAGCCTCCCCATCACCCTCACGCTAAGCCTCCCCATCACCCTCACGCTAAGCCTCCCCATCACCCTCACGCTAAGCCTCCCCGCAACCCTTAAGCTCTAATTTCAAATCAAAAAAGGTGAATGAACATTTTAAGCTTCTAGAATTTCTTCAAAACCTCCATTTCTCTTCTCTTCAGATTTTAGAGCTGGGCCGTCTTGGTGAAATTTCAAATCCCACTCAGAATGAGGTAACTTTCTCTTCTCTTCAGATTTTAGAGCTGGGCCGTCTTGGTGAAATTTCAAATCCCACTCAGAATGAGGTAACGGCTAATACCAATTGTCCTAAACCTTTCTGCATGTTCCTAGTGTCTCTCACCCTGTCCTATGTAATGAATGGAGTTGAATTAGTAGAAGACTTCTTTTGGGTGCCCCTCCAGTCATACACAGGTTCTTGGGTACACAGGCCAGAAGTACAGTGTCTTCAATAGGCTTTGGAGCATAAATGCATGCAGTAGTGCTGGGCCATTGTAGTAATAGAATACTCTACTCTATACCAGTCTTCTTCAGCCGGGGTGCCTTCAGGTGTCCTCAGGGGGTGCCTTAGCAAAACGCCTAAAAATTACAGAAAATTTGTATGCAAGCCAGCAGGTGAATCAAGCCTGCCTATTGGTTACACAAAGCCACAGGTTTTCATTGTGCACCATTATAGCCTTCTGGCCCCCAGTGTCCTAACAACCAATGATGTCATTGGTTGATAAAGAAGACATCGGACACCTGCACAGCATCCTTGTTTGCCCCTCTCCTGTCTCTCTCCATCAGCACTAAGGTAACATTAGCTGAGTGAGGGAGACAAAATGTGGGAGAAGCAAAACAATGGCATGCTAGTCAGTACCTGTGTGTTTCCATTGGATGCGTAAATCGCCTCCTAATGTTGGGTGTTCCTACATGTGTGGATGTTGCTGCGTTCTGTAAAAAAAAAAAAAAAAAAAAAATATATATATATACACACAGTATTCAGACCCCCTAAAATTTTTCACTCTGTTATATTGCAGCCATTTGCTAAAATCATTTTAAGTTCATTTTTTTTCCTCAATGAGAAAAACTGAAATATCAAATGGTCCTAAGTATTCGGATCCTTTGCTGTGACACTCATATATTTAACTCAGGTGCTGTCCATTTCTTCTGATCATCCTTCAGATGGTTCTACTCCATTTGAGTCCAGCTGTGTTTGATTATACTGATTGGACTTGATTAGGAAAGCCACACACCTGTCTATATAAGACCTTACAGCTCACAGTGCATGTCAGAGCAAATGAGAATCATGAGGTCAAAGGAACTGCCTGAAGAGCTCAGAGACAGAACTGTGGCAAGGCACAGATCTGGCCAAGGTTACAAAAAAAATTTCTGCTGCACTTAAGGTTCCTAAGAGCACAGTGGCCTCCATAATTCTTAAATGGAAGACGTTTGGGACGACCAGAAGCCTTCCTAGAGCTGGCCGTCCGGCCAAACTGAGCCATCGGGGGAGAAGAGCCTTGGTGAGAGAGGTAAAGAGGAACCCAAAGATCTCTGTGCATCTCTGGAGCTCAGCCAATCGGGAGGTGGGAGAAAGTTGTAGAAAGTCAACCATCACTGCAGCCCTCCACCAGTCGGGGAGTTATGGCAGAGTGGCCCGACGGAAGCCTCTCCTCAGTGCAAGACACAAAGCCTGCATGGAGTTTGCTAAAAAAACACCTAAAGGACTCCAAGATGGTGAGAAATAAGATTCTCTGGTCTGATGTGACCAAGATAGAACTTTTTGGCCTTAATTCTAAGCGGTATGTGTGGAGAAAACCAGGCACTGCTCATCACCTGTCCCAACAGTGAAGCATGGTGGTGGCAGCATCATGCTGTGGGGGTGTTTTTCAGCTGCAGGGACAGGACGACTGGTTGCAATTGAGGGAAAGATGAATGCGGCCAAATACAGGGATATCCTGGACGAAAACCTTCTCCAGAGTGCTCATGACATCAGACTGGGCCGAAGGTTTACCTTCCAACAAGACAATGACCCTAAGCACACAGCTAAAATAACGAAGGAGTGGCTTCACAACAACTCCGTGACTGTTCTTGAATGGCCCAGCCAGAGCCCTGACTTAAACCCAATTGAGCATCTCTGGAGAGACCTAAAAATGGCCGTCCACCAACGTTTACCATCCAACCTGACAGAACTGGAGAGGATCTGCAAGGAGGAATGGCAGAGGATCCCCAAATCCAGGTGTGAAAAACTTGTTGCATCTTTCCCAAAAAGACTCATGGCTGTATTAGATCAAAAGGGTGCTTCTACTAAATACGGAGCAAAGGGTCTGAATACTTAGGACCATGTGATATTTCAGTTTTTTCTTTTTTAATAAATCTGCAAAAATGTCGACAATTCTGTGTTTTTCTGTCAATATGGGGTGCTGTGTGTACATTAATGAGGAAAAAATTAACTTGCCGTATATACTTGAGTATAAGTCGTTCCGAGTATAAGTCGAGGCCCTAATTTACCACAAAAAAATGGGAAAAACTTAGTGACCCGAGTATAAGACGAGGGTGAGAAATGCGCAGCTACTGTAAGTGGAAAAGAGGATCAACAATGCCCATTTGCAGCCTTACTGTACCCATTTGCATGCCTCACTGTGCCCATTTGCAGCCATAGGTCCCCCGAACTTCAAACTCGGTAGTTAAGGGTTCCTAGATGCCCCCTAGCTGCAGCCAAAATTTGGGGTCTCTGAACCCAAATGGTCCCGAAATGACATTGCTTCAGATAGACACAGTTGACCGATTTTGGGGCCCCATATCTCGGGGCCACTTAGTGCTAGGAACCCTAAATTTGGTGTGCAAACTCAGTGGAACTAGCACCATAAAATATCCAAAGCTGGGGTTTCTAGCACCAAGTGTCCCCGAGATACTGGGCCCCAAAAATCGGTTCAGAAAATGTCAAGCACTTTTCTGCAGCAGAGAATGACCTTTTCCGAACCGATTTTGGGGCCCAGTATCTCGGGGTCACTTAGTGCTAGGAACCCCAGCTTTGGATATGTTGTAGTACCAGTTCCACTGGGTTTGCACACCATATTTGGGGTTCCTAGCAGAAAGTGGCCCTGAGATACGGGGCCCCAAAGTCGGTTTGGAAAATGAAATTTTTTGCTGCAGAAAAGTGCTTGAGTCGAGTATAAGTCGAGGGGGGCACTTTTAGCACAAAAAAAGTGCTGAAAAACTCGACTTATACTCGAGTATATACGGTAAATGATTTTAGCAAATGGCTGCAATAAAACAAAGTGAAAAACTTAAGGGGGTCTGAATACTTTCCGTACCCAGTGTGTGTGTGTGTGTGTGTGTGTGTGTGTGTGTATATATAAAAATTGTTTTAAATTTTAGAATGGTTGCCTCGAGATTGAAATTTAAAATGCTGCACAATGTTTATTAACCACTTCAGCCCCAGAAGATTTTCCGCCCTAAAGACCAGGCCATTTTTTGCAATACGGCACTGCGTCGCTTTAACTGACAATAACCCGGTCGTGTGATGCTGTACCCAAACAAAATGTCCTTTTTACTGAAAAATAGAGCCTTTTTTGGTGGTGTTTGATCACCTCTGCGGTTTTTATTTTTTGCGCTAAACCAAAAAAGTTGTTCATTTTGAACAACAATATATTTTTTTACTTTCTGCTATAATGCATATCCAAAAAAAAAAGCGAAAAACAAATTTATTCATCAGTTTAGATATATATTTTTATAGATATAGAAATGGATAGATAAAGAGTTGAGCTTCAATAGCATTCAACTCGCCAGTCCCCTTCTGGTTGGATTTTTATTTTTTTATTTTTTTTTTCAATGTATCTTTTAAATTCATATTTCTGAAAGTCTGAGGTTTTCATTTGCACCTGCATTGCCTTATTACCAGCTCTGGTAGTGTCCTATTTCCTAATATTGATAGGAGCAGACATTAAGTTGTTGCAGAAGGGTCAGATGAACTGCATACATGTTAGGAACATACAGAATGGGGAAATGAGCTTGGTTATATAGCAATGATGGGACCAAGCAGGGAGTGTTCTATAGCAGGGGTCTCCAAACTTTTTAAATAAAGGGCCAGTTTATTTTCCTTCAGACTTAAGGGGGGCCTGATTGTGGCTAGCAGGGGCAGAAAATAGTGACAGGTCCGTGACATTGAGAATAAATATGGCCTCAGGGTTTGTGGTCAATAGGAGGAGTAGTGCCCCTATTGGTAGGAGGAATAGTATCCCATCATTGGTATCTATAAAATAATGCCCCATTGTTGGTGTCAGTGGAAGGAATAGTGCCCTAAAGGCCGGATAAAAGCCACATGGGCCCTCGGGCCGCAGTTTGGAGAACCCTGTTCTATAGTACTGGCTGTGATAACTGGAACAGACTTTAGGCTTTTTTTTTTTGAAGACAGACTGTGTATGTTGCCTTCACATGTCAGACCTGTGAGAATGTCTTTTAATTGGATCTCCTTTGTGAGGTAGAACATCAATATTATTACTGATGATTCCTGGCCATATGTTAAAAGAGCGTGGTGTGCGTTCCATGTGATGCTCTCTCCGGTGTGCAGCTGTGTGCTGAGATCTGGGTCACTGTTAAGGCGATGAACATGGCAGGTGTTTTGCCCTTTTCTTACCCCTCTACAGCGTCAGCAGCTCCAGGAGATTGTGGAACGGAAAGGTCAAGCTGAGCTGTACGAAGACGAGAAAGAGCTGGTCTGGAAGCTGCGCCATGAGATTAGAGATCGCCACCCGGAGGCCCTGCCCAAACTGCTGCTCACCACCAAGTGGAACAAGCACGAGGACGTAGCACAGGTACAAAATGTTGGCGATAGACTAAACGTGAGTCGCACTATACCAGGATAAATTGTTGCCATTGTTAATATTTCATGTTTTCTGTAGATGGTGTATTTACTGCAGAAGTGGCCTGAGTTGCCTGTTCTCACTGCTTTGGAGTTATTAGACTTCAACTATCCCGATCGATATGTGGGAATGTTCACTATGAACTGCCTGAGGAAGCTTACGTAAGTACTGCTGGTCTGGCATGGTGGGGAAGAAGGTTGTTGATGTAGTTGGTTTGGCTGTGTCGAGTTTAGTGGATAGTGAGATACCTAATGAGAAGAAATGCCTAGCAAGATGTGCTCTTGGTGGTTGGCGGACTTTGCTATCAGTAATGCTGGAGACAGGATGACTTTGGGAGCACCGAATAGCTGTTAGCCTTGCAAAAGGGATATAGTGAGCAGCTCATGGTAGTTGGAAGTTTGTCTGGCAGTGGGCCACTATGTAAAGGGTACACGTGTCTGGCAGTGGACTACTGTGGAGGGGGGGAGGTGTGATTGGCAGTGCTGCTTCAGAGCGGGGAGGTGTCTGGCAGTGGGTCATTCTGGATGGAGAAGAGATGTCTGGCAGTGGGTCCCTCTGGAAGGAGGAGGTGTCTGGCAGTGAGACGTTCTGGAGAGAAGGGTCTGGCAGTGAGCTACTCTAGAGATAGGAGGCGTGTCTGGCAGTGGGCCACTCTGGAGGAAGGAGGTGCGTCTGGCAGGGGGCCACTCTGGAGGGAAGGGGCGCGTCTGGCAGGGGGCCACTGTGGAGGGAGGAGGTGCGTCTGGCAGTGGGCCACTGTGGAGGGAGGAGGTGCGTCTGGCAGTGGGCCACTGTGGAGGGAGGAGGTGCGTCTGGCAGTGGGCCACTGTGGAGGGAGGAGGTGCGTCTGGCAGTGGGCCACTGTGGAGGGAGGAGGTGCGTCTGGCAGTGGGCCACTGTGGAGGGAGGAGGTGCGTCTGGCAGTGGGCCACTGTGGAGGGAGGAGGTGCGTCTGGCAGTGGGCCACTGTGGAGGGAGGAGGTGCGTCTGGCAGTGGGCCACTGTGGAGGGAGGAGGTGCGTCTGGCAGTGGGCCACTGTGGAGGGAGGAGGTGCGTCTGGCAGTGGGCCACTGTGGAGGGAGGAGGTGCGTCTGGCAGTGGGCCACTGTGGAGGGAGGAGGTGCGTCTGGCAGTGGGCCACTGTGGAGGGAGGAGGTGCGTCTGGCAGTGGGCCACTGTGGAGGGAGGAGGTGCGTCTGGCAGTGGGCCACTGTGGAGGGAGGAGGTGCGTCTGGCAGTGGGCCACTGTGGAGGGAGGAGGTGCGTCTGGCAGTGGGCCACTGTGGAGGGAGGAGGTGCGTCTGGCAGTGGGCCACTGTGGAGGGAGGGGGCGCGTCTGGCAGTGGGCCACTGTGGAGGGAGGGGGCGCGTCTGGCAGTGGGCCACTGTGGAGGGAGGGGGCGCGTCTGGCAGTGGGCCACTGTGGAGGGAGGGGGCGCGTCTGGCAGTGGGCCACTGTGGAGGGAGGGGGCGCGTCTGGCAGTGGGCCACTGTGGAGGGAGGGGGCGCGTCTGGCAGTGGGCCACTGTGGAGGGAGGGGGCGCGTCTGGCAGTGGGCCACTGTGGAGGGAGGGGGCGCGTCTGGCAGTGGGCCACTGTGGAGGGAGGGGGCGCGTCTGGCAGTGGGCCACTGTGGAGGGAGGGGGCGCGTCTGGCAGTGGGCCACTGTGGAGGGAGGGGGCGCGTCTGGCAGTGGGCCACTGTGGAGGGAGGGGGCGCGTCTGGCAGTGGGCCACTGTGGAGGGAGGGGGCGCGTCTGGCAGTGGGCCACTGTGGAGGGAGGGGGCGCGTCTGGCAGTGGGCCACTGTGGAGGGAGGGGGCGCGTCTGGCAGTGGGCCACTGTGGAGGGAGGGGGCGCGTCTGGCAGTGGGCCACTGTGGAGGGAGGGGGCGCGTCTGGCAGTGGGCCACTGTGGAGGGAGGGGGCGCGTCTGGCAGGGGGCCACTGTGGAGGGAGGGGGCGCGTCTGGCAGGGGGCCACTGTGGAGGGAGGGGGCGCGTCTGGCAGGGGGCCACTGTGGAGGGAGGGGGCGCGTCTGGCAGGGGGCCACTCTGGAGGGAGGGGGCGCGTCTGGCAGGGGGCCACTCTGGAGGGAGGGGGCGCGTCTGGCAGGGGGCCACTCTGGAGGGAGGGGGCGCGTCTGGCAGGGGGCCACTCTGGAGGGAGGGGGCGCGTCTGGCAGTGGGCCACTCGTGGAGGGAGGGGGCGCGTCTGGCAGTGGGCCACTGTGGAGGGAGGGGGCGCGTCTGGCAGTGGGCCACTGTGGAGGCAGGGGGCGCGTCTGGCAGTGGGCCACTGTGGAGGCAGGGGGCGCGTCTGGCAGTGGGCCACTGTGGAGGCAGGGGGCGCGTCTGGCAGTGGGCCACTGTGGAGGCAGGGGGCGCGTCTGGCAGTGGGCCACTGTGGAGGCAGGGGGCGCGTCTGGCAGTGGGCCACTGTGGAGGCAGGGGGCGCGTCTGGCAGTGGGCCACTGTGGAGGCAGGGGGCGCGTCTGGCAGTGGGCCACTGTGGAGGCAGGGGGCGCGTCTGGCAGTGGGCCACTGTGGAGGCAGGGGGCGCGTCTGGCAGTGGGCCACTGTGGAGGCAGGGGGCGCGTCTGGCAGTGGGCCACTGTGGAGGCAGGGGGCGCGTCTGGCAGTGGGCCACTGTGGAGGCAGGGGGCGCGTCTGGCAGTGGGCCACTGTGGAGGCAGGGGGCGCGTCTGGCAGTGGGCCACTGTGGAGGCAGGGGGCGCGTCTGGCAGTGGGCCACTGTGGAGGCAGGGGGCGCGTCTGGCAGTGGGCCACTGTGGAGGCAGGGGGCGCGTCTGGCAGTGGGCCACTGTGGAGGCAGGGGGCGCGTCTGGCAGTGGGCCACTGTGGAGGCAGGGGGCGCGTCTGGCAGTGGGCCACTGTGGAGGCAGGGGGCGCGTCTGGCAGTGGGCCACTGTGGAGGCAGGGGGCGCGTCTGGCAGTGGGCCACTGTGGAGGCAGGGGGCGCGTCTGGCAGTGGGCCACTGTGGAGGCAGGGGGCGCGTCTGGCAGTGGGCCACTGTGGAGGCAGGGGGCGCGTCTGGCAGTGGGCCACTGTGGAGGCAGGGGGCGCGTCTGGCAGTGGGCCACTGTGGAGGCAGGGGGCGCGTCTGGCAGTGGGCCACTGTGGAGGCAGGGGGCGCGTCTGGCAGTGGGCCACTGTGGAGGCAGGGGGCGCGTCTGGCAGTGGGCCACTGTGGAGGCAGGGGGCGCGTCTGGCAGTGGGCCACTGTGGAGGCAGGGGGCGCGTCTGGCAGTGGGCCACTGTGGAGGCAGGGGGCGCGTCTGGCAGTGGGCCACTGTGGAGGCAGGGGGCGCGTCTGGCAGTGGGCCACTGTGGAGGCAGGGGGCGCGTCTGGCAGTGGGCCACTGTGGAGGCAGGGGGCGCGTCTGGCAGTGGGCCACTGTGGAGGCAGGGGGCGCGTCTGGCAGTGGGCCACTGTGGAGGCAGGGGGCGCGTCTGGCAGTGGGCCACTGTGGAGGCAGGGGGCGCGTCTGGCAGTGGGCCACTGTGGAGGCAGGGGGCGCGTCTGGCAGTGGGCCACTGTGGAGGCAGGGGGCGCGTCTGGCAGTGGGCCACTGTGGAGGCAGGGGGCGCGTCTGGCAGTGGGCCACTGTGGAGGCAGGGGGCGCGTCTGGCAGTGGGCCACTGTGGAGGCAGGGGGCGCGTCTGGCAGTGGGCCACTGTGGAGGCAGGGGGCGCGTCTGGCAGTGGGCCACTGTGGAGGCAGGGGGCGCGTCTGGCAGTGGGCCACTGTGGAGGCAGGGGGCGCGTCTGGCAGTGGGCCACTGTGGAGGCAGGGGGCGCGTCTGGCAGTGGGCCACTGTGGAGGCAGGGGGCGCGTCTGGCAGTGGGCCACTGTGGAGGCAGGGGGCGCGTCTGGCAGTGGGCCACTGTGGAGGCAGGGGGCGCGTCTGGCAGTGGGCCACTGTGGAGGCAGGGGGCGCGTCTGGCAGTGGGCCACTGTGGAGGCAGGGGGCGCGTCTGGCAGTGGGCCACTGTGGAGGCAGGGGGCGCGTCTGGCAGTGGGCCACTGTGGAGGCAGGGGGCGCGTCTGGCAGTGGGCCACTGTGGAGGCAGGGGGCGCGTCTGGCAGTGGGCCACTGTGGAGGCAGGGGGCGCGTCTGGCAGTGGGCCACTGTGGAGGCAGGGGGCGCGTCTGGCAGTGGGCCACTGTGGAGGCAGGGGGCGCGTCTGGCAGTGGGCCACTGTGGAGGCAGGGGGCGCGTCTGGCAGTGGGCCACTGTGGAGGCAGGGGGCGCGTCTGGCAGTGGGCCACTGTGGAGGCAGGGGGCGCGTCTGGCAGTGGGCCACTGTGGAGGCAGGGGGCGCGTCTGGCAGTGGGCCACTGTGGAGGCAGGGGGCGCGTCTGGCAGTGGGCCACTGTGGAGGCAGGGGGCGCGTCTGGCAGTGGGCCACTGTGGAGGCAGGGGGCGCGTCTGGCAGTGGGCCACTGTGGAGGCAGGGGGCGCGTCTGGCAGTGGGCCACTGTGGAGGCAGGGGGCGCGTCTGGCAGTGGGCCACTGTGGAGGCAGGGGGCGCGTCTGGCAGTGGGCCACTGTGGAGGCAGGGGGCGCGTCTGGCAGTGGGCCACTGTGGAGGCAGGGGGCGCGTCTGGCAGTGGGCCACTGTGGAGGCAGGGGGCGCGTCTGGCAGTGGGCCACTGTGGAGGCAGGGGGCGCGTCTGGCAGTGGGCCACTGTGGAGGCAGGGGGCGCGTCTGGCAGTGGGCCACTGTGGAGGCAGGGGGCGCGTCTGGCAGTGGGCCACTGTGGAGGCAGGGGGCGCGTCTGGCAGTGGGCCACTGTGGAGGCAGGGGGCGCGTCTGGCAGTGGGCCACTGTGGAGGCAGGGGGCGCGTCTGGCAGTGGGCCACTGTGGAGGCAGGGGGCGCGTCTGGCAGTGGGCCACTGTGGAGGCAGGGGGCGCGTCTGGCAGTGGGCCACTGTGGAGGCAGGGGGCGCGTCTGGCAGTGGGCCACTGTGGAGGCAGGGGGCGCGTCTGGCAGTGGGCCACTGTGGAGGCAGGGGGCGCGTCTGGCAGTGGGCCACTGTGGAGGCAGGGGGCGCGTCTGGCAGTGGGCCACTGTGGAGGCAGGGGGCGCGTCTGGCAGTGGGCCACTGTGGAGGCAGGGGGCGCGTCTGGCAGTGGGCCACTGTGGAGGCAGGGGGCGCGTCTGGCAGTGGGCCACTGTGGAGGCAGGGGGCGCGTCTGGCAGTGGGCCACTGTGGAGGCAGGGGGCGCGTCTGGCAGTGGGCCACTGTGGAGGCAGGGGGCGCGTCTGGCAGTGGGCCACTGTGGAGGCAGGGGGCGCGTCTGGCAGTGGGCCACTGTGGAGGCAGGGGGCGCGTCTGGCAGTGGGCCACTGTGGAGGCAGGGGGCGCGTCTGGCAGTGGGCCACTGTGGAGGCAGGGGGCGCGTCTGGCAGTGGGCCACTGTGGAGGCAGGGGGCGCGTCTGGCAGTGGGCCACTGTGGAGGCAGGGGGCGCGTCTGGCAGTGGGCCACTGTGGAGGCAGGGGGCGCGTCTGGCAGTGGGCCACTGTGGAGGCAGGGGGCGCGTCTGGCAGTGGGCCACTGTGGAGGCAGGGGGCGCGTCTGGCAGTGGGCCACTGTGGAGGCAGGGGGCGCGTCTGGCAGTGGGCCACTGTGGAGGCAGGGGGCGCGTCTGGCAGTGGGCCACTGTGGAGGCAGGGGGCGCGTCTGGCAGTGGGCCACTGTGGAGGCAGGGGGCGCGTCTGGCAGTGGGCCACTGTGGAGGCAGGGGGCGCGTCTGGCAGTGGGCCACTGTGGAGGCAGGGGGCGCGTCTGGCAGTGGGCCACTGTGGAGGCAGGGGGCGCGTCTGGCAGTGGGCCACTGTGGAGGCAGGGGGCGCGTCTGGCAGTGGGCCACTGTGGAGGCAGGGGGCGCGTCTGGCAGTGGGCCACTGTGGAGGCAGGGGGCGCGTCTGGCAGTGGGCCACTGTGGAGGCAGGGGGCGCGTCTGGCAGTGGGCCACTGTGGAGGCAGGGGGCGCGTCTGGCAGTGGGCCACTGTGGAGGCAGGGGGCGCGTCTGGCAGTGGGCCACTGTGGAGGCAGGGGGCGCGTCTGGCAGGGGGCCACTGTGGAGGCAGGGGGCGCGTCTGGCAGGGGGCCACTGTGGAGGCAGGGGGCGCGTCTGGCAGGGGGCCACTGTGGAGGCAGGGGGCGCGTCTGGCAGGGGGCCACTGTGGAGGCAGGGGGCGCGTCTGGCAGGGGGCCACTGTGGAGGCAGGGGGCGCGTCTGGCAGGGGGCCACTGTGGAGGCAGGGGGCGCGTCTGGCAGGGGGCCACTGTGGAGGCAGGGGGCGCGTCTGGCAGGGGGCCACTGTGGAGGGAGGGGGCGCGTCTGGCAGGGGGCCACTGTGGAGGGAGGGGGCGCGTCTGGCAGGGGGCCACTCTGGAGGGAGGATATGTGTTTAGCAGCTGCACACCCAGTTGGAAACGTCAAAAGGAAGTATGTGTTCTTTTTATTCAGACTAAAACTAATGATCCATATCCCCCATTTTCTCCTCAGGAATGAAGAACTGTGCCAATATCTTCTGCAGCTGGTTCAGGTTCTCAAGTATGAATCTTATCTAGACTGTGAGTTGACAATCTTCCTGCTGGAGAGAGCTCTGATCCACCGCAAGATCGGCCACTTCCTGTTCTGGCACCTCCGGTAATGGCTAGTGGTGTGCACCAAAATGTTTCTTGGGGTCCAGTCCGAATTACTGTAGAAGAAGCACTGACTGGTCAACCAGGATGTGCTGGCTGGTTTCTGTAGTCCAACTAACTGTACAAGCTGGTTTATGTAGAAAAAGGTTTTACTATAATTCATAGATAACTTTGTGGGCATTTCAGGAGATAATCGGGTAGGGAGATATTTTATATGAACGTGTGCTTCACTCACACAGGACAAAAAGTTAATAGCCATTATTTTTTCTTAGTGTAGTATTTGCTGTACATATTCTAGTCCCGTCGTTTTTGGCCTCTTGTGTCTATTCAGTTTGTTCTGATCTCCAACTTTTGTTTGCTGTCCATCCCCTCCAGATCAGAGATGCACGTCCCCGCGGTGGCCCTGAGGTTCGGTCTCATCCTTGAAGCATATTGCCGGGGTAGTCTCTACCATATGAGGGTTCTAATGAAGCAGGTGGATCCCTTTTTTTTTTTTTTTATTTTTTTTTTTTAATTTTTTTTTTTTAGGTCAGTTATGTGACACCTTTTTTGCTTTTGTTTCTCTGGATTAGGGGGAAGCTCTGTCCAAGCTGAAGGGTCTCAATGATTTTGTGAGGTCCAGTGTCCAAAAGACAAAAGAAAAGTCCCAGGCCAAAGAGGCAATGCACATGTGTTTGAGACAGGAGACCTACCTGGAGCCGCTCTCCCACCTCTATTCTCCTCTAGACCCCAACCTCATTCTGACAGATGTTTGGTAAGTACAAAGTTATGGGCATATTATCGCCAAGCAAGAGCATCAAAAATAGCCAAACATTGGTTGAGATTTGTATACCATTGGGCAACAAGAAGCTTGATCGCAGAATTCATGGAGAATGTTCAGAAGCCTCTGTTTATTGACAAATTAGACAGCTTCTAGAAATCGAGGACACGTCACTTTTACTGCAACTGGGATGTACTCTCTCCAGGTAGCAGCAGTCAATCAGCATGCTGGTCGGAGTGGCTTTATAGCTGTATACCACATAATGCAGGCAGAGGCAGTTCACATTGGGAAAGTCATCTAGGTTGCTTCTAGGGCCGCAAATACCAATACAAATAAGTACCACATTTAAGAAGGTGCTCATTAACCACTTCAGCCCTGGAAGATTTCACCCCCTTCCTGTCCACAGCACTTTTTACAATTTGGCACTGCGTCGCCTCAACTGACAATTGCGCAGTTGTGCGACGCTGTACCCAAACAAAATTTGCTTCCTTTTTTTTCCCACAAATAGAGCTTTCTTTTGGTGGTATTTGATCATCTCTGCGGTTTTTATTTTTTCCTCTTTAAACAAAAAAAAGCAACTATTTTTTTACTTTTTGCTATAATAAAAAAAAAAACAAATGTCTTCATCAGTTTAGGCCAATATATATTCTTCTACATATTTTTGGTAAAAAAAAACGCAAAAAGCGTATATTGATTGGTTTGAACAAAAGTTATAGCATCTGCAAACTATGGGAAAGATTTATTGCATTTTTATGTCTTTTTGTGTTTTTTTTTTTTTTCTTTTTAACTAGTAATGGCAGAGATCTGCAATTTTTAGCGGTATTGCGACGACAGATCGGAGACTTTTGACACTTTTTTTTTTTTTTTGGGAGCATTTGCATTTATGCAGCGATCAGTGCTATAAAAATGCACTGATTACTGTGTAAATGTCACTGGCAGGGAAGGGGTTAACAGTAGGAGGCAATCAAGGGGTTAATTGTGTGTTCCCTCACTGTGTTCTAACTGTGTGGGGATGGGAGTGACTAGGAGAGGAGACGTATCGTTTTTTCCTACTTAGTAGGAACAAACAATATAGCTCATCTCCTGACAGCACAGGGATTTGTGTTTACACACAAATCTCTGTGCTAGCGCTCGTGCACGTGATCACGTGTGGCCGGCATGGACCGTCCCCGCCGGCCACACGCATCGGGTCCCCCGCCGTGCAGCGGGCGCGCCCTCTGGTGGCTGAAAAATGGTAGGACGTACCCGTACAGGATTTCACCCAGGAGAGCCATTGTGCCGCAGTATATCTGCGTGACATGGTCGGGAAGCGGTTAAAATTCAATTGATTTCACACTGCTAAATAGTGTAAAAACAACTTTGTATAAAATGGGGATCCCTTTTTTATAAACAAACAAATTTTAAAGAGATTCAAAAAGAAAGAGTTAAACTTTTTCCATCCTAAAGCTGGTGGCAAGAGCTGTGTTGCCTGATCCATTATCTGAAAACAGTCTAAATATACTCCTAGATCTAAACCCCGGTTCACACTAAATGCAGCTTTGAAATCGTGTTACTTCAGTGCGATTTCATGTGCAGTTTGCCGTCCTCTGTGCGGCTTCATGCAAAGATGTCTATGCAAGTCGCACATGAAATCGCCCACAATAGTGTAGGAACCTTTTCAAAATCGGTAAAAGTCAGAGTTGCACAGATTTGAACGGTTCCATAGGCACAAATAGGGTGCGACTTGTCATGCAATTTTAAACTGTCACTTCACATGACAAGTTGCACTGGTCAAAATCAGGGTTAAAGCTGCCGGTAACAAAGTGAAACTGATGCAGAGAATTGCACACATGAAAGGCTTTTCCCGATTTACTAAAGGAAAAAGCAGACATCCTGTAATGTCTCCCTCTTTCGCTTTTAAAGGTTTCAATTGGGTACTGGTTTCCCTTCAGCAGTTTGTTCATTAAATATTTAAATAAAACGCTGATCAGGGTCTTTTTTTTTTTTTTTTTTTTTTTGTTTCTATAATCTGAGAAACCGTATTCTTTCCCACAGTGTGGAGCTTTGCACTTTTATGGAATCCAAGATGAAGCCACTGTGGATTGTATACAATAATGAAATGTCAGGGGGAAATCGTGTTGGCATCATCTTCAAGAATGGAGACGGTAAGGCTGATTCTGGGAGTGCCCACCATATATGAGGTTGTCTAGGTTCATCCCTGAATGCCTGCCATACATCAAGTTGTCTATGGTCATCTGAGAAGGCCCTCCATATGAGGGTGTCTAAGTTCTTCTGGGAAGATTCCCCATATACAAGTATGTCTCTAGGTTATTCAGGGAAGGTCTGTCATATATACGAGAGTGTATAGGTTCATCCAAGAAGGCCCCTGCTATAAATAAGGGTGTTAAGGTTCATCCAGTAAGGCCTGCAATATACTGTATGAAGGTGTCTAAGTCCATCTGGGAAGGCCTGCCATATAGAAGGATTTCTAGGTTCATCCAAGAAGGCCTCTACCCATATAGGAGGGTGTCCAGACTCACCCAAGCAGGCCCTCGCCTTACATGAAGGTGTATAGATATATCCAAGATGGGCCCTACAATATATGAGGGTGTCTAGGTTCATCCAGGAAGGCCTACCATATTATGAGGGTGTGTAGGTTAATCTCAGAAGGCCAGCTGTATTCAAGAGTGTCTAGGTTTATCTTGAAAGATCTGTCATATATGGAGGGCGTTTGGGTGCATCCTGGAAGGCCTCCACCATATGACGGTGTCTAAGTTCACCCAGAAAGGTCTACTGTATATAAGGGTCTCCAAGTTTACCTGGGAAGGTTCACCTTATATGATGGTGTCTACGTTAATCCGAGAACGCCCCCACTATATATGAGGTTGTTGTCTAGGTTCATCCAGTAGGGCCTGGCAATATAGAAAGCTGTCTAGGTTTATCCTGGAAGGCCCACCATGTATGAGGGTGTCTACATTCATCCTTGGAAGGTCCACTCTATATGAGACGCTCGTCTTGGAAGGCAAATTATATGAGGCTATCTAGGATCATCTGGGAAGACCCGCTATGCATGAGGGTGTCGAGGTTCACCCATCAAGGCCTGCCATATGTATGTGATTGTCAAGGTTCATGTGTGAAGGCCCTCGCCATATATTAGATTAGGGTGTCTAGGTTCATCCAAGAAGTACCGCCGCATAAAAGTGTCTTAGTTCATTAACCTAACGCTGTGTCCTCCATTCTCCACAGATCTTCGTCAGGATATGCTGACCCTACAGATGATCCGGCTTATGGATGTTCTGTGGAAGAAGGAGGGGCTGGACCTCAGGTGAGCAACTTTTTACACTTCTCTTCTTCTTTTTTTTTTTTTTTTTTTCCTTAGGCAGCTTTAAATGATCTTTCTGACTTAAGTATACAGTAACTGAAAAACAAAAGGCAGAGGGTCTAAGGCAACTATGGACTCTCATGGTACGGTAAGGACTTGCATACACATTTGTATATAAAAATATATAATTTATTGAAACAAAGACATGATTAAAAAGGTCCTAAGGAGAGGGAATATATAATACATATAAATTCATTCTCTGAACAAGAACTGAACAATTGGACGTGCATCCATCCAGGGAAGGAATCGGAATGTCGTCCTAGGTCAGTTCAAACTCGACATGTTTCGCGGTGTAACCGCTTCATCAGGAGTATGTTTCCAGAGTCATTACAGGTGGTCCCCGGGTTACAAACAAGATAGGGTCTGTAGGTTTGTTAAGTTGAATCTAAGTCGGAACAGGTGCATTTTTTTTTTTTAAGTGTAGCTTCAGCCAAAAAACTATTTTAAGATGCACGTCCAATCGTTCAGTTCTTGTTCAGAGAATGAATTTATATGTATTATATATGCCCTCTCCTTAGGACCTTTTTTAATCAAGTCTTTGTTTCAATAAATGTATATATTTTTATACAAATGTGTATGTAAGTACTTGCCATACCATGAGAGTCCATAGTTGCCTTAGACCCTCAGCCTTTTGTTTTTTCCCAAATTTATAGGATGACGGTACATTATCATAGTCTTACGATCAGTAGCATTTATTTATACAATAACTGCATTTCCTGGATAGCATTAGTAGCTTACTGCTTTGTTTTTTTACGTATTGTCTGTAATTTCTCTTCAAGATTTGCACCCCTAGTATTCAGTGCAAAAACTAATACAGCATGAGAGAGGGCGGATGGCAACATCTCTATTGACTGCCTGCTTTTGTCTGTACAGGGTGACACCTTACGGCTGCCTGTCGACTGGAGACAAGACCGGCCTCATTGAAGTTGTCATGCGTTCTGATACGATCGCAAACATCCAGCGTAACAAAAGTAACATGGCAGCTACTGCGGCCTTCAACAAGGATGCACTTCTGAACTGGTTAAAGAGCAAGAATCCAGGGTGAGTGATTGGTCTGCCAGGAACCCTCCTGGCATGTATTTTTTTTTTTTTTTTATTATTTATTTTTTGTAGCAGATGTCTCCGTTTTTAAAGTCATGATTTCCCCATGCTCCAGTAATTTGGCTCTGAAGTCCACACAGTTAGCCTGCTGTGTAGAATGTTTCACCTTGAAAAAATATATTTTGTTGCTCTGGCAACAATTTGCCCAGGAGTCTATAGGGGTGCAGTGTTCATTACACAACAGGGACTGATCGTGTGATTCGCAAACGCGTAGAACATTCACGTTGGCATTTAATTAAAACATTTTTTAGCAAGTGCTCTGCTCTGAATGGCCTTTTGCAATATCTGCAGCGTTGCCCGCTTCAGATCTGCAGATGTTGCAGTAGTAATCATTTTTTTGTTCTACAATGGGGACTGAAAGTATTCAGACCCCCTTAAATTTTTCACTCTTTGTTATATTGCAGCCATTTGCTAAAATCATTTTAAGTTCTTTTTTTTTCCTCATTAATATACACACAGCACCCCATATTGACAGAAAAACACAGAATTGTTGACATTTTTGCAGATTTATTAAAAAAGAAAAACTGAAATATCACATGGTCCTAAGTATTCAGAACCTTTGCTGTGACACTCATATATTTAACTCAGGTGCTGTCCATTCCGATCATCCTTCAGATGGTTCTACAACTTCATTTGAGTCCAGCTGTGTTTGATTATACTGATTGGACTTGATTAGGAAAGCCACACACCTGTCTATATAAGACCTTACAGCTCACAGTGCATGTCAGAGCAAATGAGGAGAATCATGAGGTCAAAGGAACTGCCTGAAGAGCTCAGACAGAATTGTGGCAAGGCACAGATCTGGCCAAGGTTACAAAAAAATTTCTGCTGCACTTAAGGTTCCCAAGAGCACAGTGGCCTCCATAATCCTTAAATGGAAGACGTTTGGGACGATCAGAACCCTTCCTAGAGCTGGCCGTCCGGCCAAACTGAGCTATCGGGGGAGAAGAGCCTTGGTGAGAGAGGTAAAGAGGAACCCAAAGATCACTGTGGCTGAGCTCCAGAGATGCAGTCGGGAGATGGGAGAAAGCTGTAGAAAGTCAACCATCACTGCAGCCCTCCACCAGTCGGGGCTTTCTGGCAGAGTGGTCCGACGGAAGCCTCTCCTCAGTGCAAGACACATGAAAGCCCGCATGGAGTTTGCTTAAAAAACACCTGAAGGACTCCAAGATGGTGAGAAATAAGAGTCTTTGGTCTGATGAGACCAAGATAGAACTTTTTGGCCTTAATTCTAAGCGGTATGTGTGGAGAAAACCAGGCACTGCTCATCACCTGTCCAATACAGTCCCAACAGTGAAGCATGGTCGTGGCAGCATCATGCTGTGGGGGTGTTTTTCAGCTGCAGGGACAGGACGACTGGTTGCAATCGAGGGAAAGATGAATGCGGCCAAGTACAGGGATATCCTGGAGGAAAACCTTCTCCAGAGTGCTCAGGACCTCAGACTGGGCCGAAGGTTTACCTTCCAACAAGACAATGACCCTAAGCACACAGCTAAAATAACGAAGGAGCGGCTTCACAACAACTCCGTGACTGTTCTTGAATGGCCCAGCCAGAACCCTGACTTAAACCCAATTGAGCATCTCTGGAGAGACCTAAAAATGGCTGTCCACCAACGTTTACCATCCAACCTGACAGAACTGGAGAGGATCTGCAAGGAGGAATGGCAGAGGATCCCCAAATCCAGGTGGTAAAAACTTGTTGCATCTTTCCCAAAAAGACTCATGGCTGTATTAGATCAAAAGGGTGCTTCTACTAAATACTGAGCAAAGGGTCTGAATACTTAGGCCCATGTGATATTTCAGTTTTTCTTTTTTTAATAAATCTGCAAAAATGTCAACAATTCTGTGTTTTTCTGTCAATATGGGGTGCTGTGTGTACATTAATGAGGAAAAAATGAACTTAAATGATTTTAGCAAATGGCTGCAATATAACAAAGAGTGAAACATTTAAGGGGGTCTGAATACGTTCCGTCCCCACTGTATATTTGAAATGTATCTGATGGGGATTATTTGCATTCAAATAAAACAGGGATCACACCTTTCCCCCTATTATTTCTGCTACTTAATTTTGTTTTAGGTACTTATTTTCCTTTCCTATTGTTAGGGATGCTCTGGAACAAGCCATAGAGGAGTTCACGCTGTCATGTGCTGGCTACTGTGTAGCAACCTACGTCCTGGGCATCGGGGACCGCCACAGCGACAATATCATGATACGGGAAACTGGACAGGTACGCCTTTTTCCAGCCTTGTTAATTCGGGAGTCATTCGTAGCTGTTTTGTACTGCTTCGTCCAACACTCATTCTAGATACCTCAGGAACACTAAAGAGCACCTGTCCAACACACAGGCAGTGATCACATTCTGTGCTGCACTAATCCTATATCTTCCAGATCAAATGTTCTCTTAAGGCTTAAAAAAAAAATAAAAAACTTTTCCTGGCCTAAAATGTTTCTAAGGTAACCAGATTAAAGTGAAGGAACCCTGTGGTAGTCTTCTAATTGGTCCCTGTGGAGCACTTTGGATCCTTGGTTCAGGCTGTACAAGGGCTTTGACTACTTTCCAGGTCAGTAATAAAGGAGAACTAAAGCCAAGAACAAAAGTTTAATATATTGCAGCCTACCAGTCCTTAGATTTAGTGGCCGTAAAAAATTTTTTGTTTTTTTGAAACTACGGTAAGAACATTTTTAGCAAGTACAAAAAAAAATACCTGTTCCTGCAAGACATGCAGTTTCCTTGTCACTACTTGTAAGCTGATCAGAAAGCAAAAAACAATGTTATCTTCCATCTGTAAACTACTAATTTTCCCATTCCTGTGTAATGTTGATGTACAAAGGCAGACATGTTCAAAGTCCGGCCTGGGTGACAACCATGACTTCCTCTATAGATACAGGGGAGGAGTGATTGTAGCCGCCAAGGGGCAGGAAGTGTGGTGTTCATAGGATTACTAGGTGAAGGTGAAGGTGAAAAAGAAAACGAATGTAGCCACCTTATCTAAAGGCTAAGTTGCAGTATTTTGCTTCTTTTTTTTTTTTGGTTCAGGGAGGTAGAAAAAATTAGGTTAATGGAAGAAGTAATACATATGCAAAATAACTCAGAAATAAAATTTGTTAATACTTGGAGGAGTTGGTTGGAATTCAAACAAACCCAGGTTTATGTGAACTGTATCGGAAGTGATTTGTCCCCCTTCCTTCCTTCCTTCCTTCCTTCCTTCCTTCCTTCCTTCCTTCCTTCCTTCCACACAGTAATTGGGTACACTTTATTGGAGGTATCTTCAATGGAAGTAAAAAGCTGAGAATCCCCCCCCCCCCCCTATAAAATAATAAAAAGGATGGGGAAAAATCATAGTTTTTATTTTTTTTATTTTTGATTAGGAAGTCACTGAAAGAATTAAACGCTATAGGCAATGGGTGAGGGTATTATAAAGGGGTGTTTTTTTTTTTGTTTTTTTTTTTGGTTTAGTTGTCGATACACAGTAAATGGGTAAACTTTATTGGAGGAATTTTCGATGGAAGTAACAAGTCGAGACTTTTGCCCTCATTCTAAATTAACCTCCTCAATACAGTGCACTTCCACCCCCTTCCTGCCCAGGCCATTTTTCAGCTTTCAGAGCTGTCATACTTTGAATGACAGTTGCGCGGTCATGCAACACTGTACCCAAATGAAATTATCATTTTTTTTCCCCCCATAAATAGAGCTTTCTTTTGGTGGTATTTGATCACCTCTGCGTTTTTTATTTTTTGAGCTATAAACAAAAGAAGAGTGACAAGTTTGAAAAAAACACAACTTTTTTTTTTTTTTACTTTTGCTATAATATATATATATATATATATATATATATATATATATATATATATATATATATATATATATATATATATATATATATATATATATATATATATATATATATATATATATATATTTTATTAAACAAATATATTTTCCTCCATTTAGGCCGATATGTATTCTTCTACATATTTTTGGTAAAAAAATCGCAATATTGATTGGTTTGCACAAAAAGTTATAGCGTCTACAAAATAGGGGATAGATTTATAGCATTTTTATTTTTTTTACTAGTAATGGCGGCGATCTGCGTTTTTTTTTTTTTTTTTTTTTTTTTTTTTTTGTGGCGGACATATCGGACACTTTTGACACTTTTTTTTTTTTTTTGGGACAATTCACATTTATACAGCGATCAATGCTATAAAAATGCACTGATTACTGTATAGATGTCACTGGCAGGGAAGGGGTTAACACTAGGGGGCGATCGAGGGGTTAATTATGTTTCCTAGGGAGTGATTCTAACTGTAGGGGGAGGGGACTCACAAGGGGAGGAGACCGATCAGTGTTCCTCTGTACTGAGAACACACCATCGGTCTCCTCTCCCCTGACAGGACGTGGATCTGTGTTTACACACACAGATCCATGGTCCTGCTCTGTTACTGGGCAATCGCGGGTGCCCGGAGGACATCGCGGCCGCCAGACGTGCACAAGTGCCGTCGGCGGCGCACGCCCCCTGGTGTGCTGGGAATGCGAGGACGTCATATAATGCCCGCCCAGAACGAGAGCCACGCCGTCATATGACAGCCAGTGGGCGGCAAGCGGTTAATAAAGAGGGTTTGGAAAATTCAGTTTCATTGTATTGAGAAGGAAGTCACTGGGAGAATGAAACGCTATATAGGTAATTTCCCCTTCCTTTTTTTTTTTTTTTTTTCCTTCTCTCTCACGGAAATATGCACTTTTAAGGAGGGATTTTCAACAGGGGTAAAGAGTTGAGAATTTCTCCTCCTTATTAATTAATTTAAAAAAATGAAATATGTCACGTTTTATTCATGTAAAAAGGAACGGCACCAAGTGTATTTAACATTATTGAAAGGGGACTACGGCACTTTTCACAAGTATAAAGGACAAAATACCTCTGAGTGGCATAGGTGGGGTTTTGTTCCTTTTTTTTTTTTTCTCCCGGGGGGGGGGTGGGGGGGGGAAGGCTGGACGGCGGGATTTGGTGGAATATATTTAACATGATGGAGTATATAATGAGATAAATCCATGTTTGTTAATTATGTTTTGTGTATTATGAATGCTTATGTATATGCGTATATATATTTTTATATGGTCTTGAAATGAATTGAAATGGAATGTTTTTTTGTTTTTATGCGTATATTAATTTAATAAAAATAATTGAATATACTGTTTAAAATCCAGTAATACACTGTCTCACCCCGCGCTTCACATACTCAGTTGCACCCCATTTTTTTAGGCACTGCTGAGTTTGTAGAGGCTGTTCTGCTGACAGCCTTAAAGCGAAATGAAACCCTCCTAGCCGTTACAGCCATGACAGCTGCTTCTGTTTGATCTGCAATTGCCATGGTGCTGCACATGTGATCAGTTATGACACCAGCCATTTGATAGTTTGCCAGTTTGGTTGAGGACACAAGCAAATATCACAATTGGCAATCCCAGCATTCCAGGAATTAAACTGTTAAAAGAGGAGTACAGGCAAAGCTCGTTTGGCTGTACTTCTCCTGTGGCTCACAGTTCGTTTCGCATTCTTGTGACCCGTTTTCAGCAGAGCGGGCTGAAGTCCGCTCTCTGCTGACGTCACAGAAGTCAGTCCAGGCTCCGCCTCATCACGACAATGGATGTCTGGATCCGCCAGGTCCCTGGACTGGCCGCTACGCCCCCTCCACAGCCCAGCACTCCAGTGAGCAAAGGAGGGAGCAGAGAGCTGTGACTGACTAAGCTGTGAGAACCGAGCAATCGGCAGTGATCGATCGCTCGGTTCTCGGTGTTGGAGGCACGGGGGGACAGATGCAGCATCTGACTGATGCTGCATCCACCTAGGTTAATATGATTCTGAAAAAAAAACAGAAACCCATACTTCGCTTTTAAATTGATGGATTTAGTTCCACGTTATGGTTTACTGCTGTTCAGGGCCTCTGGGCTTCAGTAAAATGGCGGCCTCCGGCAAGAAGAAACGGGAGCAATGCTGGAGGCAATTTGCAGCACACTTGTTTTGGACGCATAATTATTAATGTGGAATATATGTTCCTTGCTAAAGAACTACTTTTGATTTAAAAAAATAAAATAAAAAATTATGTGTAAAGTTCAGCTTTAAGTCCTGCTAGATCACTTCAGGCTGGCCCCTTTTGCAGGTATAGCATATGTAAAACATAAAAAGTGTCTATCCTGTTTAAATGCCCAGTAATACACGGTCTCACCCTGCTCTGCACATGCTCAGTTGTTCTCCATTTTTAGGCACTGCCGAATTTGTAGAGGCCGATCTGCCGACAGCCTTAAAGCAGAATTAAAGTGGTTGTAAACCCTTACAGACCACTTTGACTTACAGGTAAGCCTAGATTAAGGCTTACCTGTAGGTCCAAGGAATATCTCCAGAGCCTCTCCCATCCTCTGGAATGCTCTACCCCAATCCATCCGATTTTCTCCTACTTTATCCACTTTCAGACGATCCCTGAAAACTCATCTCTTCAGAGAAGCCTATCTGGCCCCCACCTAATAACTGTACATTTATCTTCACAATCAGCACATCACCCACAGTTATTACATCTTGTATGTATCTCGTGTAACCTTCCCTTTTTTAGATTGTAAGCTCTAAGGAGCAGGGCCCTCTGATTCCTACTGTATTAAAGTGTATTGTATTTGTACTGTCTACCCTCAAGTTGTAAAGCGCTATGTTAACTGTTGGCGCTATATAAATACTGTATTATAATAATTATCTCCTAAACCTACACGGTTTAGGAGATATTTGCAAAAAGACAGGCACCGCTGTCTATGGCGTATGCGCCGTAGACAGCGGCGCGCAGGCGCACTGAGCATGCCGCTGATAACGGCGATATGCCGTTAGCGCCGGCTCCGTGCGCATGCGCGGGAGTGACGTCATCGCGGCTCCGGCCAATCCTATCGCCGGGGCCATGATACCCAGAAAGAAGATGGACGCTCCGTAGCAGAGGGGACAGCGATGACATCGCAGGCTCCTGTGTCAGGTAAGTGACACATAATGGGCTACTATGCGATGCATAGCAGCCCATTATGCTTTACCTTTGCAGGGAAACAAAGAGGAAGTAAACCCATCGGGGTTTACTTCCTCTTTAAACCCTTCTATACTTTACAGCCAAGGAAGCTGCTTCTGTTTTATCTGCAACTGCCATGATACTGCACATGTGATCCGTTATGACACCAGCCATTCGATGGTTTGACAGTTTTTTTTGTTGAGGGCACAAGCAAATGTGACAGTTGGCTATCCTGGCATACCTTTTTTTTTTTTTTTTTTTTTTAAGCTGTTTAAATCGATGGGTTTAATTCCGCTTTATAATTTACTGCTGCTCCGGGCTTCAGCAAAATGGCTGCTTCCAGCAAGAAGAAACAGGAGGAATGCTGTAGGCAATTTGCAGCGCACACTAATGTTGGTAGCATAATTAATATTGTGGAATGTGTGTTCCTTGCTAAAAAAAAAATATTCAACTGTCAAATGACAGAACTGTTGTGAATGACGTTGGTGGGGCTTGGCTGGGAGCTTAGGCTTGGAAGCCTCGCAGCCTGGGAGGGATCAATGAGCCGTCTAATCCTGGTATGTCCAAGAGAGCAACAAGGAAAGAAGGGGATGTGTGGTCACTTTATACGCCATAAACAAATTGCTAACTACCTGTTTTACTTCCATCAATAATTGTATATAAATCTATTGTTTTGCAGCTCTTTCACATAGATTTTGGCCACTTTCTGGGTAATTTTAAGAGCAAGTTTGGCATTAAGCGAGAGCGGGTTCCCTTCATCCTTACGTACGATTTTGTGCACGTCATTCAACAAGGGAAGACCAGCAACAGCGAGAAGTTTGAGAGGTGAGAGGGAAGCCCGTTTATCTCCCCTGATCCTATTATGTCTTCATATTCTCTAAAACATCCTTTTATTTGTAACAATCTGATTTCCTCTTTTGAAGAATAAGAAAGTAATGATGTGACCGGATCTGTGGCTTTACAGTCTGAAGTCTATTTCTCCTGTCGATGTTTAGTACCAGACCCTGCAGTGCCATTTGTTGGAAAGGTTATAATCTGGTCATTGATGTCTGTTTTTCTGCTCCTACAGGTTTCGAGTATACTGTGAAAAGGCCTACATGATCCTGCGGTGCCACGGCACTCTCTTCCTTAATTTGTTTGCACTGATGACAGCAGCCGGTCTGCCTGAGCTCACCTGTTCCAAGGACATCCAGTATCTCAAGGTGACACATTTTCCATTCTGTCATGGCAGAGTTCCCAGCTGCTATGCTGCATCTCGATGTGCCGCTCTGGGTTACAAACTCTCACAAGCTAAAAACCTTATAACTTGCATGGTAACCTACAGTATTAAAAGCCAAGTCCACATTTTATAGTACGCTTCATGTTACACCCACATTTGGGCTCCATGCACACTGTTAGCTAAAAAAAAGCCAGAAAAACGCTGGATGAATAACCCTTGTGTTTTTGTGCCAGCTTTTTGCAGCATTTTTTTTATTTCTGCCAGTAAATCGCTCCCAAAAAAGCCAAGTTTTTTTTTTTTTTTTTTTACTGCTCCTAGAAGCTTGGGTTCACACCTAATATGTGGCTCGCAGCAGGGGTCTGGTGAGTCCCTGTTCTCCATTTCAGGGACCAGATTTTTGCTTGAATTCGACCCTGAAACGGAGCCAAAGATGCACAGCCGCTCCGCAGCCACAATGGGAAATATGTGATTCGTCTCCATAGAGAGCCAGTTACAATCTCCTATAAAATGGTAAACGGTTACAGCGCTGATAATCATACAATAACGTGCTACGTGCTAAAAAATATTGGCTATATTATACATGTAACTGCTAGTTACCACAATGTGAGTGATGAATCAATCAGTGTTACCTGATTAGACCCCACCTGAAAAATGTGTTAGTGAATGGTTATCATATCAAATAAAATAAAATAGAAGTGAACTCTAATCACAATATAACAGTGCAAGAAATAGTGTAAGAAAATATATAGAATAAAAAAAATAAAAAATATATAGTCCCGACCCAACTAGCCCCAAATAACCAAGTGACGCTTTTTTACCTTCCTGGCTTCGTGGAGCGCACGCTACCAGGCGGCGATCGCGGAAGCATCTGATATGCCTGTTATGCCTGACTGTCACCAGGGAAAGCGTGAGTAGCGGTCTGTAGTGCGATTGGCCCTTACATCCCGCAGTACTTCACCATATATATATTCTCTCTCCTTCTATTTTTGGGTGATCGTTTGCAAGATATATGGCTCCATAGGTTGAAGTATCAGTCTAATATCCACTTATCCATATAGAAGCACCTGATGTTGGATCAGAGTACGGATTGATTTGTCCACATAGGAGCCGTTGGGATACCATTAAGTTGGCTGCCTGAGATCCATGCCCAGCTGGGGCTAGTTGGGTCGGGACTATATATTTTTTATTTTATTCTATATATTTTCTTACACTATTTCTTGCACTGTTATATTGTGATTAGAGTTCACTTCTATTTTATTTTATTTGATATGATAACCATTCACTAACACATTTTTCAGGTGGGGTCTAATCAGGTAACACTGATTGATTCATCACTCACATTGTGGTAACTAGCAGTTACATGTATAATATAGCCAATATTTTTTAGCACGTAGCACGTTATTGTATGATTATCAGCGCTGTAACCGTTTACCATTTTATCTGAGTTTATACACTTTGCTACAGCAGCGATAGCATCTAGCATAACCAATTTTAGTTTCTGTTGTGAGCGCTGTTCCTTTTATTTAATAGTTACAATCTCCTGTCATGCGAATTGGATGTGGAGATGCCAGCATCCAATTCACATAGGTGTGAACCCAGCCTTAAAGCGGTGTTTTTCCGAAGGAAAAAAAAAAATGAAAAGCCAACAGCTACACATAATGCAGCTGCTGGCTTGTCCTGGAGTCCCGCAATGTTGGCACTGCAGCTGAGGTTTCCATCAGCTGTTGGGTGATGCTGCCACCATTGCGGGTAAGGGTACCCGGCATTGTAGCCTTACGGCTTCACTCCGGGAACCCTACTGCACGTGTGCGAGGCCCTGCTCCTCTCCTACTGGCCCAGCGACAGGGGGAGGAGGGAGCCCCGGGGTCATGTCACGGGTCGCGGCCCAGACTCCCGGAAGTGGGAACAGGATACCTGTCAAAAACGGGTATCCTGTCCCTCCCCCCGAAAGGTGCTAATTGTGGCACCGGAGGGGGAGAAGAGACAAATGAGTGGAAGTTACACTTTTGGGTGGAACCCAGCTTTAAGTAGGACTATAGACACAACACTTTTTTATACTTTGTTATAACCCCTGTCAGATTTTTTTTTTTTTTTTTTTTTTTTTCCCCCACCATCTGTGTTCCATTGGGGAGATTTCCCTTCACTTCCTGTCCCATAGCTAAAACAGAAAGTGAGAGGAAATCCCTGCAAATTAAGGGAATTCCATGGGGACCCCCGGGTCACCAGAACTAGTGTCCCCATTGGAAGATTTCCACTCTATTATTTTTGTGGGGACAACCCAAAATTTGGGTTTTACTTTCAATAATAATGGCAAACGGGACAAATGGAGAGGATGAATCTCCTTAATGGGGGCACAGACAGTAATAAACTGACAGGGGCTCTAATACCTCTACACTGCATTCAAAACTCAAAAAGAAAGGTTTACATTTAGAGACAAAAGGGAGAGGCGCCTCTGGGTGTAGAAGTATAACAAATTTATTACGCACAAACGTTAGGCAATTCACATTTAGGAGGCTAAAAAAAGGCATCTGGTAAGTCCCAACAGAGCGAGAGGGGGGGGAGAGGTGTCATTAGTGGATGGTCCGATCCTGTGTGGGGAGCGCTGAGTTTCCTCGTTCGCCGCTTCCCTTTGTTGGGACTTACCAGATTCCCTTTTTTTTTTTTTTTTTTATCCTCCTAAATGTGAGTTGACTACCATTCGTGTGTAATACATTTGTTATACTTCTACACCCAGGCGCCTCTCCCTTTATGTCTATTGCAGTGCACTGCAACACAGTTTCTGTTCCCCTATGACGGCAGCCCAGAGTTGTGGATCCAACACCTCCCTCCTTATGGTCTGGATTTTTTCCTTCATACCGAATTGGACATTTTTATTTATATTCTTATATTGTTGCATATTCCTTGTACTCGCCCCTTCCCACATTTCCTTGCATTTGCCCCTGTTATATTTAAGCTGGCCATACACTATACAATTTTCTTATTCAATTTCCTTCTAGATTTACTTTCTACTATGTAGTGCAAGGGCCTGCCAGATTGTACACAATTGAAAGGGTTTAGGTTTGACCTCATTATAAGGTTTTGCTAAATCTAAAGGAAAGTTGAACAAGAAAATTGTTGACCTGAGGGAAATTTTGGTTTCAGTCACCTGAACTTGTCTTATTGTGCATTTAGTTGTACTTTAAGCTCCAAAAACGCTTCTAGTGTGCATGGACACATAGGATAACACTATTTGCTTTTAGAAGCAGAAAAAAAAAATGCTCAAAAGCTGCTGCTAGGATCGTGTTTTTTTTTTTTTTTTTTTGTTTTGTTTTGTTTGTTTTTCTTTAGGGTGCATGGAGCCTAATGCCCGGTACACACGATCCGATTATTTGCATGCTAATCTCACGTCGAAAGCTCTGTACTAACGTTCCGATTATCGTACGATCAATTCAAATGCGGAATTTTTCGTACGATTTTCGGATCGTGTGTACGGGGCTTAAGGTTGTAATATAAAACATGGTCTAAAACACCATTCCCAAATCCCATTTGAAAAAAAAAATAATATAATGCAGCTGTGCATGGCTCCGGCCACACAGCTGTCATCCAAGCCCAAGATCGCCAAATGCCTATTTTACAGGTGCTACAGCGCAAAAAATAGCGCCTAAAAAAAGCAGCTCCATTCACTCCAGTGGGCTTTCACACTGGAGCGCTGCACTGGTAGGGCATCAGAAAAAGTCCTGCCAGCAGCTTCTTTGGAGTGGTGAAATCAATGGGGCAGTGCTGCAACACCGCCGGCGGCGTTTTGCGGGCAGATTTTACCCCTTTTCCGCCGCTAGCGGGGAGTTGAAACTGCCCCGCTAGCAGCCGAATAGTGCTGCTTTACCGCTGACGCCCTAGGCGGCACAGTGTGAAAGGGGTCTAAATGCTCCTCTGTTAGCCTGTGTCCATGCACACATGAGCTTTTAGAAGCACGGATGTTTAGAGGTAGAAATCTGAACCAAATTTGCGTTCAGGAGGAACTCTCGGGCAGATAACTCCCCAACATGCCTAAACGCGTGTAAGCGTGCCTAAAAGATGGGTGCATTTATTGATTTCAATTGCCAGAATAAAATAATACTCTGGCCAATAAAAAGGAATACATGTGTAAACCCTTTACGTGCCCATACGTGTCTAAATGTGTTTGAAAAACATGGCTTTAGGTGTGTGTTTAACGCTGCTTTTCTCCTATCAGAAGAAAAGCGTACAGAAGAGTCTAGTGTGCACGAGGCCTTACTATCATTACTACAAGTCCAATTTTTCGACTGTGGCAACAGTACTATGCAGGGAGTGTCAGCAAACCCCCCTTCCTCTCCCCACTCTATAGTCCAAGCCAGTGGTTCTTCACCTCAGCCCTCAAGTACCCCCAACAGGCCATGTTTTGGGAACTTCCCTTAGATAAAATAGCTGCTATCAATACCATGTCATTGATATGGATTTAAAGCAGCTGTGCAAAATAAAGATAAACCTGAAAACATGGCCCGTTGGGGGGTACTTGAGTACTGAGGTTGAGAACCACTGGTCCAAGCCACACTTGCTTCTTCAGGTTTGTACCTCCATGCTGGCCTGAGGTCGAGGGGAAAGGTTTGATTTGTACTGATCACAAGCACAATGCTCAGTAAGCTCCATTGCACCGTTGCTAAAAAAAAAAAAAAAGTAGTAAATGCACATAGTTCATTACAAATCAGTGTTGCTGCATTTACTACTTCTCCTTTTGCCAAAAAAAAAAAATTGGACTTTGCCTTTTAAGGGGTGGGGTTTGTCGTGCAGGAGGCAGGTCTCTCGTTCTCTCGTTCTCTCGTTCTCTCGTTCTCTCGTTCTCTCGTTCTCTCGTTCTCTCGTTCTCTCGTTCTCTCTCTATCTCTCTCTCTCTCTATCTCTCTCTTGTTCTCTCTCTCGTTCTCGTTCTCTCGTTCTCGTTCTCGTTCTCTCTCTCGTTCTCGTTCTCTCTCGTTCTCGTTCTCTCGTTCTCGTTCTCTCGTTCTCTCGTTCTCGTTCTCTCGTTCTCTTGTTCTCGTTCTCTTGTTCTCGTTCTCTTGTTCTCGTTCTCTTGTTCTCGTTCTCTTGTTCTCGTTCTCTCGTTCTCTCTCTCGATCTCGTTCTCGATCTCGTTCTCGATCTCTCTCTCGATCTCTCTCTCGATCTCGTTCTCGATCTCTCTCTCGATCTCTCTCTCGATCTCTCTCTCGATCTCTCTCTCGATCTCTCTCTCGTTCTCTCTCTCGTTCTCTCTCTCGTTCTCTCTCTCGTTCTCTCTCGTTTTTAAAGAGGCGCTGCAGGAAACTTTGGGAGAGCAAACTGGATTTTTGTTCAGCCAATCTTGTGGTTCACTGTGCACCGAGTAGGATGACTCCTGTATCGCCCGCCTTCTCATTGGATAATGAATCAAGATGACAGGTGCCTTGTGAGTAGGGGGAGCCCAAGTTGTTTGCCTTGGGTGACCTTTTTCAGGGGGACGGCACTTCCCCCAGGCAGAAGTGCAGAGGCTTCTCTTTAACTATTTCCCGTCCTTTCGCTGGTTGTACTGCGATGATGCCATTCCGGTGTAGTTCCCGGTTGTACCGGGAACGATACCAGCTGCAGACCTCACCCTGGTATTGTGTGTGTGTGTGTGTGTGTGTGTTTTTTTTTTTTTTTTTTTTTTTTTTAAGAGCTGGAGGTTGGCTCTCTTGCGATAGCCATCAGAGCGACTTACTAGCCGCTAGATTAATATTACAAGCAGCGGGAGGGGAAGTCCTCCTGCCACTTTCCGTGTCTCTCCTGGGCTGTCCTGTCCCACCAGGAGATGCAAGTGACCAGCTGGCACGTCCGCCGGCTGGCCAGACAGCCAAGCAAAGCCAGAATTGGCTGTTCGTAACTGTAAACCGGCAGCAATGACATGACATCACTTCCAGTTTCCGGAAACCATCGGCATCAGTTTTTAAAAATCTAAAGCATTCAAAAACACAGATTTTGGTGTTTTGAATGCTTTTAAGTGCAGGGGGGGGGGGGGGGGGATTTTGGGTCTTATAGACCTCAGATCTCTCCGTAAAGAGTACCTGTCACTGCCTTATTACGGTCACAAGGATGTTTACATTCTTTGACAGTACAGTAATAAATGATCAAAAAATTATTATTTTTTTTTTTTTTTTAAGCAACTGTGTAAACATAAAAAAAAAAAAAAATTTAATTGAAAAAAATAAATTGCCTCCGTCCTTCCGCGCAAAGGTGAAAGCACGTGTTGGTCCCGCACACACAAACCGCAATCGTCCCACACATGTGAGGTATCACCACGAACGTCAGCTCATGGGCAGTAATTCTATATAAGCACTTGGACGAATCATGTCTCCGGGTCTGGTGAGGAAGCCGCAGCTCTTCACTGTGAATGGCTGCAGCTTCCCCATCAGACCCTAAAACCATAATGATACCGCACCCAATTTTTAGTCTTGCCCATCCACCTACTCATTGGATAATGAATCAACAGTGTGATAACCGTTCATTGCTCTGGGAGTGGAAGTGGGACTGGAAAGTCGACCCAGAAAACTGTAAAGCAGGAAATAGGGGAGTCACCTGTCTGGTTGTGGGGATCGCAAATCTGGCTGAACAAAAGCACCCATCCTTTGGCAGTTGTTTAGGTTTTCCTTTGGATTTCTTCTGTGCATTTTACACAGATTAATATTCTAAAACAGAACTAACCAAAGATGTAAATGTCTGCTCAGTGATTTCATCCCCTTTTTTTTTCTCTCTCTTTCTCAGGACTCTCTAGCTTTGGGAAAAAGTGACGATGAAGCCCTGAAACATTTCCGGGTGAAGTTTAACGAGGCGCTGCGGGAAAGCTGGAAGACCAAAGTGAACTGGTTTGCACACACTGTGTCCAAAGATAACAGACAGTAGGAGGGGGTGTGGCTATTGGCTGGATTTAATACAAGGATCTCGGGGGGGGCATCCGCCACTTGAAAAGCACTCAAAGGGGATCGCTCGATGAAAACCTTCTGCGATAGACGTTCCTCTTGAAATCTTCGGTCACATCTTCGGGATCGATGGAGTCTACACAAGCCCTGGGAATTATCCCTACTGACGCCAAGCATGGGCTCTGTATTGTCTATAAAGGAACATAAATCATTTCAATGCTGTGCAGTCGGCCCCCAGGGGGCCCACTGTGTCAACCACCAAGCCACAAGCTGTCTTGGCATGCGAGCAACGAACTACAGGGAGCGACTCAGCGATTCCATCTGCCACATCGCATGGCTGCTCTAGGTCTCTCTTTGCCGTTTTAAAGTTCTCTGCTGTCGTAATGGACAATTGCTCATGACACTGCCCTTGCTGTGGTGTATGCTGGGAGTTGTAGTCTGTCAGCTAGTTCGTCAGCACTGGGTGTGTCAAAACTATCATATCAGGCCAAGGACTCCTCGGCGCTACTCCAGTCTGATGTGGAGTTGGCACACATTGCACAGCCTTTGTCTACATTTCAGCACTGGGACTGTTTTTTGTTTGTTTTTTTATTATTATTCCACCCTGAACTGATATTGCAGGGTTGGGTGGACTCTGTTGCGTTGCCTCATCTAATGGCTTCTTATCTCGTGAGGTTCCAGAGGAGAGATCTCCCAGCATTGGTTTGTGTCTCCACCATCTTGTCCCTCTGGCCCTGTCCTGGCATTTGAGTGGAAGTGTACATTTTTGGTAGGGCAGGGGATCTCGCCAATAAATACCCCAAGAACTCTAAAAAGGCAGGCATGTGATTCAACGTGCCGGAGGCCGACATAAAAACTATTAGTTACTGAGCGGAGTAAGCCTTTAAGCTTGTTGCACTGTCGGTCAGTCTGGAGGACTCTGGGAATTCGGATCTTGCACTGATTCAATGTCCAAGGACCTGTCGTTTTCTGCTTTTTAAATTGTCCGGACGAGAAGGCTTTTTAAGGAAGCATTGTTGCAATAAACGATTCCTTGTGTAATTATGTTAATAAATGTTGTACACTGTTTGGGTGGACTGATGGTTTGTGGGTTCGGTGGTAGAAGGGACAGGTGCGAGTGGCGTGTTCAGTCTTATTTCACATTCCAGCTTAAAGCGGTGTTCCGGCCAAAATTTTTTTTATTTTTTAGATAAAAATCCCCCTATATAATCCTCATGCTTAATATATTCTAGTAAAGGTATGCTGTAAACTAGGGTCTGTTTTGTATTTTTGCACCATTGATTTCTTTTGTAAGTCCCAGCAGGCCGCGGCCATCTCATGTGTGGGCATCTGAAGCCAGACTGTATCTCTTCCTGTATTCCATGCATGCTGGTTACCCAGCATGCACCTCCAGATCTCGCACATGCTCGGAGCAGCACAAGCAGTGTAATAGATTGTAGGTCGGGTTTCCATAGCAACAGCAGTGTCAGAGGAAGTTGCCACCCCTTAGCTATGAAAACATCTCCTCCCCCTCCAGGAACCAGGAAGATTATAAATCTAGAAATAAAAAAAGCTCCTGCAAAAGGTCATTACTTTTTAAAAGATGCTAATGATATCCCTTGTTTCCGTGCAGTATATGTATGTGTGTGTATATATGTATATGTGTATGTGTGTGTATATATATATATATATATATATATATATATATATATATATATATATATATATATATATATATATATATAATATACAATTAGCATCTTTTAAAAAAGTAATTACCTTTTGTGCAGTAGCTGCGCCATATTGCTCCATCAAAACTGCACAATCATACTGCCCCTATCAAAATTGCCCCATCAAAACTGCACAATCATACTTCCCTTCCCCCATCATACTTCCCCCCATCATATTGCCCCCATCATACTTCCACCCCCCCCTTGATAGTGCTCCCATCAAAACTGCCCCCATCATAGTAATAGTAAATGATTCGTAAAGTCTGTCCCCTCCCCCGGGCTCTGTATGTAATCAGAGCTAAGATTCTCCAGCCGCCTCCCCCACTGCCCATCACTGTGTATAAGAAGCTTTGGTAACCATGGCAACAAAAGCCTGGTTACCCTTTTTTTTCAAAAATACCGCTGGCCGCCTCTTTGCATCGCCTCATTTACGGTTTTGAAATAATGCGATGCTATGGCCCAGCTATGCCTATGGCCTCAAAACAGAAGTAGAGAGGCGCCTCTGAGTGCAGTATTTTAGAAATAACGCTTTTAATAATAGATGTAGAGCAACTCAAGGAAGCAGTGTGGATTCCTTGCTGACAACTGAGATCTCAGTTGTCAGCAAGGAATCCACACTGCTTAGGACTCGGGATGCCTCACTGTATTATTAATACCATGCCTGTTTTATTCCTACAAAATGTGAGTTGATCTACATCTATTATTAAAAACGTTATTTCTAAAATGCTGCACTCAGAGGCGCCTCTCTACTTGTGTTTTGTTGCAGTTGAGGAATTGGTTTCTACCCTATCATGATGGCAGCCCTGTTTGCATTTTTTGGATGCTTTTTTTTCCTTTGTCATCATTCTTAAATAGACTCTTTTAGCCAATATTTTTATGGACTGACCAGACTGTTATTTTTATCATTACTTCCTTTTTTTTTTTTTTAAGCAGATTTGTATCAGAATTTTTATGATGTCTGGCTTGTTTTGCGCCTATACTTGTTGTTATATTGTTTTGCCTATTGCCTCCTGGGGTTGATGACAAACCTCTCCCAGGAGGCATTGCAGACCAGGAAATGAAGTGCTTGGCCGCGGCCCAGAGGAGCAAATGAAGATTTCAATCTTCATTATAACAGTGAGTTTAAAAAAAAAAAAAGATATATGCCAAATTGTTTTCAGCACACAGCGGCTTCGGATGCCGAGGACTTCAAAAAGTGGGTGGAACTCTGCTTTAACATATGGGGGAGAAATGGGGAAAAAAACCTATTGGTTTGGTAGTGAAAGGGTTAAAAACGGAGAGAGGGAGGGTTAAAAAAAAAAAATATGGTTTAGCGCTTTTTAAAAATTTAGGGTGGAAGGTCAACCAACAGAAGTCTTGCCTAGTACCCTCACAGAGCATACTTTTCCTGGGTTATCTAATAGACTCTGTTGCCCTAAAGATTTTTCTTCCCGAAGAGTAAATTGTGAAAATTCTTCTCTCTGTGCAGACCTTCAAACTGCTCCCTCAGACCTCCCTTCGGCGAATCATGCAGTTGCTGGGCCTAATGACTGCAGCCATTCCAGGGGTGCCTTGAATTGCACTCCAGACCCCTTCAGGCTTTTCTTTTGCTCCATTGGGATCGCAGGAAAAATTCTCTGGATCAGCTGGTAAAACTACCAGAAGGGAGTTTTCTAGATCTCGCCTGGTGGGAGTAGCGAGAACATCTGCAGAGAGGGAAGGATTGGGCACAACATTGCCCGGTCAAGATTACCACAGACGCCAGTCTGTGGGGTTGGGGTGCTCACTCACAGGGTTGGCAGGCTCAAGGAGCCTGGTTGCCAGAGGAAGCGGGTCGCTCCTCGAATTTCAGAGAACTTCTGGCTGTGAGGAAAGCACTTATGTCTCTGGGAGAGAGGGTCTATTCAAAGGACCTTTTTAATATTTTCAGACCATGCCACAACAGTGGCGTACTTGAACAAGCAAGGGGGGCACTCGCTCTGAATCACTTCTGTCATTAACGCAGCAGATTCTGTCCTGGGCAGAGATCTATGTCTCTTCAGTAAGGGCAGTTCACATCAAGGGGTCAGAAAATGTGCTGGCGGACTTTCTGAGCAGGGTGAGCATCAGTTCCAGCGGTTGGGAACTACATCAAGGCACGTTCCAGGAGGTGGTGCTAAGATGGGGTCTCCCCACAGTGGATCTTTTTGCCTCCAGTCTCAACAAGAAACTACCGGCGTTCTTCTCTCTGGAGAGAGAAACGGAGTCCTTGGGGACGGATGCACTGTCCTTCCCTTGGGACTTCAGCCTGGCCTATGCCTTCCCTCCTTTTCCCCTTTTGCCCCTAGTGGTTCGGAAAATTATTCAGGACAGAGCAGAAGTCGTTCTGATTGCCCCCTGGTGGCCCGGGAGGAGTTGGTTCTCCTCTCTGAAGGCCCTATCTGTGTATCCTCCCTGGCCCCTTCCAGTTAGAAAGGATCTACTCCATCAGGGACCGGTAATGCATCCAAACCCTCAGACCTTCCATTTGACGGCCTGGAGGCTGAGCGGCGCATCCTACAGTTAAATGTTCAGAGAGGGTTATTCGGACTGTCCTGGACAGCCGTAAACTGGTCACAAGAAGAATCTATGGGAAAGTTTTGAAAACTTTTATTTCCTGGCAAAGGAAATCTGGTTTAGATTATTTTTCCACTCCCTGCATTTTAGATTTTCTGCAGGAGGGAGTGGAAAAGGGGCTCTCTGTCAGCACCCTTAGGGTTCAGGTTGCTGCCCTATCTTTATTTTCAGAGAGAAGACTAGCGGTAGATCCCTTGGTCAGGTGGTTCCTTTTAGCCAGATCTAGGCATACTCCCAGGATCCTCAAACATGTTCCTCCCTGGGATCTGTCGTTGGTATTAAATGCACTAACAAGGGCTCCTTTTAAGCCTTTGCATGAGGCTTCCCTGAAAATGATTTCTTTGAAGTTGTCCTTCCTTTTGGCTATTGCATCAGGACGAAGGATTTCTGATCTAGAGTCTCTTTCCTGTAAAGATCCCTTCCTGAGGATTTGACAGGGTGGACAGGGTGGTGATTAAACCCGATCCACTCTATTTACCCAAAGTTTCTTCCAACTTTCATAGGTCCCAGGAGGTAGTCCTCCCTAGTTTCTGCACCTCTCCCAAAAATGCGGAAAAGGAAAGGTTTAGTCTTTTAGACGTAAAGAGATGTCTTCTACTTTATCTAGAAATGACCAGTGGGTTTAGGAGTTCCTCCCAACTGTTAGTTTTGTTCAGTGGCCCCAAGAAGGGGTCCAAAGCATCTAAAAGTTCTATTGCTAGGTGGATTAGGGGAGCTATCTGTGAGGCATATAAAGCGTCAGGTCGCATCCCTCCTTCTAGAATTAGGGCCCATTCAACGAGATCCATGGCCACATCATGGGCAGAAAGAGCGGGAGCTTCATGGGAAGAAATCTCTAAAGCTGCCGTCTGGTCCTCCTCTCATGCATTTGTCAAGCATTATAGAGTTCAGATGCTTTCCAGCCAGGACCTTTCCATGTAGGAAAGTGCTTCAGGCTGTCGTCCCTCCCTAAGGTATAATATCTTGCTTATCCTCTCAAGTAGCTGTCCTGGAAGGTGAGGGGGGAAAACCCCCGTTAGACTTACCGGTAACGGTATTTCCAGGAACCTTCCAGGACAGCGTCTATATTCCCAGCCTATTCTATTTTTTTTACTGGTCAACCATGTTTTCTCGAATCGTCTTCCAGGGCAGCATCCGAGAGATAGGCTCCTCCTCCCTAAAACAGGAAACGCATTAGTCCACCATTATAAATTTCACAGTCTTACCTGTGTGCCTCAGTTGTTTTGTGTTTCCTCCGGACCCACAGGTGCTGCAAAGAATGTTTGTTATTTTCACTATGTCTCTGTGCTTGTTGCAGGAGACCCCCTGCCAGCATCCCATACAGCCCAACGGGCCTTGGGAGGGCGAGCAGGAGCAGCACTGAGCAACCCTGCTCAAACCTGAGATTTCGCCCCTACTGAGGGGTCTGCAATCATCCCCCCAGACTGCAGGAGGACTCTGTCATCCCCCCCCCATGCCGCTGCTCTAGGGCCTGCTATCCTGGTTTTAGCAGGTCTGACCATTTCTCTCATATGCTTTCCATGAAAGCAGCTTATCTGGCAGCCGTCACTGTGCGCCAGGGGGATACATCAGCACATGTACTGGTGGACACCCCCCCACCCCTGCCGCCGCAGCACACCGATCGGGTAAGTTATTTTTTACCTTCTATCTGGTCCCCAGGTGGCCGCGGCCGATACCACCGAGCAATGCGGCTGGTCCGGCCGGCCGCTCTCCACGCCGCGCGGTGGCGTCCTCCGCACGCCACTATGCAGGCCTCTCCATGGAGGCTCTGTGGGTGTGCCAAGATGGCGCCGGAGCAGATGGTTTTCGTCTCCGGGTGGTGGCCATTTTCCCGTAGCCTATCTCCGGGAGGAGATAGAGGGGGACATTCAGGACTCCCGGGGGCGGGAGTTTTGAAAAAAAAAAATTGTATAAAAAGAAATAGCAAATATATACACTTAGGTTACAAATTAAACCTTTGATACATGACCCTTCCTATCAGTACAATGGAGGAGTGTACCAAAAGGCAGCGGCATGTGCAGGTGTGTCCACCAACCTGCACGGGGTCAGCTGGGGGCGGGGCCCGGAGCTTATGCAGGAAGCAGTTAAAAAGGACCTCTAAGCAGAGGATCCTGGTGGCTGATCATGTCTGACGCTTCTCCACCCTGCCCTACAGATCCTGCAAGCCAGGACAGCTTCAAGGTAAGCCAGAATACTCTAGAGTTATCTCTGTCTTAACCTCTACAAAACTGCCTACCTTCAGGCAGTCTTTTGACCACCTGCCTCATGGGGACTTTGTTTACTATGCTTGCTTCTAGGCAAAGACCCCCGAGGAAAGGAAGGCGTAAGGCAAAACATGTGCCTCATGCAGCCACAGGCTTTCCCCAGGGGGGAAAAAACCACTCTGTCAGAAATGCATAGACAAAATGGTGGCCAAAGGGATTTTTGAAAGACCTGCTCAATTCTTTTAAGAAAGAAATTCAGAGCACCATGGCACCACTACGCTCAGCTACTGAAAAGTTAGAAGCGCCATCAAGTTTCGATCAGGCCAGTATCCCATCTACTTGCGGAAGCAGACATCAAAACTTGGGCTAAATGCCCCAAGATGGATGCCTCTCTGGCAAAAATTACAAACAAATCTGACTTGGATGACGCAGGTACCCTAAGCGACCCCATGGGCAAGAAAATAGAAGCCCTCCTGAAAAGGGCATGGGAAGCAGGGGCGGCAAACCTAAATCCGGCTATTGCTTCCACCTGCACAGCCCGGACCTTGCTAATCTGGCTAACCCAGCTGCAAGAACTGCTGGAAAATGACACGCCCAGGGAAGAACTAATAAAAACCATCCCCACACTGACTAGAGCGGCAGCCTTCCTAGCAGATGCCTCAGTGGAAACTGTAAGAATATCCTCTAGGACCACAGCACTACTGAACTCAGCCCGCAGAGCCCTGTGGTTGAAATCTTGGGGAGGGGATGCCCCTTCCAAGAACCGACTATGTGGGATCCCATTCACTGGAGACCTACTTTTTGGACCTGAACTAGAAACAGTCCTGGATAGGACTGCAGCAAAGAATAAGGGGTTCCCTCAAACCAAGAAGTAACTAGGGAAGGTGCCCTTTCGGCATTTTAAGAAATTTAACAAGCCAGGGGCAAAAAAGCGCTGGGGTCAACAAAACAAAAAAGGCAAAGGTGAATTTATCCTCAAGCCTCCCAACCAAAAGAAAAACAATGACTGTCTCCAGGGGGGCAGACTTGCGGCCTTTTCCCACCAATGGGAGGAGACAACAAAAAAACAAGTTTATATTGTGCACCATAGCAGACGGCTACGCAATAGAATTCTCCACCCGCCCCCCAACCAAATACCTAGCAACCATACTACCAAAGGACAGCGACCAAGCAAGAAGCTTTTTAGCATCCTGGCAGAACCTGCAGGATCAGAAGGTGATTCGTTACGTTCCTCAGAAGGAGGAACAAAAAGGCTTCTACTCCCATATCTTCGCAAAAAGAAAACCATCAGGCAAGCTAAGACTGATACTAAACCTCAAACCACTCATCCGAGGGGTGACCCCAAGCCAGACAGTGGTACATCTGGCATATGTGTTGGATTCCAGGCTGTCAAAAATTTTCCTAACAAAGGAAAAGGACAGAAAAAATGACACAGGCAATTACCTCCCTTTTTTTTTAAGGAATCCCTCCACAATAATCAGGCATGGAATATCCATACTAGGACTGATGACGTCTTCCATTCCAGCCATCACCTGGGCACAGATGCACATGAGACCTCTACAGAACTACATTCTGTCTCAGTGGGATGGCTGGCAAGCATCCCTAGACCAGTCCATTCTCGTCCCAGCCACAGTCAAACAAACACTCCACTGGTGGCTCAACCCACTTCGGTACATCGAGGGGCGCAGATGGGCTCAAGTCGATCCAATCAGGATCACCACCGATGCAAGCGCCCTGGGATGGGGGGCCCACATGGAAGAGCTGTGCTCACAAGGGAAAAGGACATCCAAATGGCCCCAAGCCTCCTCAAATCTGAGAGAGCTGAAAGCTGTGGGGGAATCACTAAAAACTTTCAAACCAGCATTACTGGGGAGAGACGTAAAAATACAATCAGACAACGCCACGACCGTCGCATACTTAAACAAGACAAGGTGGTACAAAGTCCCAAAACTTGATGAGGCTGACAGAGTCAATTCTACTATGGGCAGAAGCAAACACAAGATCGATATCCGGTATCCATCTATAAGGAACAGACAATACATTGGCAGATTTCCTGAGCCGGAAAACGATAAGGCAAATGGAATGGTCACTGAACCAAACAACCTTCGCTCAAATCACTCAAAAATGGGGAGTACCCGAAGTAGATCTGTTCGCTTCCAAAGCAAATGCAAAATAACCGATATTTTTCTCCCTGGACCCTACGGATGGCAACAGCGGGGTAGATGCCTTCAACCAAAGCTGGAAATGGCATCAGTGCTATGCATTCCCTCCAACTGCCATAATCCCAAAGGTAATTCAAAAAATCAGGGCAGAGAAAACGGTGATACTAATAGCACCGCACTGGCCCCAGAGAGCATGGTTCAGTCACTTGAAAAACCTCAGCATACAACCTCAGCTGACACTGACGGACCGGCCGGATCTGCTGTCACAGGGCCCGGTCAACCACCCGAACCACAAGATCCTGAAGCTTTCGGCTTGGTTACTGAGAGGGGGCACGGTACTTAAGGGTTTTCTTTCCCCTACATTCGAACCTATGGAAGAAAGCTCAGACAAAAACCTCACGTTAAAAACTGCGCTCCTTCTGGCCCTAGTATCCGCCAGAAGGGTGAGCGAAATCCAAGCTCTATCTACAATAGAACCATACTGCCTGATACATCTGGACAAGATAATTCTCTCTCCAGACCCGGCCTTTCTACCCAAGGTCTCTTCTACGTTCCATAGAACCCAAAACATCGTCATACCCTCACTTCCAACAACCATGGATAGTAGGAAAAGGGACATTTACAGTAAACTAGATGTAAGGAACACGCCCATTACGTATCTCGAAAGAACGAAGGAATGGCGTAGAACGACCTCCCTTTTCGTTCTCTATGCAGGAGTCAACAGAGGGAAACAAGCTTCCAAAAGTACCATCAGCAGATGGATAAGGATGGCCATACAGACTACCTATGAGGAACAGAATCTCACTCCACCTAGTGGAAGCAGAGCGCACACAACTAGAGCCTGGGCAACCTCGGTCGCAGAGAAGGCAGGGGCAACTCCGGAGCAGATCTGCAGGGCAGCGACATGGTCGAGCTTCAGTACTTTCGCAAAGCACTACCGGATAGACCAGCTGTCTGACCAAGACCAAACATTTGGTCGCAAAGTGCTCCAGTCTCTAACCCCACCCTAGTAAGTATTGCTTGATATATCCTCTCGGATGCTGCCCTGGAAGACGATTCGAGAAAACAGAGTTAGGTACCTGGTAACTCTTTTTCTAAGAAGTCTTCCAGGGTAGCACTAGTTCCCACCCTTGAAATGACAAAAACCAGGTACAGCGGGGGAGCTTGCAGCTTACAGGGAATTCCTTCGGTGCTTTAACATAACTGAGGCACACAGGTAAGACTGTGAAATTTATAATGGTGGACTAATGTGTTTCCTGTTTTAGGGAGGAGGAGCCTATCTCTCGGATGCTGCCCTGGAAGACTTCTTAGAAAAAGTTACCAGGTACCTAACTGTTTTCCTGATGGTGGTGTGTTTTTTATGTTTCTATTTTTTTCCTCTGCCGAGTGCACCTTCGGTGGAGGTTACTTGATCTTCTAAACAACTGAGGGTCAGAGGAAAAGGAGGGGCCTTTTTAAATTCTATCTGATTTGTGTTTCCTGTAGAGGGCGGAGCCGATCATCTCTCAAGTAGCTTTCCTGGAAATACCGTTACCGGTAAGTCTAACAGGTTTTTTTTTTTTTTTTAGATCCTCAGTTTTTTGCCATGAGGTGCCATGTTGAACTTCCAGTGACCAGTATGAGAAAGTGAGAGCGATAACAGCAAATTTAACACACCTGCTCCCCATTCACGCCTGAGACCTTGTAACACTAACTAGTCACATGACACTGGGGAGGGAAAATGGCTAATTGGGCCCAATTTGGACATTTTCACTTAGGGGTGTACTCACTTTTGTTGCCAGCGGTTTAGACATTAATGGCTGTGTGTTGAGTTATTTTGAGGGGACAGCAAATTTACACTGTTATACAAGCTGTACACTCACTACTTTACATTGTAGACAAGTGTCATTTCTTCAGTGTTGTCACATGAAAAGATAGAAGAAAATATTTACAAAAATGGGAGGGGTGTACTCACTTCTGTGAGATACTGTACAGCACACTGCATCTGTTGGGGCTCATTTACAATTGTGGATGGGGTGCAGTAAAACATCCCTCCTATTGTACATGTCACTGCCATGTTCCTTTGCAGGAATTATACCCCCTGTCACTTTCATTTAAGTGAATGGGGTCATTTTGCAACCGCCCCTCAACTATGTGCAATGCGTGCTGTTATGGTGTGCTGGTTTGGGGGTAAAGCAGGCAGTGAAGAGGTTGGTAAATAGCAAGCTGGTCCAAACTGACTATTTAACTGCTTGCGGGCCGCTCACCATACATAAAGTGCGGCAGGGCGGCCGCTCTGTGCCAGATTTCATACCTAGTACATGATCTGACACCTCCGGGTCTGGGGTTTACATGTGCCGCCGGCGAGCCGGCAGGTACCACAGACTCAATGTCTGCCGGCACCTGCTGATTATACAGTACACAGGCAGAACGGCGATCTCCCTATGTAAACAAAGCCGATCACTGTTCTGTTAGAAGGGAAGGTATTGATCCTGTGTGTCTGCAAAGCAGGAAAATAGATCAGTGCTTTCCCCTAGTCAAAGCACCTCCCCCACAGTGAGAAAGCACAGGCTAGGAACACATTTAACCCTTTGATCGCCCCTGATGTTAACCCCTTCCCTGCCAGTGTCATTAGTACAGTGACAGTGCATGTTTTTAGTACTGATGACTGTATAAGTGTCACTGGTCCCCAAAAAGTGTTTAAAGTGTCAGTTTTGTCTGCCACAATATCGCAGTCAAGTCGCTGATCGCCACCATTACTTGTAAAAATAAATACATAAATATATCCCATAGCTTGTATAATCTATAACTTTTGTGCAAACCAATCAATGTACTTTTTATTGGGATTTTTTTTTTTTTTTTTTTTTTACCAAAGACATGAAGCAGAATACATAGTGGAATAAATTGATGAAGAAATTTGATGTTTTACATTTTTTTAATTGGATGTTTTATAGCAGAAAGTAAAAAATATTGTTTTTTTTCTTCAAAATTAATCTTTTTTTTTTCTTTGTTTATAGAGCAAAAAATAAAAACTGCAGAGGTGATCAAATACCACCAAAAGAAATCCCTATTTGTAGGGAAAAAAAGGACATCAATTTTATTTGGGAACAGTGTCGCATGACCGCGCAATCATCAGTTAAACTAATGCAGTGCCATATAGAAAAAAATGGCCTGGTCATGAAGGGGGGTAAATCTTCCAGAAGTTAAGTGGTTAAACTTCACTAAAACTCAGAGTTAGGCTTTAACAGAGCAAAAAAGGGATAAATGGGAGAAATAGGTTGTTAGTGGTTTGGACCTATCATAAGCCCTCATAGTGCCGACTATGCTTGCCCTCCCCCCCCCCCCCCCCCTTCCAATCATAGAAGCTGTACTATAGCTTCCATGAGTGAAAAGCGCTCTATGAATGGAAGGAAAGGATGAAGTAATGAAAGATCTATCTCCTCCATTCATAGAGCATTTTCATTGATGGAAGCTATGGTAGCACTTTTATGAATGGAGGAGGGAGGGAAGGGGGGGTAGAAAGGGTGGGCAGTCCTGAGGAGAGATTATGGCGGGTCCAGTGCAGTGGCGGCTGGTGCTCAAAATTTTTGGGGGGTGCAAACAAACTGAAAAATACTGAACCCCCCATCAATTGCAGCCTCACTGTGCCCGTCATACGCAGCCACTTGTGCCAATCAAGTGCCCGTCATGCGCAGCCACTTGTGCCCGTCATGCGCAGCCACTTGTGCCCGTCATGCGCAGCCACTTGTGCCCGTCATGCGCAGCCACTTGTGCCAATCAAGTGCCCTTCATACACAGCCACTTGTGCCAATCAAGTGCCCTTCATACACAGCCACTTGTGCCCGTCATACGCAGCCACTTGTGCCCGTCATACACAGCCACTTGTCCCAATCAAGTGCCCGTCAAATGCAGCCACTTGTGCCTGTCAAATGCAGCCACTAAACCACCCCCCCCCCCCCCCCCCCCCCCACGGCCGGTCCGGCGGCACTCACCGCTCCTCACCTTTTTCTGACACTTGTTTCTTACAAAGTTAATCAGTATTTTTTGCTAGAAAATTACTTGGAACCCCCAAATATTTTTTTTAATATATATATATATATATATATATATATATATATATATATATACATACACAAAACTAAACCATAAAGTTAGCCCAATTTTTTTTTGTATAATGTGAAAGATGTTACCCCACGAGAATCGTGATCTTTATTCTAAGCTAAAAAAATAGTGATTCTCATTTTATCCAGACTCGTGCAGCTCTACTATGTTCTAGTTTTTAGGTTGGTGCCCCAGGCATCCTGTTTCAGGTCGGCTCCTTTCTCATGCAGAATCCTAAGGAGCCGCCCTCACATGCAGAAAGCAGTTAGGTCTCCCTACACTGTGCGCATCAGTAAAAACTACACCTGTAGCCTAGGATAGCAAAGCACCTGCCTGCTTCCCCCTTCTTCAAGCTAACACTGAAGGACTGCACTGTCTACTGGTAAAGTGGTTGTAAAGGCACAACATTTTTTACCTTCATGCATTCTATGCATGAAGGTAAAAAACCTTCTGTGTGCAGCAGGCCCCCAGCCCCCTGAATACTTACCTGAGCCCCATCGTGATCCAGTTATGTGCACGAGAGTCTTGGCTCTCCAGGAACTCTCTCTTTCTCCTCGTTGGCTGAGAAGGCGGTGAGGGCCATTGACTTCCACTGCTGTCAATCACAGCCAGTGAGCCAATGAAAAGGAGAGGTGGGGGGCTAGCAGCAGCTCCGTGTCTGAATGGACACAGAGCAGCAGCTCGGGAGTGATCTTCTGACCTTGTTGTTGTTTTTAACTTTGGATAGTAAAACCTTTTTTTCTGCCAGTAAATCCCTTATACAGCCCACTTCCTGTTTCCTGTCTGGTCATTAGCCTAGGCTTATGACATCATGCACAGCTCTCTCTCTCTCCTAAGCGTTTGCCCAGAAGGGGGGGGGGGTGGTCACAAGAGGGCCAATGAGAGCTGTAGAGCTTGAGGTGTGCCTCTGTAAATCCAGGAAGTGAACAGGCAGCAGCTTCAGCTGCCCACAGTTAAAATGGCCGCAGCCAGACTCAGTGGAGGGAGATTTCTGCAACATATTTGGCAAGTACAGAATCACAGTATATATAAAATAATATGTAAAGTGGTTGGAGGGAAGCTTCAGAATGTCAAAGATGTTTTTATTACAAATTATGTGAGCAGACTGCAGTTCCTCTTTGAGCTTTAGTATGGGCGTTTAGACTGGCGTTTTACAAGCCTTCATGACAAGTTAAAAATGCTCCCCAAAACTCCCTATGTGCAGTTTTGAAGCACAAACGCCTCTTCCATTACAGGAAATAAACAAATCTTACCGCCCCGCAACTACCGTTACCATAGACTTGCATGGGAGACGTTGAAAGGCTTCAAACACCTCCTGACTCGACATGAGGCTTCAATCTTTAAAGCGACGCAACGCTAAGGCTTCATGTTTTGATGGTGTGAACAGCACTGTGTGCTCTCCATTGTATCATTTTTGCATAGGCGTTGGAGGGGTGTTTTTAACACCTCTCCAATGCCTACTTTTAATGCACGTGTGAACTTGACCTTACTGTCATTTTTTTAAATTGAATTAACGTTCATCTCTAATTTTTGAATTCAGTCACTTTGAGGATTTAACACGAGCGCAGAATATTTTGGCACAAAAAATTCAGGTAGTTGTATTCGCCGTATTTTAAATTACACAGAGGTCAGAATAAGTAGCAATTTTTTGTTTGCATGTACAGGCCTGTACTGGGACAACAAGAAGAATGCGTTTTTTCATGGATGATGGAATACGCTGAACAGGTTCATAGTGCTGAGATGGACTCTGATTGGCCATATGACCCATTCTGTGAGTAATTTGATTTCTTGCAAACTATCCCCCCCCCCCCCCTATTAAATTGTGAGTAAGGAGTTCTGATATTCTCTGTCATTAGTGCGGTAACTGACAGTTTTGCAGATATCATCTTAAACTTCATTATCTCCAAGACCTTTATTTTTCATCCTCTGCAGCCCACACACATCTACGCTGGTGACATTTCTAAAAACTGTCAGAACATTTATGTGCAGGAAAAACGCAGCAAATGGCGTCATATAGAAGAATCGCTGCCTGTGCATGTCAGAGAATGTGAGCCGAGATCATTACTGCCCCCCCCCCCCCCCGCAGACCGGAATTACTCCTAAAAATAAGACCGTTGGTAGTGATTCCCTTGTGTTGGGAGAGCAGCATTGGTCAGGGTCGGCATAATAGCCCACTGCCCTCTCCCACTGATGGCTCGGTTGTGGGCCACAGAAGCCAAGACCGCCGATGGCTCGGTTGTGGGCCACAGAAGCCAAGACCGCCGATGGCTCGGTTGTGGGCCGCAGAAGCCAAGACTGCCGATGGCTCGGTTGTGGGCCGCAGAAGCCAAGACTGCCGATGGCTCGGTTGTGGGCCGCAGAAGCCAAGACCGCCGATGGCTCGGTTGTGGGCCACAGAAGCCAAGACCGCCGATGGCTCGGTTGTGGGCCGCAGAAGCCAAGACTGCCAATGGCTCGGTTGTGGGCCACAGAAGCCAAGACCGCCGATGGCTGGGTTGTGGGCCGCAGAAGCCAAGACCTCCGATGGCTCGGTTGTGGGCCACAGAAGCCAAGACCGCCGATGGCTCGGTTGTGGGCCGCAGAAGCCAAGACCGCCGATGGCTCGGTTGTGGGCCGCAGAAGCCAAGACCGCCGATGGCTCGGTTGTGGGCCGCAGGAGCCAAGACCTCCGATGGCTCGGTTGTGGGCCGCAGGAGCCAAGACCTCCGATGGCTCGGTTGTGGGCCGCAGGAGCCAAGACCTCCGATGGCTCGGTTGTGGGCCGCAGGAGCCAAGACCTCCGATGGCTCGGTTGTGGGCCGCAGGAGCCAAGACCTCCGATGGCTCGGTTGTGGGCCGCAGGAGCCAAGACCTCCGATGGCTCGGTTGTGGGCCGCAGGAGCCAAGACCTCCGATGGCTCGGTTGTGGGCCGCAGGAGCCAAGACCTCCGATGGCTCGGTTGTGGGCCGCAGGAGCCAAGACCTCCGATGGCTCGGTTGTGGGCCGCAGGAGCCAAGACCTCCGATGGCTCGGTTGTGGGCCGCAGGAGCCAAGACCTCCGATGGCTCGGTTGTGGGCCGCAGGAGCCAAGACCTCCGATGGCTTAGTTCTCAGTGAGCGGTGACTGTCAGTTACCGACTCTCTGTTTCTCCAGTGCGCACTGGAGCGCTGAGCTGTGGACGGGTGGGAGCAGCATGCTGAGAGGTTGAGCCAACCGCCAGTCAGGCTTCTGAGCCATATGGTCGGGATCTCTCCAGAGCCTGGACCAGCTGAGTGACAATAGGCCTTTAAGCCCACTGTTAGCTGAAACCAGGTCACAGGTGTGCAGAATGAACTGCACTCCTGCGATCCATAGACGTACAGTCAAAAAAAAGCTTTGGCCATACTTCTCCTTTTATTGGCACCCCCTCGCCTCTGAAGATGCAGTGCGTTTTTGGGAAAGGAAAATCCGTGGCTGTATTTTGAAAAAGTTGCAAGGACCTTTTTCCTGCATGTCCCACAGATGCAACAGTCCATTCAAATTGCAGGGCTGCCATTAAAGCAGAGTTCCACCCACAAATAGAACTTCCGCTGATCAGATCCCCCCCCCCCCCCTCCTTCAGTGTCACATTTGACACCTTCCAGGGGGGGAGGCAGGAAGCAGATACTTCTCTAATACAGGTATTTGCTCCCACTTCCGGCGATAGATCGTTGCAGAATCTGCGGCGATCTACGCCACATCTGGCCCCTCCTCCACCCCACTCCCCCCCATTGTCTTCTGGAACCTGTGTGCCTCCCAGAAGACAACAGGGACCAGTCAGGATGCGCAGTGCGACTCGCGCATGTGCAGGCTGTGATTCCCTTACTGAAGATGCCGGCGCCTCCACCCGGAGCCAAGGGACGGGTCGGCTTCAGGTGAGGACATCGCGGGCGCCCTGGACAGGTAAGTGTCCTTATTTGAAAAGTCAGCAGCTACTCAGGGATAATTCTCATATATTTGAATATGAAAAGTTACAACCAAAATAGCAGCAATGTTTTGGTTGTGAGGAATTCCCCAAGTGATAACAAAACTGAAAAAAAAAATAACGTGAGCACTAAACAGAAAAATAAAATGAAATAACAGCTGCTAGCAAAAAAAAATAAAAATGACAGATATCATCTTAAACTTCATTATCTCCAAGACCTTTATTTTTCATCCTCTGCAGCCCACACACATCTACGCTGGTGACATTTCTAAAAACTGTCAGAACATTTATGTGCAGGAAAAACGCAGCAAATGGCGTCATATAGAAGAATCGCTGCCTGTGCATGTCAGAGAATGTGAGCCGAGATCATTACTGCCCCCCCCCCCCGCAGACCGGAATTACTCCTAAAAATAAGACCGTTGGTAGTGATTCCCTTGTGTTGGGAGAGCAGCATTGGTCAGGGTCGGCATAATAGCCCACTGCCCTCTCCCACTGATGGCTCGGTTGTGGGCCACAGAAGCCAAGACCGCCGATGGCTCGGTTGTGGGCCACAGAAGCCAAGACCGCCGATGGCTCGGTTGTGGGCCGCAGAAGCCAAGACTGCCGATGGCTCGGTTGTGGGCCGCAGAAGCCAAGACTGCCGATGGCTCGGTTGTGGGCCGCAGAAGCCAAGACCGCCGATGGCTCGGTTGTGGGCCACAGAAGCCAAGACCGCCGATGGCTCGGTTGTGGGCCGCAGAAGCCAAGACTGCCAATGGCTCGGTTGTGGGCCACAGAAGCCAAGACCGCCGATGGCTGGGTTGTGGGCCGCAGAAGCCAAGACCTCCGATGGCTCGGTTGTGGGCCACAGAAGCCAAGACCGCCGATGGCTCGGTTGTGGGCCACAGAAGCCAAGACCGCCGATGGCTCGGTTGTGGGCCGCAGGAGCCAAGACCTCCGATGGCTCGGTTGTGGGCCGCAGGAGCCAAGACCTCCGATGGCTCGGTTGTGGGCCGCAGAAGCCAAGACCGCCGATGGCTCGGTTGTGGGCCGCAGAAGCCAAGACCTCCGATGGCTCGGTTGTGGGCCGCAGGAGCCAAGACCTCCGATGGCTCGGTTGTGGGCCGCAGAAGCCAAGACCGCCGATGGCTCGGTTGTGGGCCGCAGAAGCCAAGACCGCCGATGGCTCGGTTGTGGGCCGCAGGAGCCAAGACCTCCGATGGCTCGGTTGTGGGCCACAGAAGCCAAGACCGCCGATGGCTGGGTTGTGGGCCGCAGAAGCCAAGACCTCCGATGGCTCGGTTGTGGGCCGCAGGAGCCAAGACCTCCGATGGCTCGGTTGTGGGCCGCAGAAGCCAAGACCGCCGATGGCTCGGTTGTGGGCCGCAGAAGCCAAGACCGCCGATGGCTCGGTTGTGGGCCGCAGGAGCCAAGACCTCCGATGGCTCGGTTGTGGGCCGCAGGAGCCAAGACCTCCGATGGCTCGGTTGTGGGCCGCAGGAGCCAAGACTTCCGATGGCTCGGTTGTGGGCCGCAGGAGCCAAGACCTCCGATGGCTCGGTTGTGGGCCGCAGGAGCCAAGACCTCCGATGGCTCGGTTGTGGGCCGCAGGAGCCAAGACCTCCGATGGCTCGGTTGTGGGCCGCAGGAGCCAAGACCTCCGATGGCTCGGTTGTGGGCCGCAGGAGCCAAGACCTCCGATGGCTCGGTTGTGGGCCGCAGGAGCCAAGACCTCCGATGGCTCGGTTGTGGGCCGCAGGAGCCAAGACCTCCGATGGCTCGGTTGTGGGCCGCAGGAGCCAAGACCTCCGATGGCTCGGTTGTGGGCCGCAGGAGCCAAGACCTCCGATGGCTCGGTTGTGGGCCGCAGGAGCCAAGACCTCCGATGGCTTAGTTCTCAGTGAGCGGTGACTGTCAGTTACCGACTCTCTGTTTCTCCAGTGCGCACTGGAGCGCTGAGCTGTGGACGGGTGGGAGCAGCATGCTGAGAGGTTGAGCCAACCGCCAGTCAGGCTTCTGAGCCATATGGTCGGGATCTCTCCAGAGCCTGGACCAGCTGAGTGACAATAGGCCTTTAAGCCCACTGTTAGCTGAAACCAGGTCACAGGTGTGCAGAATGAACTGCACTCCTGCGATCCATAGACGTACAGTCAAAAAAAAGCTTTGGCCATACTTCTCCTTTTATTGGCACCCCCTCGCCTCTGAAGATGCAGTGCGTTTTTGGGAAAGGAAAATCCGTGGCTGTATTTTGAAAAAGTTGCAAGGACCTTTTTCCTGCATGTCCCACAGATGCAACAGTCCATTCAAATTGCAGGGCTGCCATTAAAGCAGAGTTCCACCCACAAATAGAACTTCCGCTGATCAGATCCCCCCCCCCCCCCTCCTTCAGTGTCACATTTGACACCTTCCAGGGGGGGAGGCAGGAAGCAGATACTTCTCTAATACAGGTATTTGCTCCCACTTCCGGCGATAGATCGTTGCAGAATCTGCGGCGATCTACGCCACATCTGGCCCCTCCTCCACCCCACTCCCCCCCATTGTCTTCTGGAACCTGTGTGCCTCCCAGAAGACAACAGGGACCAGTCAGGATGCGCAGTGCGACTCGCGCATGTGCAGGCTGTGATTCCCTTACTGAAGATGCCGGCGCCTCCACCCGGAGCCAAGGGACGGGTCGGCTTCAGGTGAGGACATCGCGGGCGCCCTGGACAGGTAAGTGTCCTTATTTGAAAAGTCAGCAGCTACTCAGGGATAATTCTCATATATTTGAATATGAAAAGTTACAACCAAAATAGCAGCAATGTTTTGGTTGTGAGGAATTCCCCAAGTGATAACAAAACTGAAAAAAAAAATAACGTGAGCACTAAACAGAAAAATAAAATGAAATAACAGCTGCTAGCAAAAAAAAATAAAAATGACAATATATTCAATCCTCCAAAGCAATAAACAAAATATGCAGCGCTGTGATGATTATAAACATTAATTACATAAACATAAAGTCCTTGAATTTGTGGCTACACAATTAAGTGCAGCAAACAACGCTTTGATAATGCCACTCGTGTGGCGTATGAGGAATCCTCTCCTTTAAATTCAGAGCCAGATCATCGTGCCGCCACAGCCGAGGTCCATGAGGCATTGTTCTATGCGGGTCTAGCTGCATGATATATTGTTTTTATGCAATTTACCTGTTTTTATTGTGTGTCCTTTTTAATAAACACTACACTATGAGGCATATCTTTTGTTTATGGCCTTTGGTATTTTGGGACATATAATAGTCCCACCCTGTGGGAGATATTACCCCGTGAAGTGAGATATTAGGAGAGGAAATTCTTGTACTGAAACCTGTGGACATTCCCGTTTTAGGCTCTTTGATGCTTCTTATAATCTTTTGTTCGTTTTTTTTTTTTTTTTTTTTTTTTTGTCTTTTTTTTTTTTTTTTCTTTGTCCTTTTTTTTTTTTTTGTCTTTTTCCGGCCTATCTGGAGTTCCAGAAGTAAGGATCAAAGGAGAGGATCCATCATACTCCACACGAGTGGCATTATCGAAGCGTCTTTGCTGCACTTAATTGTGTAGCCACAAATTCTGGTACGCCTTCAATCCTTATGGTGGTCGGACACCTTCTTTTGCACTTACTGAGTGGGAACATTGGACTTTTTTGTTTAACACAGAAGGACTTTTTTTTTTTTTTTAACGTTTATGCAACTAGCGTTTATAATCATCACAGCGCTGCATATTTTATTTTAATTCCCCAAGACAACAGAAGTATGAAATATTCCTTTGTGCAGAATTTCCAAAGAAATGGAATCATCTGTCAATGAGGCAAGGAGACGATTGGGAATTGAGCCTAAACCGGATAAATGAAAAAAACAAAAAAAAAAACACCCACATCATTTGTCCGGAGTTTTGTGATGCTGTGACCTAGTAGTATTTTTTTGTGTTTACAGATTCAATTTTCACTTTTTCCTTCTTTTATATAAAAATTGGCAAAAGATTTCAATTCAGTTTCTTTAGAGATTCTGAAGAGGTATCTTTAAGTACTCTGTGTGGAGATGTCTTCATGACCAAAATACTAAAACTTGCAGGCACAATATCTCTAAGTGGACTATCCTAAGAAATAACCGAGATCTTCTTTAAGGATATACAATAAGAATGTTTTTTTTTTTTTTTTTGTTTTGTTTTTGTTTTGTTTTAATCCCTATTAATTTAAGGCAGGTTATCCTAAAACTAATTATAGCTATATAGTGTTCAGATGCAGACATTTGAGTTTTTAAAGAGGAACTGCAGTCTGCTCACATAAGTTTCTAATAAAAACATCTTTGCCATTCTGAAGCTTCCCTCCAACCACTTTGCATATTATTTTATATATACTGTGATTCTGTACTTGCCAAATATGCTTCAGAAATCTCCCTCCACTGAGTCTGGCTGCATCTATTTAACTGTGGGCAGCTGAAGCTCCTGCCTGTTTACTTCCTGGATTTACACAGAGGCACACCTCCAGCTCTCATTGACCCTCTTATGACTCATCGAGAGAGACACACTAAAAGCCACGTACACACGATCGGATTTTCTGACGGGAAATGTTGGATGTCAGGCTGTTGGTGGAAAATCAGACCGTTTTTGTATGCTCCATCAGACAATTGTTGGCCAACTTTCCGTGGACAAATGTTGGATGGCAGGTTTATAAATTTTCCGTGGACAACGGTCTGTTGTCGGATTTTCCGAGCATGTGTACACAAGTCCGTTGGACAAAAGTCCAAAGTACAAACGCCATAGCTCCCAACTGTCGGTGATTTCGAGGGACTGTCCCTGATTTGGATCAATGTCCCTCTGTCCCTCCTTCCTCCTCATTTGTCCCTCATTTTGGTCTGATCCATATAGTTGTAAATAAAATGCACCCAATTTCTAAATTGCTGCGCTTGTACTTTTTTAAAAGCCAATATAAAGGAATGGTAGTGGTAAAAAAAAAAAAGTCCTTGTGGTTTTTTTTTTAACCTTTTTTTGGTTAATTCTCCTTTAAGGGGGCGTGTCCTATGCCTACATACATTTGTTAGTAGGTGTCCCTCATTCCCATCTCAAAATGTTGGGAGGTGTGCAAACATGCATACTCGGAATCAATGCTCATCAAGCACGGAATTAGCAGAAGGTGTCCAAAGGGTGGCGCTCAAGAGATGAAAACCCATGTAGTACGTCGCTACGTTCGTGTCGGACAATGTGTGCTGTTTGTATGCAAGACAAGCTCCTGGCTAATGCCCTTCAGACAAAAGTCTGATGTTTTGTCTGCAGAAAATCCGATTGTGTGTACGAGGCTTATCTAGGCTCTTTCTTTTTTTTTAACCAGACAAGAAACAGGAAGTGGGCTGTATAAGGTATTTACTGGCAGAAAAGGTCTTTGTAAGGCCTCCTCCCCCACTCCTGGTAAAGAAAAGGCACTTTTGAGGAGCGAGAGTGGAGGGGGGGTAGTTTTAAGCAGGTACCTGATTTTGACAGGTACCTGCTCCCCCTTCCACTTTGCTTTCTAAACAAGGGACCAGTTTCCTGTCCTTTAGACTTTAGGTGGAGGGGGCCGGACTGTGGCCAGTGGAAAATGTCCTGGTGTCAGTGGCAGGAATAGTGTTCCATCATTGGTGTCAGTGGCAGGAATGGTGCCCCATCATTGGTGTCAGTGGCAGGAATAGTGCCCCATCATTGGTGTCAGTGGCAGGAATAGTGCCCCATCATTGGTGTCAGTGGCAGGAATAGTGCCCCATCATTGGTGTCGGTGGCAGGAATAGTGTCCCATCATTGGTGTCGGTGGCGGGAATAGTGTCCCATCATTGGTGTCGGTGGCGGGAATAGTGTCCCATCATTGGTGTCGGTGGCGGGAATAGTGTCCCATCATTGGTGTCGGTGGCGGGAATAGTGTCCCATCATTGGTGTCGGTGGCGGGAATAGTGTCCCATCATTGGTGTCGGTGGCGGGAATAGTGTCCCATCATTGGTGTCGGTGGCGGGAATAGTGTCCCATCATTGGTGTCGGTGGCGGGAATAGTGTCCCATCATTGGTGTCGGTGGCGGGAATAGTGTCCCATCATTGGTGTCGGTGGCGGGAATAGTGTCCCATCATTGGTGTCGGTGGCGGGAATAGTGTCCCATCATTGGTGTCGGTGGGGGGAATAGTGTCCCATCATTGGTGTCGGTGGGGGGAATAGTGTCCCATCATTGGTGTCGGTGGGGGGAATAGTGTCCCATCATTGGTGTCAGTGGGGGGAATAGTGTCCCGTCATTGGTGTCAGTGGGGGGAATAGTGTCCCGTCATTGGTGTCAGTGGGGGGATTAGTGTCCCGTCATTGGTGTCAGTGGGGGGATTAGTGTCCCGTCATTGGTGTCAGTGGGGGGATTAGTGTCCCGTCATTGGTGTCAGTGGGGGGATTAGTGTCCCGTCATTGGTGTCAGTGGGGGGATTAGTGTCCCGTCATTGGTGTCAGTGGGGGGATTAGTGTCCCGTCATTGGTGTCAGTGGGGGGATTAGTGTCCCGTCATTGGTGTCAGTGGGGGGGATTAGTGTCCCGTCAGTGGGGGGATTAGTGCCCTGTCATTGGTGTCAGTGGGGGATTAGTGCCCTGTCATTGGTGTCAGTGGGGGGATTAGTGCCCTGTCAGTGGGGGGATTAGTGCCCTGTCATTGGTGTCAGTGGGGGGGAATGGTGCCCCAAGGGTCAGACAAAGGCAAGCAAAGGGCCGCAGTGTGGAGATCACTGGCCTAGGCGATGAGAAACTAAAGTTTTCCACCCTGTAGTCTTCTGGGACACATGACAGGTCCCAGAAGATTACGGGACCATTCACAATGGGCAGCAGGCATCCGGATGTGAAGCCTCTAGCTGTCAGTCGGGTGCCGACAGTTAACCCACTGGGGACAGACGGCAGGAGATGAAAATGGCTGGGGGTGAGTACACCGCTGGATTCTGGGACAGGTAAGTGGCTGTTTATTAGAAGTCAGCAGTTCGTTTTTGTAGCTGATGATTTCTGCATTATTTGATGGCTAAGGCTGTACAATACTATGGACTACACTTTCTGATAAAACATTGTGTAATTATAAGGTAAAACTCTTACTTCATGTGCATGCGTTTGTATTCTGTCTGGAGCTGTCGTGGTTTGGTTGCTATGTCCCTCACTTCCTTTCTATTTGATGGTGGTCAGGGCAGGAAGTAAAGAGAAGCTGTTCTGGTGTTTTTACCGTTGCCACCAGAACCTAAAGAGGAAACTTTTCGGTGGGGACAATTACTTTAGTGACAGCTGAGGCTGGCAGAGGTGTATCTAGTGAAAATGACGCCTATGGCAAGCACTGAAACTGTGCCCCTGTGTGATGAGGACAGAGAGGGACAGAGAGAGATGTTGGAGACGGACAGAGGGACGCAGTGTGACAAGCACAGAGGGATGACAGGGAGTGGGCACTGGGGACAGACCGAGAGGGAAGCAATGTGATGAGGATAGAGAGGGACGCAGTGTGACAAGAACCGTGAGCGATGCTGGGGACAGACGGAGGGATGCAGTGCGACGAGGACAGAGAGGGATGCCAGAGAGGGACACAGTGCGACAAGAACAGAGAGGGACGCTGGGGACAGCGAGGGACGCTGGGGACAGAGAGGATGCAGTGCGACAAGAACAGAGAGGGACACAGTGCGATGAGGACACAGGGGGATGCCATGGGGGGAGGACACTGTGGGGGCCTCCCCCCCCCCCCCCCAGGAGATTATCATGGGGCCTCCTGTGGTACTGTTGGGGCCCAGGCCCCCTACATCTGTACTGGCTGCCTCTCCTCCCCCCACAGCCGCTGTCTGTGCTAGACTGTATGTGTTGCAGTCTTGCAGAGCCTCTTATGGTGCCCCCTTAATGGCCCAAGGTTCGATGCCCGATGGGTCAGTCCGCCCCTGCTCATTAAACTGTTCACATTCAGTGAAAGTTCATGTCCTGCAAACTTTGCAGGACATGAACTTTCACTGAATGTGGACAGTTTAATGACCCTTTTGCACAAATCACTTTATTACACTTTATTTATGATATCTATTTATTTAATCCATATTGTGCGTGTGCCAAGCAGAGGCAGCCAATCTCACATAATGATGACTTTAAGTTATCATCATCATGTGCGATTGTGCCAGGCCCACGCAGAAGCAGCCAAATATAGTGCTGAATATGGATTAAATAAATATGCATAACCATTGATATCATAAATACAGTTTAATAAAGTGATTTGTGCAACAGGTACTTCTTTTAAGTAGAAGTAGTACCTGCTGTTGCACAAATCACTTTATTACACTTTATTTATGATATCAATGGCTATGCATATTTATTTAATCCATATTCAGCACTATATTTGATTGGCTGCTGGCTTCTCCTTGGCAGATGGCAGTGGGATGGAATCCAGGCACACAAGATGATGATGAGTACCTGCTAGGCTGCAGTGCTAATCCTTGCTGCTGCCTGGGGGTTCCCCTTCATCCACTCTTTCTTTCTAGTCTCTCGTGACTTGTCTCTTCTCCTCCTTACCTCATGTGACGTCACAGACCATGCTCCGGGGAGAAGATGATGCCGGTGTCTTGCTGAGAAAGTTCCCTCGGCGGATAAGGACCCCCCCTATACTGCGCAGGCGCAGCGCCTGCGCAGTACGAACTACTGTCAGCCGCCGGAGATAGCCGAAACTCAAACTCTTCAATCAGCTGTACACGGCGCCTGCGCCCTAGGTCCAGGTTCCTTCCCCACCATCCAAGTGGACCTAGAGGGGGAATCAAAAAGAGCCGAGCGAAGCGTGGCGAGCGGCCCTCTTACAGGCGCCGTGTACAGCTGATTTTCAGCTATTCACCTTCGGCTATCTCCGCCGGATCCTACTGCGCCTGCGCAGTAGAGGGGGGTCCTTATCCGCCGAGCGGAACTTTCTCGGCAGAACACCAGCCACGCAGAGGAGGATAGGCGGAGCCTCTGCCAGTTACCCTACCCTCCACGTGGACCTGGTCTGGCCAGTCATTGGCCCTCATGGGGGCGCGCGCCTGTCGCTCCCCTCCCCAGGCCAAGTAACCATCAGCAAGTTCTGTGCTCCAGCAGACCGGCCGACCAAGTTATAACCAAAAAGCAGCCTCAGGGGTTCCAACATCAATGTCAAGGGGGACTCACAGGGTCAAATAGGTATAACTTTTGAGACCTATTTTAGATTTCACATATTTGTGATATTAATTCCCCTCCTTTTTTTTATTTTACTTTTATTATTTTTTAGTCTGGGACTCTATAAGTTGGGAGTGCGTTACTCATTTTAAATTTCATTAAGAAAAAAACAACTTTTCAATTTAGTGGGTTCATCCCATGCACAGTGTTAGTTTCACTGTGCATTGTGTGATTTCACCAGCAGATGGCAGTGATTCTCGTTGTGTTTGTGGCCCCAGTGGTCTTAATTTTTCCACTTCCTGTTTAGTTTATTTTTTAGGATCAAAGTGGTTGGCACATATCTATCATTTCTGGATTAGTGAGAGCCACTGGTTATTTGCAAACTCACATATTAGCTGAAAGTTAGCTAATGTTAATATAAATGATGCATAGTATGCGGTTTTCACCGCTTTATTATGCCAATGGCACCCCAGCGAGGGTTGCGACTGACAAACATATCTATTTTCCAATATCTTCTCGGAGTTTGTTATGGCTTTGTTATATATACCGGAGCTTTTTTTGTAATTATTTAACATTTTAACCTAAGGTTTATTAAGATCGTAGGCATTTCTAGGTTTATCATCAATATGCAATGCCTTTGGTCTAATTTTGTGCTGGTTTAATAATTATGGGGATCCATAGCTCTTGTTCAAGCTTTGTGGGACAGACAGTTCACCGGAGGTGGGGGAGATGCTCTATTGCATCAAACCGTACTTCTTTTGCTGTACTGTTATGCCAAGTAGTGGTGACACTATTCATCTATTTACATTTGCCATCTCGATCTAGTTCCGCGTGCCATATTGGGCTACTCGGCAGCTCATTGGTGGACTGCGGTTCAGAGCGAGGCTTGGTATTAGGTTCCTGTATTTAGGGAGGTGACGCAGCGCGCCGCCCGTGCCCCTGGATGATGTGACCTATCACTAAACGCGTAGGGCGGAGCAGGACGACGCGCTGATGTCACCTCCAGTCTGTGTTTTCCAGAGAGACAGGTCTGTCCGTATGTGTTCGGCCGACACAACGGACTTAAGGCTTTACTATCGATTTGCTTATGTAAGTGTGTTTTTGTCAGTTTTAGAATAAAAGTCAAAAGGTTTTTTACACAATTGGAGTTTTTTTTTATTTTATTTCATGTTATTACAAACCTGGCACTGAACTGGCCCCCACGATGGTCTGAGGTACAGCCGGAGCTCAGCAGCTCAGCAGCTCAGCACGAGTTTTCCATTTACCAATACAGCTGACATGCCTTCTACGATCCTCTGTAATGGGGGATCATTTTTGTCTGGTAAGGAGTAACCCCTTCCATACTGGTGGTGGATCACAATTTGCTTTGTTAATCAACAACGGAAGATTCTTTTCTGTGTGGACTTTATTCAGCCTCTGTTGTTTGCACGGGTGGACTTTTACACTTAATCAATGAGAGATTTTCTTTATAATTTCTACAGTGTTATTAATTATTTTTTACATTCACATGTATATAATGTTTGTTGATTTTACCAGGGCTTGTGCAGAAATTTATTCACATGAATAAGTGCATTGATCGGATTTTTCACCCCATCAACTTGATGTGGTTTCACTAGGTATATATTCACCATTTAAGTCATTTATAGCGCAATTCAGGTTTTTCTATTGTGGTTATGTGTTTGCTACTGTAATGCACAATCTGTATAGGCCCTAAGGCTATCCCTGCACTTTAGGGAGTTCCTCTAAGACCCCTTTCACACTGGGGTGGTTTTCAGGCCCTTTAACGCTGGAAATAGCCTCTACTAAGCGCCTGAAAACCACCTCCCATTCATTCAAGTGTGACTTTTCACACTGGGGTGGTGTGCTTGCGGGACGTTACAAAAACATTTTTGTAAAAATCTTTTCATACGACAACACTGAAGAAATGAGTGTACAGCTTGTATAACAGTGTACATTTGCTGTCCCCTCAAAATAACTCAACACACAGCCATTAATGTCTAAACCGCTGGCAACAAAAGTGAGAACACCCCTAAGTGAAAATGTCCAAATTGGGCCCAGAGTTTCAATATTTTGTGTGGCCACCATTATTTTCCAGCACTGCTTTAAACCTCCTTGGAGTTCACCAGAACTTCACAGATTGCCACTGGAGTCATCTTCCATGAAGATATCACGGAGCTGGTGGATGTTAGAGACCTTGCGCTCCACCACCTTCTGTTTGAGGATGCCCCACAGATGCTCAATAGGGTTTAAGCCTGGAGACATGCTTGGCCAGTCCATCATCTTTACCCTCAGCTTTTTTTTTTTTTTTTTTTTTTTTTAGCAAGCCAGTGGTCATCGTGGAGGTGTGTTTGGGGTCGTTATCTGCCCTGCGGCCCAGTCTCTGAAGGGAGGGGGAATCATGTTCTGCTTCAGTATGTCACAGTACATGTTGGCATTCATGGTTCCCTCAATGAACTGTAGCTCCCCAGTGCCAGCAGCACTCATGCAGCCCCAGACCATGACACTCCCACCACCATACTTGACTGTAGACAAGACACACTTGTCTTTGTACTCCTCACCTGGTTGCCGCCACACACGCTTGTCACCATCTGAACCAAATAAGTTTATCTTGGTCTCATCAGACCACAGGACATGGTTCCAGTAATCCATGTCCTTAGTCTGCTTGTCTTCAGCAAACTGTTTGCAGCCTTTCTTGTGCATCATCTTCAGAATAGGCTTCCTTTTGGGACGACAGCCATGGAGACCAATTTAAAGTGGCGTATTGTGTAAGCACTGACGGGCTCCCCCCCCCCCCCCCCCCCTCCCCCCTCCCTCAGAGTTCTTTGCCATGAGATGCCATGTTGAACTTCCAGTGACCAGTATGGGAGAGTGAGAGCGATAACACCAAATTTAACACACCTGCTCCCCCTCCACACCTGAGACATTGTAACACTAACGAGTCACGTGACACCAGGGAGGAAAAATGGCTAATGGGGCCCAACATTTTCACTTAGGGGTGTACTCACTTTTGTTGCCAGCGGTTTAGACAATAATGCTGTGTGTTGCGTTTATTTTTGAGGGGACAGCAAATTTACATTTATAGTAAAATATTTACAAAAATGCGAGGGGTGTAGTCACTTTTGTGAGATACTGTATCTCCCTAGTTCAGAAACCACATCCTCCCCCAGCCCCCCCCCCCCCCCCCCCGAGCTGGGCTAGTTATCAAAATCCAACAGACATCTAAGGGGAGAATAAAGTGAAATCCAGGCCTGAACTGAGGCGGGTACACAAAGTGCTGAGAGTAGGAACAATGATGGAGATTCTGGATCATGTGAGTGCCATTTATTTCCTAACAACTAGGGCCTCCTTTACAAGGGTGCATGACATGGGTGCCCCGTGCAGGACCGTGTTTTGCTAGCACAGGGGTACACAGGTGTTGGGGGCACCACATTGTTATTTACAGGGACACAGCCGCTGTGTCCTAATATGACATCCATGTGGCTCCCAAAACTCACCCCCACAGATGTCATATTGGGACACAGCCACTGTGTCCCAATAGATAATACTGGAACTGTGGACATGGAGGTGCATACAACCCCCTGTGCTGCCAAAACACAGAGCACACATGTCATCGCTCCATGTGAATGAGGCTTAAAAATGAGTGGGATTTTTTTTTTTTTTTTAACCTGTTACATCCTGTGCAATATCCATTAGCACCAATCATTATAGTGGTCAGACCAAAGACAATGCATCTGATTGCTATAGGGTAGGGCTGTTTGTTGTACAGGGCATTAGCACATTGCCATTTCACTTTAGAAGCTGTGAGGAGACAACACCGGCTGAATTGTGGTGTGAAAAGCTGCTGACCTTTAAAGTACTGATAATCATTTTATAAGAATACAGTTGTTCCATATTGATACTTACTATGAGAACAAGATAAAAGATGAATCATTGCTGTGAAGCTCTGTACTCTTGATTTCCCATAGTTAATCATATGCTAACATATGGGCCCTTCACTTACAGACATTGTGGCTACAACATGGCAGAAGTTACAGACACTTCCTATACATCCTGCAGTATAAATGCCAATGCTGTTGGCCTTGGAGAATAAAATCCAGTGCCACTCCTGACATCATGCATGGTTAGGAGTATTGGCTCTTCCTGAAGCACTAGGAGGGGAATCATTGAACCGGCATGGCTGTGGAGCAACGAAAAGCTTAAGCAAACCTTGTTTGTGGCTGTCATGTCCAAACCCCAGAAGTTCCAGCAGTTGCGCCGGGGACAACCTGAGTAGAAATCCCTCTTCAGGAGTCATCATGGCAGACGTCCCTTTACTTCCTGTTCAGGTGAAAACTAACATTTTGGATTTCTTAGCACTTTCTAAATAGAGAGGATTTTATTGCTGTCTGGGTCCCTGCCACCCAAACAGGGATTCTAATCCTTTGCCAACCCATTCAAAGTTTATTACACAATCTTTTTTTTTTTTTTTTTTTTTTTTACCCTTGAGTCTATTGCCAGACATGGGAATTCAAATTCTTACACTGCCACCTAAAAGGAGAAAAGGGCACTGCCAAAAAAAAATATAAAGTGTTGGCCAGCACAAGATAACCTCACCCACAAACCATCATGTCTCAGTTTTGTGGCAAGGGAAATCGAGAGCCTAAAAATGAACACAGAAGAAATGGACCTGTAGCCCTCAATAGATTCCAAAAATAGGATTTTTCTGTGAATATGAAAATTAATTCCTTGTTCATTGAGGGACACAGAAAGTCTTAGATGGTCAAGATGTCCAAGGCAGTCCAACTGAGGGGTAGGTAACATAGCAACGAGGCTAAACGGACTCAAGAAAAACGGGACTGCCTGCAGCTCAAAAAGCCACCTTAAGGACCAGTGCCCAAAGTTGGCAGCAAAGGAGAGAGGCCTGAATATCCACCTGGTAGAACTTAGAGAAGGAAAAAAAAAAAAAAAAGACAGCCAGGTGCCAGCCTTGCAAACTGGGAAAAGTAGCTTGATGCCGAAAAGAGTAAGTGCTGGTTCACACAGGGGTGACTTGTCAGGCGACCTAGCCGCCTGACAAGTCGCCTCCCGTTCTGTACTATGGAACTGTTCTAATAGGAGCGACGCAAGTCGCTCCGACTTAGAAAAAGGTTCCTGTACTACTTTGGGGGCGACTTGCATTGACTTCTATACAGAAGTCGTTTTGCAAGTCGCTGTGGAAGTCATGTGCAGGTCGCCTCGGTGAGGCGACCTGCAAGTCGTGCCACCCCGGTGTGAACCGGGGCTTAAGCCTTGTACACGATTGGATTTTCGGCAGGGAATTGTGTAATGACAGACTGTTTGCCTAAAATCTGACCGTTAGTGCGCTCCTTCAGACAATTGTTGTCCAACTTTCCGCCAACAAATGTTGGATGGCAGGCTAGTAAATTTTTGGCAGGCAACAGTCTGTTGTCAGATTTTCGTATCGTGTGTACACAAGTCCGTCACACAAAAGTCCAAAGTACAAACAGGCATGCTCGGAATCAATGCTCACCAAACACGAAATTAGCAGAAGGTGCCCAAAGGGTGGCGCTCAAAAGCTGAAATTCCACATAGTACATCACTACGTTCGTGTTTGTTGGCCAACAATTGTGTACCGTTTGTATGCAAGACAAGTTCACGGCCCATGCCCTTCGGACAAAAGTCTGACGCTCTGTTGGCCAACAATCCAATCGTGTGTACAAGGCTTTAGAATCACTAAAAAAAAAAAAACGAAATAGTCTAGTTGAGTGCTCCTTAACAGGAAAAGTTGAAACTTGGTTTGTACCCCTCTTTTCAATTATGCCCCTGAAGAAGGACCGAAATATTATGTACCCTGAAACGCGTCGGGCTTGAAAAGAGATTTTTTTTCTGTATACAACATCACTGTTGACTGATTTACACGAACCATGTCAATCATGTAATATGTTTTTGTCGCTTATGATGTCCACAATGTTTTTAGAAAATGAAATTCTTTATTAAATAATTTTTTTTTTATCCTTTATATTAGTTGTACTCCTCTGCTACATACAATTTATGTGCAAGTGCCGGGAAAATCCATTTAGGGGAACCCCATTTTTCTGTTGTTGAAACTTGGTTTGTATGACCAAACGTTTCGATGATGGCTTGGTTGAGCTAAAATGGGGGGGGGGGGCTGTGGAGGTGTGTAGGCAGAGGTGTGCAGAGATTTGGGGGGGGGGAGGGAAAGATGAGATGTTGCGCTGTGGGCCGTGTCCCCCAGATACATCCCACCCTTTGAGGGCAACTGTACTGCTGCAGGGGCTCGTGATAAAATTGAGTTTAACACCCCCTGCAATGTACCATTTGAGGGATCCATCTGGGATTACGAAACTGAAACGGAGTTCTTCAAAGAAGCAGTGGCTTAGAGTTAAACTCTCAATACCCAAAATACATCAAGACAATGGAAGAAGAATGTCCTGCTTGAGGTAAAAAGGCAGAAATACTTTAGGTAAGAAGGAAGTCTGGAGTCTCAACACCACTTTGTCCTTATGCAAAAAAATGTTTAGATACTCCTCAAGAGGCCATGGCTCCATCAAGTACCACCTTGTGAGTCAGAGAATAGAGCAGAATGTCTCGAATAGGTTTGAACAGCGGTATCCAACTCACAGAGCAAACCAGGTTCAGATTCCTCAGAGTTAAGCTGGCCATACATCTATAGATTATCTGCAGATTTTCTATGGTTAGATGGAAAAAGTGGGAGATTCCTTCATCCACACAGTTTAGCGAACATGGAGAAATCCGTTGCACTTTTTCCATCTAACCATAGAAAATCTGCAGATAATCTATAGGTGTATGGCCAGCTTTACAATGGAATGAACATGGGGAGCTTTATGGAGACTTAAAGCGGAAGTAAACCCATCCATAAAACAGCTTCATTTCCGGCACATGCCGGAAATGTAACAATCCCATTGGTTGTGCTCTCGACCAAACTGTCAAACCATCCAATGGCTGGTGTCATAACTGATCACATGTGCAGCTTCATGGCAGTTGTAGATTAAACAGAGGCAAAGATGGCAGCTTCCTTGGCTGAAACCAATAGGTGGGTTTACTTACACTTTAATGCAGAACGGTCTTAATCAAGGAGTGAATGGCCAACAGGCTCTGCAAGAAAGTAAAAAAAAAAAAAAAGGCAGAAATCTGAACATTAAAAAGGGCTGAAAGCCAAATGCTGGTCCAGGCTCAGCTGCAGGAAGGAGGGGATTTATCCCAGAGGGACTCCTGGAGGTGGAAGTCCTGGAGGTGGAAGTCTCACACCAAGTAAAGTATACCTTTTGATGATAGACCATGACAGATGTAGACTTCCTAGCTTTTAGCATAGTAGGAATCACAGATTCAGAGATGCATGTCTATATGTCTCAGGCTTGTCGGAGGAACAGCAGATTTGAGTGCCAGACCTTGCAGGTGGACTGAGAATCAAACTTGAAGGGTCTTGATGAGAAAAAGTGGAAAAAAAAAACAAAAAAGCAACATTTACCAGTCAGGGAAGGGCAGAGAACCTAGCAGGTCAATGCCTTAACTTTCTTCCACCAAGGAAGATGGGTGCTTATGTCACCGGTGGCATCCTAGATAGGGATCTAAAAATCAATCTTGGACCGTGCTCAATGCCTGTGCAGAAAAAAAAAACTCCTTTAAAATACTAAAATGCCACAGCCCAGCACCTTAAAGTGGTTGTAAGCCCTTACATACACCCAGTGAAGTGACTGGTCTCAGGTGATACACAGAGATGAAACAAATCCTCCTATATAAAATGTACCCGTTTATCTGCAGTCTTCTCTACAGCCATTCAAAGTCCAGAATTTATAAAGCTGGTCCCACCTGCCAAAAAAAAAAAAAAAAAGGGGGGGGGGGGGGGGCAGAGAGTTGAAGTTACACTCTGCAGCGCTTAGTGAGGAGAGGTCTGAGAGCTGATTGGAGGGAAGGGACATACCCTCCACAAAGCACATAGGAACAGAGCTGAGGCTGGCAATCAGCTGGAGGTCAATCCCCTGTCACCCTTTTTTTTCTCTTGGTGTAAGGAAAACTTGTCAGAAGTCACTCTGCTAATGGCAGAAATGACACTTAGTGCTCTGGATTGAGACAAGTGCACACTATAGAGGGATATGCTTTGTTCATATTTCATGCCTGAGGTTTACAACCACTTTACAAATGTGCCCACGTGTGTGTGCACTGCCATGGGAACCATGCAACAGCAAAGCAAGGAAACTTAGACTGGCACAGCTAAAATTATACATTACAGCCATTTGTCCACACGCACTGTAAATAGTGCTGCAGAGATCTCTAACAGAATGTGACCAGCCAACCATGATCTGGACAAGATGCAAACAAGCAGGATGCTGGAAAGGAATCCAATGATTGCTCAGAAGCGACAGGGGAAATCACCCGAGTAAACATCTGTGTCAGGATAGGTGGTGGTGCTGCTTGGGAACATCACATAAGAATCCACAGCCGCTTTGGTAATCAGCCAGAGGAGGCTTTACAACCAGACTCAAGAAGTACAATCCAAGTGTGGTCCGTTACACTCACCGGGGTGTGCATGGAAGCTGTAATATGGTAGCTGTTCAATAGTGTGCCTGACAAACACAGACAACAACTAATTCAAATGAAATCCAACACAGAGATACACCGCTCTCAACAGTGAAAGCCAAATGTGGAATAATTACCGTCACACCCAGTCCAGGTGCTCTGGCTCAGTACGTCCCTCATAAGTATAAAAGCATAGAAGAGCCGGCACTTCTAGAGATAGCGAAATAAAGACTGTATGACCATGTTTTAAAAGGATGCTGACGCGTTTCATTTGCTGTGAACAAGGCTTGTGCCAAAACGCGTAGACTTCATTTTTAAACATGGTCATATAGAAATAATGACTTAAAGACTGTATCTCCAGAAGTGCCTGCTCTTCCATGCTCTTATACTTCTAATTCAAATTAAACCTTTTGTAAGCTGGGCTTGAACTAAGATTGCATCCATATCACTGAAACCAATTCTTGATTCCGCAGCGTGTTTTGCGTGTGTGCACATTCCTGTGCATTCACATGCATATGTGCCTCCTCCTGCATTGCAACATAAGATAATTGTGGCGCAAAACAGACAATAACCTTGATAGCGATAAAGACTTGAAACACCGTTCATAAGTCTGTAGGAGTAGCAGACTAGCTGGCTTCTCCTCAGCAGATAGAAGGATATTTGTAATATAGTAAATGAACACCAGAGGGCGCATCGAAGTTGCAGCAAGTTAAATAATTTAATAATAAAACCGTAAAAGAATGTACTCACATTTAATGGAGTAAAAGACGGCAGGGCTGCTGTTAGAAATCATGGGGCCCAGTACCATCCTGAAGCTACTCCCCCCCCCCCCCATACCCTGCAGCAGCCGGCTGGAGGAAGAGGAGAAGAAGCCATCATCGTTGCAGGAGGGGCACATAGGGCAGCAGGGGAAGGAGGTTAACTTCATGATTGGTGCAGAGGGGGGCATTTACTAGAACAGGTCCCCTGTAGTTCCCCCCTGCAGCAACTGAAAACTGGAGGGAGAGGAGATGAAGCCAGAAGTGCTGCGAAAGAGATGGGGGGAGGGGTGAATACAGGGGGGGCCTGGGCAGCAGAGTGAATCTTATTCACGGACAGCGGGGGGGGGGGGGATTACAGGAACCAATCCCCTGTATGTTTCTTCCTGCAACAGCTGAAAGCCAGTGGGAGGGAGAGGAGGAGAAGCCAGCTTTCTGCTGCTGCAGAAAGAGCTATAAAGCCCCCCCCCCCCCCCGGTGAACTGATGGGGCCTAGGCCGCGTACAGGAGGACCGGTGGTACCTGCTCATCAACGGCCCTGAAAAAGGCATATCATAAAAGCAGGGGGTAGTCATCTCAAGTCAAGCAGCAATCTGGGGTCATGTAGTGCAGAGCCGCCAGCAACATAGAAAGCTACAGTAATGAATTATGTTGCCATGCCCCCTCTACACCCCCAATGTTTGACGTCATCCAGGAACTTTCCCATGCTATCAGATTAGCTTTGGTGTTACTTTAGCCATTTATGCTGCTGGTGGCTCTGGACTACATGACCCCCAGATCGCTGCTGCTTGACTGGACTGGTCCCTGAGATGACTACTTCCGCTTTTACTCCATTAAATGTAAGTACCGGTACATGATTTTCAGTTTTATCAATAAATTTAACTTGCTGCACTTAGATGTGCCCTGTGGTGTTTATTTCCTCCTGAATCAAACTGTTTCATCAATAACCAGAGAGGAGAAAACGAGATATTTTCATAGAATTTTCATATTCAGCCTAAAACGATCAGCAGCTGTAGATGACTGGAGAAACTTCCAGAAATTCAGGGCTGACTGGTGTCAGAAAACATCAGTATAAAACTGGGAAAACCTGTGCGCCCCTGACAGACTTCCAGGATTTTATACACAGTGCATCCGGAAAGTATTCACAGCACTTCACTTTTTCCACATTTTATGTTATGTTACAGCCTTATTCCAAAATTCTACAAATAATACCCCATAATGACAACATAAAAGAAGTTTGTTTGAAATCTTTGCAATTTAAAAAAAAAATTAAAAAAAGACATAATTTGAAAGGCACACACCTGTCTATATAAGGGTCCCACAGATAAAGTGGTTGTAAACCCCTTTTTAGAACTTGTACCTATAGGTAAGCCTAGAATAAGGCTTACCTGTAGGTACTGTAAATATCTCCTAAACGTGTGCCGTTTAGGAGATATTTACCTTGTAGTGTGCCGATGATGTAATCGGCGCATGCGCTGTAAAGAAACGGCCCTCCGAGCCGTTTCTTCCCGAGCGAGTGCCGTGACTGGCAGCTCCGGGACGCATGCGCGGGAGTGACGTCACATGGCTTTGGCCAGTCACACATCCGGAGTCTGCGGCCCCGGAAGGAAGAGGGGCGAAAATGGATGTGGTCTCGAGTGGGGACAGCCCTGGCCTTGTTTGCAGGTAAGTGCCACATAATGGGCTAGTATGCAATGCATACTAGCCCATTATGCTCTTACTTTGCAGGGAACAAAAGAGAAAGTAAAACCCATCAGGGTTTACTTCCTCTTTAACAGTGCATGTCAGAGAACAAACCAAGCCATGAAGTCCAAGTAATGGTCTGTAGACCTTTGAGACAGGATTGTATGGAGGAACAGATCTGGGGAAGGGTACAGAAAATTTTCTGCAGCATTGAATGAGCACAGTGGCCTCCGTCATCCGTAAATGGAAGAGGATTGGAACCACCAGAACTTCCTAGAGCGGGCCGTCTGGCCAAACTGAGCGATCGGAGAAGGGCCTTAGTCAGGGAGGTGACCAAGAACCTGATGGTCACTCTGACAGAGCTCCAGTGTTTCTCTGTGGAGAGAGGAGAACCTTCCAGAAGAACAACCATCTCTGCAGCACTCCATCAATTAGGTCTGTATAGTAGAGTAGCCACACGGAAGCCACTCCTCAGTAAAAGGCACATGACAGCCCGCCTGGAGTTTGCAAAAGGCACCTGATCGATTCTCAGACCATGAGAAACAAAATTCAATGAACTCTTTGGCCTTAATAGCAAGTGTCATGTCTGGAGGAAACCAGGCACAGCTCATCACCTGGCCAATACCATCCCTACAGTGAAGCATGGTGGTGGCAGCATCATGCTTTAGGGATGTTTTTCAGCGGCAGGAACTGGGAGACTAGTCAGGATCGAGGGAACGATGAATGCAGCAATGTACATCCTTGATGAAAACCTGTTCCAGATCGCCATGGACCTCAGACTGGAGCGAAGGTTCATCTTCCAACAGGACAACGACCCTAAGCACACAGCCAAGATAAACAAGGAGTGGCTTTGGGATAACTCTGTGAATGTCCTTGAGTGGCCCAGCCGGAGCCCAGACTTGAACCCGATTGAACATCTCTGGAGACATCTGAAAATGGCTGTGCACCGACGCTCCCCATCCAACCTGATGGAGCTTGAGAGGTCCTGCAAAGAAGAATGGGAGAAACTGCCCAAAAATAGGTGTGCCAAGCTTGTAGCGTCATACTCAAAAAGACTTGAGGCTGTAATTGGTGCCAAAGGAGCTTCAGCAAAGTATTGAGCAAAGGCTGGGAATACTTATGTACATGGGATTTCTTTCCTTTTTTATTGTTGATAAATTTGCAAAGAACAAACTTCTTTCACATTGTCATTATGGGGTATAGTTTGTAGAATTTTGAGGAAAATAACGAATTTAATCCGTTTTGGAATAAGGCTGTAACATAACAAAATGTGGCAAATTTGAAGCGCTGTGAATACTTTCCGGATGCACTGTAACCGGCGTGAATATACCAGCAGCTGATGATCTGACCAACACACATCCTCTCTCCTGAGGATACCAACAAAAAACGGAGGCATTATGATTGTCGGTTATCCTGCACTGGCCAAGGAAGGATCTTAGATGTGAGTGTGTAGATAAATAACTGTGTATCGGTTTCTAAAACAGAATATTTAAAGGGTAACTCCACTTCCTTGGGGAAAAAAATAGCAAATAAATAAAAAATAATATAGCGTATACAACTGCGGCACAAGTCATTTTGTAATTGAACGGTATTAAAAATGACCTTTCCTTTTCAATCTGTAGCGCTGTGTAAATTGCAATGCAATATGGCCACCTGGAGGTGTTCTGTACACAGAATGTGTACAGAACTCCCCACAGAAACATTTCCTGCTTGGACTGGCTCACTGATTTTCCCAGAAGTCTGAACTAAGACCCCATACACACTATTAGATTTTCTGAAGATTTTTTGTCTTCAGATTTACAAAAACCATATAATATGACGTCCAACCTTCAATTTCTATGCAATCAGGCAGACCCATGCACTACATGGTTTTGGTAAATCTGAAAACAAAAATCTGCAGAAAATCTAATAGTGTGTATGGGGGCCTTAGATACGAGTCAAATTTCAGGCATCCCCTGCAACAAAAATGTCATTTTTTGGTGAGATACTTTCAATAGGAAATCACGGCTAAAGGGACGCAGGCCCAGCAGCTTTCCTCATTAGAACCCTGCAGGTACAGAGCTGATTGAGGATTATGAAACCACTCCTATTAGACTCACTTTACCACATGGATGCAAACACACAGGGATTTCTTCAGTTTAACAAAACGTAGGAATCTGCAACAAAGTTTGTTAAAATCTCTGCAATGTACATATATGTTTTTTTTTTCAACAAAAGTGGAGTTACACTTTTAATTCAGTACACATTTGCATGTCAGAGCAACTTTCCATTAGAAAGTTTTCCTATACAATAAAACAATCTCGTCATGACTGCACAGGGCCAGTGTTGGCAAATCTCTCACCCTTGGCAATGCCATGAAGCCATTATATCAGTTTTACATGTGCTTTTTGTGCATTGCTGCAACATTGTTTTCTCTGTGTTATGCAAAGTGGAGAAGGAATATTCAAGGACAAAAGATACTGTGTGAACATGTGTGATACTGTGAACATGAGTGTCATGTTCTAAACTCACACAAGACTCCTTTATGTCTTGTGTTTATCACGTATACCAATGGATCTGAAATAAACTTGTGCAGCTTAAATGACTGATCTAATAGGCTAAATAATTAACAGATCTTACCATAATCATGAATCAGCTTTTATTTCTATCCTCCAACCTTTTGTTTTTCGAGCAGGGGCACTTCATTTCTCATGTAGGTCCCAGTAACAGTCCATTTGCTGTTTGAAAATTTAGAGGGGACTGTAAAAACTTCAGACATTCACCCCCTCTTTCTGTCCCTTCTCCACTGGGCGATGTGGCTGTGCTTAGTGCGCAAGCAAACTCCTGAACGGTAAACATGTTCAGGCACTGTGCATAAAAGTGAAAAAGACATAAATGGTATAGACATGGCTGGATATAAGAGGAGGTGTTGGAGAGGGTTGTTGCCTATTGAGCTCCTTCTCACATCTCTGTGCTGCACATAGCACAGCTCCTCTCTCCTTTATCCCCGTCTCACATGGCACACAGATCAGATCCATCCTCTATCTGCACACTGTGTAGCTGGATGATATGCTGCACAGCCATTTTTATCTGGGAACTTCTCATGTCAGAACTACAGCATAGAAAGCAACTACACAGTGTGTAGATAGAGAACGGATCTGAGCAGTGTGCCATGTGAGAAGGGGAGGATAGGACTTGTGCTGCCTGTGCCCAAACAGAATGCAGTAGAGATGTGAGAAGGAGCTCAATGGGCACAGCCCTCCCCATCTCTGTACTGTACACAGCGTGGGCACAGGCAGCACAGCTCCTCTCCCCTTCTCACATAGCACACAGCTAAGATCCGTCCTCTATCTGCACACTGCGTAGTTGCATGCTATGTTGAATTTCTAACCTGAGAAGTTCCCAGATAAAAAATGGTTGTGCAGCATACCATGCAGCTACACAGTGTGCAGATAGAGGGTGTCTGTAAGAGAATCAATCTGAGATGTGAGAGGGGGAGAGCCCAGAGCTGACATTACACAGAGGAGAAAGAAAGGGGTTGGACTGTTGGCATGAGAATCCGGAGAAGAGCGTAGTCCCCCATCCCCCCCCCCCCCCCCCAGTTATTTACTTTGATTTTAACAGAAAGGGGGCACTGCTTTTTTTTTTACGTACAAGAAGCTCACAAGCAAAAGGATAAGTTCCAAAAAAGTAAACCCATATTTCTCTTAAAAAAAAAAAGTAAGGCAACCTGCAGTACTCCTCAACACTTAGTTATGGGCTGCTCCATAGAAATACATTTTTGTCCAGGGAAACATGATTTACAACAGGAAGATGAACAAGTGTGAGCGGGCGCTTTCATTTTTCATATGACAAAGCCTAACAGTCAACCATCACCATGGGGACAGCTGGAAATAGAGGACTTGCAATTGTTTTCAGAAACAGCCCCCCCCCCCCCCCCACTTCCCCAATATATATCATAAACCAAAATCAATACTCACACGCTGCAAAGAAGAAGCAAGAGATCATGGGAACTTAGATCCAGAAATTTATTGTAGCTTATAGACTGTTCAAACTGACCTATCACCAATATACAAATCTGAAAGTTACATCCAATGCGCGCCTACATACAGCATCAAAAAGTTTAGAATGCCTTAGCAGTCGTGTTACAGGTCGTCGTTTTTTTTTTTTTGTTTTGTAATTTTTTTTTTCCATACATTTTTAAAGTCTACGTACAGCAGCTACGGTGAGATTAAAATGGATGTACAGATCTACACAACAAAAACACAGGACGACTGGAGGTCAGAAGATCAAATCTCCTCCGATTATTCAAGAGCTAGCAGTTATGTGTATCACGTTATCACAGAAGTCATTAAAACAATTCCACCCCTCCCCTCCCCCCCCTTTGTTTTATCCTTACGTAAAAATCTAAGAATTTACACTTATGGTAAATGAAACAGAAAAACAGCCAGCCAAGTCTGCAGCCCTCCTGACTCTGTGCAAGATGGAGACTCGGAAGCCTGTACAATGCTGACCCCTGCTGGTTAAGTGTGGTCATTGCACAACCAATTGTAGTGATTGACATCTTAAAATCCTGCTTTAAAAAATAAAAATAAAAAGTTTATGCCAGCGGAGGCAGATTTTTTTTTAATCGAGACTGATAGAATATTTGTGTGTGCAGGCGATGTCGCTGGTATCTTACTGAACTAAAAAGCTGCCTCCGCTGAGCAGAGACGTTTAATCCCCCCCCCCCCCCCCCCAAATTCCTCTCACCTTTCCAACAAAGGACACCTTCAACTTACCAAACAACTTTACCAGTTTCATTTCGGAGAGTACAAACGCATCAAGTCCTTTCACCTAAAAAAACCTCCATTTATACCCAAACTAACCTTCATCAGGCCACAGAACCAAAGACTTAAAAGTTGTTTAAAAAAAAAAAAAAAAGACAGCTAGCAGCATTCAAATATGTACACATCAATATTTCATACCGAAACGGCAACAATGACATTTATAGGTCATATATTATATATATACATACATATACACACAGTGGGTATAGAAAAGAATCACCCCCCCTTTAAAATAATCACATTTTGTTGCTTTGCAGCCTGAAATGAAGACAGACACAGTTTTTGTTTTTCCCAGCTGTGTTTACGCAACACCAAACAATATGTCTGGTGGAAATCAAATACAGCTCACCATCCAAGTACCACCATTCCTACAGTAAAGCATGGAGGTGGAAATATTCTGTTATTGGGGGTGGTAATATCCTGTTATGGGGGTGGTAATATCCTGTTATGGGGGGGGGGGTAATATCCTGTTATGGGGGTGTTTCTCTGCAGCAGGGACTGGAGCACTTGTCAGGATAGAAGGAAAAGTGGATGGGGCAAAATACCATCAAATTCTTGAGGAAAGTCTGCTGCCCTCTGCCAGAAAGTTGTCAATGGGAAGAAGGTTCTTCCAACGTGACAAGGAACCAAAGCACACAGCAACAATGACCACACAGTGGTTGAAGGAGAAAAAGGTGAATGTTCTTGCATGGTCCAGTCAGAGCCCAAACTTAAAGCAATAGTAAAGCCTTTTTTTTTTTTTTTTTTTAAATAACAAACATGTTATACTTACCTGCTCTGTGCAGTGATTTGCATGTGCAGCCCAGGTCCTCCTCTTCTCAGATCCCCCGCCAGCGCTCCTGGGTCCCACCTCCTGCCGGGTACACCAACAGCAAGCAGCTTGCTGTGGGGGCACCCAAGCGGGCGTGCTCCCGACCCACGGCTCTGTGTGTCCATTCACACACGGAGCTGTGACTCGGCCCTGCCCCTCTGGCTCCTGATTGGCTCACTGGCTGTAATTGACAGCAGCGGGAGACCATGGCTCGCGCTGCTGCCAAAAGCCAATCAGGAGTGCGGGTCCCCCGGAGAGGCAAGGACCCTTTCACACTGGGGCGGCGGGTCTGTTAGTGGTAAAGCGCCGCTAGTTTTAGCGGCGCTTTTCAGCTGCTAATTGGGCGCTTTTAACCCCCGCTAGTGGCCGAAGGGTTAAAACTGCCCATGATGCTGCGCTTTGGAAGCCTGTTCATTCCAATGGGCAGGGACGGTGTAGGAGCGCTGCCCCAAAGATGCAGGACTTTTTTCCCCGTCCCGCAAACGCACCACCCCAGTGTAAAAGCACTCGGGCTTTCACACTGGGGAGGCATGAGAGGCAGTTTTCAGGCGCTTTACAGGCGCTATTTTTAGCGCTAAAACGCCTGAAAACTGCCTCAGTGTGAAAGGGGTCTAAAGCAAAAGGTGGTTCAACAAAATATTGACATGAAGGGGGTGATCCTTTTTCCAACTTAGTGACTGTTTTTGAATTTTTTCTTTTTTTTTCTGACATGTTGGTGTTCTATCTTTCACTTGGATGTTATAGGTTGCACCGAGTATAGCCGGATAAAACAAAAACTGTGTGCCTGTCTTCATTTCAGGCTGCAAAGCAACAATATGCCATAATTGTAGAGGGGAGGTTCTTTTCTACACCCACTGCATATACTGTATATCTTGATGGGCAGTGGTGTTCAGAAACTCATCACCAACCCCTTGGGATTTGCCTTTTAGTAATCAAACTTCTGATAATATCTTATTGGTGATTGTGTGTGTCAGCACATTGATACTTTAGTGTACTAATAAACTAAAAGCCTGTTAGTGTTCTCTGCGATCGGTTATCAGCTGTGTAATCCGTAACTTTCATACCTGTATTCCTCCAATCAGATGTAAGGGAAGTCAGTTTGCTCACTTTGAACGCGTCTCAAAAGACATATACAATTCTGACGTTGTTACAAAACGGTCGTATGACTAAACTTTCTTCTTGTTGCCCAGAGCAACCTGGCAGAGCAAGAGAACCTGGTTGCCGGGGGGGGGGGGGGAACCGGCAGATGTTCATTAGGTTTCCAATGAGAGATTGGCTTTATGATAAACAACTCTGAGGTTTGGTTCGGTGGCCCTCATAACTTAAGAGATGATTTACCAGTAGGTCAATATTTAATACCTAAAGATCCTTCCACAAAAGAAGGGATTCCTCCAGAGATAGGAACCGCATGGCTCTCCAGCCGCTGTGCGCCTACAAACTCCAGCACCCCACCTTGCGAGGGATTGCTGGGGATCTGTGATCCTACAACGGCTGGAAAGACAATGGGCTTACCCACACCCCCGAATACAGTGATTAACAGTTACTAAGCACTTACTACATTCCCTGCAGCACCGGGCACCTACCCAGTCGCCAGAAAACCATAAACGGTTTATACCGATACCTCCGGGACAGCCCAGCTCAAACGCTCACCTCGTTTTCCTTGCCTGCTCTTTTTAAGCACGCACAGGGCCCATCAAACAAAAAGGCGCATAGTTCCCCCGCAGCAAACGAATAGAAAGCCACTTATTCTGGATCTGAGGAACAGGCTTGCTGTTGTGGGGTAGTGTGCGCTTTTATTGAATGAACCCGTGCGTTTAAAAAAAAAAGAAAGGGAAAAAAAAAAAGGAAACTTTCATGTAAACATTATTATCACCCAGCTTAACGAGCCAGAACAAACGAGGGGCGACTAAACCTCGCATCGTTTGCCAATGCCTCCCGACCACTGACGACGACAGAATAATAAAACTCCCCCACTGGGGGCCTGGAAGTACCCATACGTCTATATCTTTAACTGCTCTGCAGAAAAGTGACATTAATAAAAAGCAAGGGACAAATCGATCTGGCTGCACTCTGAGGTCTGATGTGCTGTACATATGGGGCACAGTTTTGTTGCCCTGGAAGTCAGCAGACTGACATCTTGTGGTCATCAGGAGTTATTACAGCTCTGTACTTTCTAGCTAGGCAGTCATTCGTACCGAGCCAACAGAACAAAAAGGAGAATCATTCAGCAGTGAGCAGTAAAACAAGCTGCCTCACAGTCTCCTGCAGGCCTCTGCCAGCCTTGAGAAATTAAAAAAAGAAAAAAAAAAAAAAATCACCTCACTGAGGCTGTGCCAGGCTGTCACAAGTGCCAACCCGCATTTTATGACTCCAAACCCCTTTTACACCACCAACATGGACATAATTACATTGATTTCAACATATTTACAAAGAAATATTAAAAAGTTAGTCTTCTACAAGCCCCCTTTCACCATCAGCGGAGCCACCGGCAAAGCTGCCAAGCAGTGAAGGCCAAAGGCGGAGACTGGCACCTCAGACAGTTAAAGGGGTTCTTTTTTTTTTTTTTTTTTTTTTTTTCGGTATCAGAGGATGTTGCCAATATTGGACCATGCAGTACTTTGGGTGGAGAAAAACATAAAAAACGAAACAATAAGATCACCAGGCTTTGTGGAGTCCCTGTGCCCCTCATCAGTAAACCGAAATGTTTGCTTTTTTTTTTTTTTTTCGGAAAACAATTAAAGGAATGAAACCTGTAGTCCAGAAAGAGCCGCGTCCCTCCGAGGAGGGGACATGGTAATCGCAGAATGGATTGGAACACTGAGAAATGATGAACCCCAGCCACTCAGCAGGCGGAAGAGAGGAAGCATGGTTGTTCCGTGAGGCAGGTGGGATGTGTCTGGAATGACTTTGTACACGGTGCGCCTGCGGGAAGAGAGGGGGGCGTGTGCTGTGGTGACTGGGTAGGAAAATGATGGCAGCGGAGATCAATAGGTCAGAGTGGAGTCGTCCCACTCCAGTTGCTGCTGCCGGTTAACATTCTGCTGGTCTTCCTCTTGTTCTCCCTCCTCTTCCTCGCTGCTTTCCGATTCGGCGCTGGTGATGTCATCGTCTTCTCCATCCTCACTCTCTTCATCGTCATCGTCCTCCTCTTCCTCCTCACTGCTGTGCTGGTCCTCGTAGGTCTGTAGCAGGGGGGACAAAAAACAAAACGTAAGAAACCATTCACACGGCGGCCCTTCTATCAAAGTTTTACCAAAATATTCAGTGACTATTCATCAAAATTTTACCAAAATATTCAGTGACTATTCATCAAAGTATTACCAAAATATTCAGTGACTATTCATCAAAATTTTACCAAAATATTCAGTGACTATTCATCAAAGTATTACCAAAATATTCAGTGACTATTCATTAAAGTTTTACCAAAATATTCAGTGACTATTCATCAAAATTTTACCAAAATATTCAGTGACTATTCATCAAAATTTTACCAAAATATTCAGTGACTATTCATCAAAATTTTACCAAAATATTCAGTGACTATTCATCAAAGTTTTACCAAAATATTCAGTGACTATTCATTAAAGTTTTACCAAAATATTCAGTGACTATTCATCAAAATTTTACCAAAATATTCAGTGACTATTCATCAAAGTTTTACCAAAATATTCAGTGACTATTCAGCAAAGTTTTACCAAAATATTCAGTGACTATCTCATTAACCCTTGGTGTGGGGTTATTTTTCAAGGGCTGGGCTTGGCCCCTTAGTTCCAGTGAAGGGAACTCTTAAAGTGATTGTAAAGGCTTTTTTTTTTATTATAAATAACAAACATGCTATACATACCTCCTCTATGCAGTTGGTTTTGCACAGAGCAGCCCCCCGCATCCTCTTCTCAGGTCCCTCTTTGCTGCTTCTAGCCCCTCCCTCTTTTGAGTGCCCCTCAGCCAGCAGCTTGCTACAGGGGGGCACCCAAGCCGAGTCAGAGCTCAGTGTATCCATTCAGACACAGAGCCCAGGCATAGCACTGCCCCCTCTCTCCCCTGATTGGCTGACTAACTTTGATCGACGGCTTCAGGAGCCAATGACACTGCTGCTTTGTTTCAGGCAATCACGAGGAGTGTACTGGATGGCTGAGGAGCTCTGGTAAGTAATTAGGGGGTGCTGCTACACACAGAAGGTTTTTCATCTTAATGCAAAGAATGCATTATGATAAAAAAAACCTTCTGCCTTTACAACTCCTTTAAGGCGTCAGCATACCAAGACATTTTGGTCAATGTCAAGCTCCCAACTTTGTGGGAACAGTTTGGGGATGGCCCCTTCCTGTTCCAACATGATTGCGCACCAGTGCACAAATTAAGGCTGTGTAGTTTATGATTTGTAGCGCAGCACATAGATTTAATTTATAATGGGACTGTGATAGTGCGGTAGGCAATCTGATACTGACTGACACTGGGGGGGACTGACTAACTGCCACTGACATCACCAGTGACACCAATACAGTGATCAGTGCTAGTACTATACAATCACAGTACTGAGGACACTGACTGGGAAGATCAATATCTAGGATGATCAATAGGAGGTGCGCATCTTCTCTGGTCTCATTAATCGATTACGATTATCTTGTCAACGATTTGATTCCACGATGCATCACGATTACCGTGGGGTTTATGATCATGTGACCGCCGTGATTCGCTATCAGATCGGTCACATGATTGAAAAGCTCCCAATCGTATGTACTGATCGGTAGCTTTTGGTTAGCTGCCGATAAGACCCCTTTCACATTGGGCTCATTTTAGCGGCGCTTTTCGGCTGCTAGCGGGATGCTTTTAACACCAAAGGAGCGGTTAAAAACTCCAGGTTACGGCACATCCGAAGCGCTGCCCATTCAAAGATGCTGCTTGCAGGACTTTTCTGAATGTCCCGCAAGCACACCGCCTTGGTGTGAAAGCACCCATTGTAATGAATGGGAGGCGCTTTACAGGCACTAAAATGCCTGAAAACTGCTTCAGTGTGAAAGGCTTCTTACTGCGACGGGAGTGCGCAGGGTGCATTCTCACCATTCTCACGGTGCAGCTCTATTGACACTAAAGAACACAAATATGCAGCTGCTCGCCTCGGTTTTGTATTTTAGTGTCACTTTTGCGAAGACTTCCCCCTCACTTACGGTTAGGACTGGAAGCGATGGGACACCTCGGGGGGGGGGCGGGACGACAGATTGCTTTCTCTTTCTCAATGAAAATTTACTACTACAGGGACAGGAAATGGGGAAAACTTTCCCCAAAGGGGTCATTGACAGCAATAAAGGCTTAACACAGGTATGTGCTCTTCCAAATTAAAAAGGAATTTAAAAATAATTGGTAAAAATTGGATATTTAGTGTGAACTAGTTGGGACAAGGCAAGTGTAGAAAGCCCTTTAGGAGGCCCTCTGAACCTTGCATTTATTGGACTGCATTCCACACAGCCAAAGCCCCCCAATAGATCTGTGTCTCATTCATATCCCTCAGACTTTGCTCAGCAAAACCAAGACGCATAGCTCAATGCATATGTGGGGCTCAGATGTAACCTGTCCACATCTGTCCTGATGTGGATGAAAGTTTGGCGTTTCACGCACCTCCATGGGGTTGACAGTGATGGTGAGGGCCGAGTCATCCCAGTCCATCTCATTCTCTTTGCCGCTTTCTTGATCGCTCACGGTGCGCTGGTGAGCGGCACGGATACGAAACACTCCAAGGATGATCATGAAGACTAGGAAGCTCACACAGACCACAATGACGATGGTGGCTGCACTGGGAACAACTGCAGAAGAGAAACCAGGATGAGAAGTACAACAGACACTAGAACGTAAATGCTCCGAGATCAGTGGCTCCTTCCCCCTCCCCAGACCAACATTGTGTGTTAGAACACAGAGGGCAGCCTACTAGAATAATGATTACAGTTCTCAGCATAAATGAGTACGCCCCTTTTGAAAAGTAAGATTCTAATCAATATCTCAGTGAACACAAGAACAATTTCCAACATTTTGACAAAACTGAGTTTTATAGAACATTTGTTTAGCTCATTACATGAAAGTAAGGTTCATAATATAACTTAGGTGACAAAATCTTCAGTTTTACTCAAATTAGTTGATGCAAAAATGAATACACCCCCACAACAAAAACTACCACCTCTAGTATTTTGTAGGACCTTCAAGATTTGGAAGGACAGCACCAAGTCTTCTAGGCATGGAATGAACAAGTTGGCGATATACTGCAACATCGATCTTTTTAAATTCTTCAAGATCGACCTCTTTTAGAGCCTGGATGCTGGATGGAGAGTGAATTCCATTCCTTCAGAATTCCCCATAGGTGTTCCCCGATTGGGTTCAGATCACGAGACATACTTGGCCACTGAATCACTTTCACCTTGTTCTTCTTCGGAAATGCAACAGTGGCCTTAGATATGCATTTTGGATCATTGTTATGTTGGAAAAGTGCATGACGACCAATGGCACAGAGTGATGGTAGCATCTTCTCTTTCAATATAGAGCAGTACATCTGTGAATTCATGATACCATCAATGAAATGCAGCTCCCTGACACCAGCAGCACTTATGCAGCCCCACAGAAGGACACCGCCACCACCATGTTTAAATGTAGGCACCATGCATTTTTCTTTGCACTCCACCTTTGCGACTCCATACGGTTTTGAAGCCATCAGTTGCAACAACATTTATCTTGGTCTCATTCCTCCAGAGTTCCAGTACTCGCCTCCTTTTTAGCATGGGCCCTGGCAAATTCTAGGCGGGTTTTTTTGTGACTGGGCTTTAGGAGAAGCTTCCTTCATGGACAACATCCATGCATGCCATTCCTCTGCAGTGGTACGCCATATTGTGTCATGAGAAACAATCGCCCCAGTTTGGCTTCCTACTTTTTTAGCTAACTGCAGTGAACTTGCATGACGCTTTCCTTCAACCTTTCTCATCAGAAGACGCTCCTGTCGAGGCGATAACTTCCGTGGATGGCCTGAACGTCTCTGTGAGATGGTTGCAGTTCCATCTTTGTAAATTTTTTGTATCACTTTTGCTACAGTATTTTGACTGATGCTTTGCTGATCTTCTTGTAGCCTTCAACTTTCTTGTGTAAAGAAATTATTTTCTTTCTCAGGCCTTGTGATATTTCTCTTCCATGTGGTGCCATTGCTGACAGCATGAAATGGGAGGGGTTTCCTTTGTTAAGTAACGCACTTTTTATAATCAACTGTCTGCTGGACACCTGTTTAATGAATAATCACACTCATCTGTAGCTGAATTCTTGTTAATTAGGATTTTGTTGTCTAAAATGTAGCTTTGGGCCCAAGACTTTCACTGGGGTCAATTCATCTTTGCAACATGGTCTTGAATGAATTGGTTAGGAAAAATACTTTTTTTGTGTGTGCAAATTAACAATTCTTGGTTGCAATCAATGGCCTGCATTTGTGGGAGTATTTTGTAGTATAACATCCCATAGAAAATGTTGATTCTGAAAGGAAAGTAATGGTTTTCTGACAAATCTGTTGGGGTGTACTCATTTATGCTGAGCACTATATATATATATATATATATATATATATATATATATATATATATATATATATATATATTACAGTATATATCTTCTCCATCACTTTGGGACAAAAAACTGAGGACTCACAGATTACAGTAAGGTTATAGGGGGGGATAGCTACCAAGGGGTGTGTCCTCAAAAGCTTTGCCGGTGTCCAATCACCTGAAGGTACCAGCCCAGGGTTTATGATTATCAAGCACGTGTCCTGTACTGTACAATTAATTAATAAACCTAACATATTACTTTTAGGAGCTCCCTGACATTAGACATGTTGGACATTGCGATAAAAAATTAATATGATTTCAATGATCACACGGTGGTACCAGCAGAGGGCGCTGTTGGCAAGCTCAAGCTTCCTGATCAAACCACAAAGATGCATATTTGCCTTTGTCAGGCTGTGTGCGCACAAACAATTTTATACTGATGAATACCAGGAATAAAAAAAAAAAAAAGGTTATTTTCTCTGCAGGCGTAAAACAGAATCAAAGGCTGAAGTATGCTATAGCTTTAAAAACAGAGGTGGTGTAAAATGTCACATGGCCACCAACAAATGTGTAAATACCGGCACGGTAATGCCATTGTTTTTTTTCAAGGTTTAAGCAAAACAAAGAATTTAATGAATAAGCCACGTATTATCAATCCCATAGGTCCAATCATGTTATAGTGTACAGTAGCAGTACCTGATGTCGGGTGTGGATTGACCAGATTGTGCCCGGAGAGATCCTCGAAGGAGTGATGCGCATTGTGGACAAACTGGGGCTGAAATGCTATGTGATTGGGGGCCTCAGCAGGACTGGCTGTGTGGATCACATTTACCTGAATTAAGAGCAAAACGTCAGTGTTATGATACATACAAAACTTGAGTACCAACTTTGCCGCTTCATTCCCTCTAAATACGCCAACTCTCGCTCCGTTTACACTCTTCAAAGAGCATTTGACAGGGGGGGAGGAGCTGTATCACCTCCTTGCTTTAATCACTTAATTCCCGTGGTTGAGGGGTGCCCTCATTCAGTTGAATGGGTCGTGTTTAGTGAGCAATGCAGCCCACTGAATGCTAGATCAGGGATCATTTTTACTGCACCACAAAGCACTGCAGCATATGTACACACCCCTTCACTGCCTTTGCAGCTTAAGTGAGAGCAGAAAAACTGTGGCTCAGTTTCACAGTTTTACTGCCCCCCAACCACTAGGGTACATGAGCCCTGAGTGAAAGGTAAAACTGGGTTCATAGCACAAAAAAAGCTACAGCAAGTTTGGGAAAGCTGTACTTGCTTTCTGACAAACAATTCCCCAAAAATGAGTGCGGCGTCCTCACAATGGGATGTAAAAATGTGTTTATAACAAATTAACAGAAAGTTTGGATGTAAGAACTTTGTAATTTTACAGGAAGCTTCACTAGCAGTCACCCATAGGGGGGTGTTACAGTGTCATTTACTAACTGCCAAAGTGTGAGCTGTGTGCCTGCCCTTCTATCTGTGTAAAGCTGCCAATGGAAAGTAAGAGTAATGCCGCGTACACACGAGCGGACTTTACGGCGGACTTTGCCTGGCGGATTTTTCAACGTACTTTACGACGGACTTTCTGAATGAACGGACTTGCCTACACACAATCCACCAAAGTCCGTCGAATTCGTACGTGATGACGTACGACCGGACTAAAACAAGGAAGTTCATAGCCAGTAGCTGCCCTAGCGTGGCTTTTTAGTCCGTCGAACTAGCATACAGACGGCGGACTTTTCGACCGGACTCGATTTCAACGGATACATTTTAAACAAGTTTCAAATCTAAGTCCGTCCAACTTTTGAGAAAACAAAGTCCGCTGGAGCCCACACACATCGAATTGTCCGACGAAATCCCGTCCGCCGGGCAAAGTCTGCCGTAAAGTCCGCTCGTGTGTACGCGGCATAAGCCAACATCTCTTCCTCCCAGCAAGCTTATATCTGTCACCTTGATGCCATTCACACAATTGCCAACTTTCCATCCCATAATTCTACACTATATGACTAAAAGTATGGACACCCTTCCAAATTCCTGAGCTGAGGTGTTTTCAGGCTGTTAAAGCTACAGCATGCAAAGAGATTTTAGACCATTGTGTACTTTCAACCTTGATGGAACAGGCTTAGGGAAGACCCTTTTCTGATCCGGCATGACTGTGCCTCTGAGCACAAAGGCAGATCCATAAACAAATGGCTTAGCCACAATGGTGGGTAGGAATTCAAGTGGCCTGCACAGAGCTCACATATGTATTCCATGGTATCTATTATCCATCCATCCATCCTGGAGGTCGGGCATTTGCTTACCTCATGCGTTAGACGATCTCTTTTAATCTAGAGATCGGGAGTTGATAAGAGGCCAATTTAAATTTTTATTTGGATTGTTATACTTTATTATCACTGGGAACGGTGGATAGCACATCCAGTTGGTGGAATACCAATGGAATGATTTTTGATACACATGGACACCTGTTTATTGAACTCTATCACCAGTTGATACCACACTGTGTTTGTTATAATTTATTTGATAAGCGTTTTCTTTGTTTACGAGATAGCGCAACCTTTTATATTTTCACGCCCCCCGCCCCCCCCCCCCCCCCCATTATCTCCTTGTAACCAAGGAGCGGTAAAAGTGCAGCAGTCTACACTTATAGATTAAGGATTTCACACATATTTTTGTGGTATCTAATATGATCAGGTGGACATATTGGGGTTGATTTAGTAAACCTAGAAGAGTGCAAAATCTGGTGCAGCTGTGCATGGTACCCGACCAGCTTCTAACTTCAGCTTGTTCAATCAAGCTTTGAAAAATAAACCCTGGAGGCCGATTGGTTGCTATGCAGAGCTGCACCTGATTTTGCACTCTTCAGTTTTTAGTAAATCTCCCCCTAGAGTTGCCACCTCATCCCTTTAAACCTGAACAACTTTGAATTACACAGGTTCTGAGACAAAATAAATACAGATAAGGCACCAAGTGAGTTTAATTACCACCTTAATCAGCCACAGAACCTGTGTAATTAACATGTGTTCAGGTTTAAAGGGATGAGGTGGCGACACCCCCCCCCCCCATAGTGTAGTTGTAGAAAAGGGTGCCACTTTAATCTATAAAGCCCCTGCTTGGCTCTCACACTCACCTCCACCTTGAACTCATTGCTGCTGTAGCGCCCATTCAGCTCAGAACAGACCAGTTTGAATTTACGATCAAACAGGGTGGCGGTATTCCAGTTTCTGTAGCGGATGAGATGCAGGACCTCCTCGTAGTTGGCCATTGTGTCCACACCTGTAAAGACACAAAATAGTTTATTTCTGCTCGGTGCGGCATGTGGATTTCTGAGGAAACCTCTATTTAATAAAGTTATTACAGCCTTCAGAAACCAATACAAAATAATTGGCTTTCATGTAGAGGTTTAAGCCATCACACTCACAAACTGCTGCAAAAAGTTCAAGTGGTAGTAAAAGCTTTTCTTTTTTTTTTTTTATATATTATACCTACAGGTAAGCCTAAAATAAGGCTTACCTGTAGGTACAAGTAAACATCTCCTTTACTTAAGCAGTGAAGGTGATGTCACCGGCGCATGCGCACCACGCTCTCAATGGACAGAGTGCCGCCCATAGAGAGCTGTGCTGTCATCGCTGCTCGGCCAGTCAAACGGCCGCAGCCCACACACACAGAAGGAAGACCGGATGAAGATGAAAGCCCTGTCAGCAGTGACAGTTTGCGGCTGGAGGCCTTCATTTCCAGGTAAGTCTTTCATAATGTGCTAGTATGTGATGCATACTAGCACATTATGACATTAACTTGCAGGGAGATTTTTTTATTTTATTTTTGTGCAGTTTACTACAGCTTTAATGTTAGAGGAATGTCAATATTTTAGCCAGTGTTTAAAAATAACAAGATCTACTTTGCAGAAAACTACCTAGTCGTACTGAGATGCCTGCTAAACCATCTCCGCTATTTTTAATTAACCAGAAAAGGCTGTGAGCTGGGGGCTCCTTTAACCGGCAAAAGACATCAGCCACCCCACAGGCATTTCCCAAGGCCAGTTGGGAGATCTGCAGTCTTATTCAGGATGACAGTTCCCAGACTTAACGTGCAACGTAAAAAAAATACCCAAATTTCAGCTCACTGTAAGGCTTCATGCACAATGGTTTATTGTAAACGTTTCTCCTGACATGAGAAAATAAGCGTTAAAAACTCCCTAAGCTGCATTTATTCAAACCAGTTTAGGCATTAGCAGCATTTGGTGTTTTAGTTTATTCTGGCAACTGAAATGAGTAAATGGTGAAGTGCTAAACAAGCCTAGCGTTTAGGCGCATTTGGCGTTTTTTTTTTGCCCAAAAGCTCCTCTACTGAATGTGATTCTTCAGGAGAGGAGCTTTGACTGCCTCTAAACTCTAATAAAAATCACGTGTGCATGGACTAATGCCCCGTACACACGGTCGGACTTTGTTCGGACATTCCGACAACAAAATCCTAGGATTTTTTCCGACGGATGTTGGCTCAAACTTGTCTTGCATACACACGGTCACACAAAGTTGTCGGAAAATCTGATCGTTCTGAACGCGGTGACGTAAAACACGTACGTCGGGACTATAAACGGGGCAGTGGCCAATAGCTTTCATCTCTTTATTTATTCTGAGCATGCGTGGCACTTTGTGCGTCGGATTTGTGTACACACGATCGGAATTTCCGACAACGGATTTTGTTGTCGGAAAATTTTATATCCTGCTCTCAAACTTTGTGTGTCGGAAAATCCGATGGAAAATGTGTGATGGAGCCCACACACGGTCGGAATTTCCAACAACAAGGTCCTATCACACATTTTCCGTCGGAAAATCCAACCGTGTGTACGGGGCAATAGGCTTCTATTGAGTTGCGTTCAGGGGCTATAACAACAAAAAATAAATAAAATGCAAAAAGCTCCTAAACGTGAGTTTAGGAGCAGCAGTGTACATGACACCTAACCGGATACAGGTATACAGTATAAGTAAATTATTTCGGATGGATTACTGCAGGGCTTGACAACTTTACTTTGAATTCAGAAGTCCGCTAAAAAAGTTAGGAGCCAGTTTTTTTGTTAACCACTTGCCTACCAGGCACTTTCACCCCCTTCCTGCCCAGGCCAATTTTCAGGGCTGACGCACTTTGAGTGACAATTGTGCGGTCATGCAACACTGTGCTCAATGCAATTCTTATTTTTTTTGAGAGAAATATAGCTTTCTTTTTGTGGTATTTAATCAGCACTGTGTTTTTTATTGTTTGCTAAGCAAACGGAAAAAAGACAGAAAATCTTGGGGGAAAAAAAAAAAAAAAAAAAAACACACACACCTTTAACTTTATTTCAGTTATAAAATTTTGCAAATAAGTAGTTTTTCTTTTTCACTGATGTGCGGATGAGGAAGTATTGATGGGCACTGATAGGTGGCACTGATGGACACTGATGGGCAGCTCTGATGATCAGTGCCCTGATTATCAGTGTAAATGTCCCCTGTCACAGGATAGCCGGTTATCGGCTTTCCTTTCCTCACACAGTGACAGCGCTGAGAAAAGGAAATGCCGATAACCGCCATTTGTGTACATGTGATCAGCTGTGATTGGACACAGCTAATCACATGGTAAAGGGTCACTGTGATTGGACCTTTACCTCAATCTGTGATCAGCTGTGTGCGAAGGACGATCACAAAGCATGCCCGATGCGTGCCCAAGGGGTGCGCGGGGTTCCAGGAGTAGGTCACTAGACACCCTCCCAGAACTGGACGACTGCGCTGTAGCCGTCTTTTGGCTATAGTGCGGTCGACAAATGGAAGGCAAATACGAACGGCTAACAAAAGCCCAGGCGCCAGGATGCAATTTCTAGTCGCCATAGTGACCTGACGCCTGGGCTTTGTCCAGCCCTGGGTTACTACATATTTGCAGGATATCTATTACCTTTGCACTACCTTCCTGTATAACCTCACGTCCTTGGCGTCCTACCCAAAGTAACACCCTATAGCAATTTGACTAACCTGTGATGACGATCCCTTGGTTGGAGCTGGTCATTTCAAGCCCTTTCTGCTGCAGGTGAGTGAGATCCAGCTGGAGACTCTCCTGGTCAGGATTCAGTTCCTCGCCAACTACAGTGACCTCACAGGTGTCCAGGTTATGCATAATCTCCTCTGAAACCAAAGACTCTTGAACTGAATGGGGAAGAAACAAAGCAAAAAACACCTCAATGTCTAGAAAACATTACTAATCTTTACTTGACCATCTTTTATATCACATGTAAATATTCTTATCCTGGGACTGCTTATCAGCCTTGCTGTACAATTAATGTGATTAGTTCTGGGGCCACTGAACATAACTTGAGGTTTTAGGTTTACTGTACTTATACAATCCTGTGCTTTACATGTACATCAGTCTATGTCCCAAAAGAGCTTAAAGCGGTGTTCCGCCCAAAAAAAAAAAATTAAAAGCCAGCAGCTACACATACTGCAGCTGCTGGCTTTTAACAATAGGACAATTTACCTGTCCTGGAGTCCAGCGATGTCGGCACCACAGCTGATGTTTCCATCAGCTGTCGGGTGCTGCTGCCGCCATTGCAGGTAAGGGTACCCGGCAGTGTAGCCTTACGGCTTCACGCTGGGAACCCTACTGCGCATGCGCGAGGCCCTGCTCCTCTTTCCTACTGGCCTGGCGACAGGGAGAGGAGGAGGGAGCCCAGCGGTGATGTCACGGGCCGCGGCCCGGACTCCTGGAAGTGGGAACAAGATACCTGTGAAAGACAGGTATCCTGTTCCCCCTCGCCCCCAAAAGGTGTCAATTGTGGCACCAGAGGGGGAGAGGAGACAAATGAGCGGAAGTTCCACTTTTGGGTGGAACTCCGCTTTAAATTCTACCGTTCACATCGCAGTCACAAACCCAGATTAGCCTAGCACCAAGACCCCTACACAGAAAAAACTCATATGGTTACTGATCCCAGGAGCCCCACTTATGGCAAGAGGGGGTACTCACTTGCACAGAGGTGCATTTGCGGATGGTGAAGCTTTTTTTTCTTTTTTTGAACAACCATTAGTGCTGAACAATTGTTTTTCCATCACCAGAAATATGTTACTAGTTGTTTTTGACTGTAACTCCTCCCAGTTACACCAATAAAGGGGCACAATTACTCTCACTGAAATAAACAATGGGGCATTGTTTTTTCCCACTTATGTCAGGACCTTTTCTCCTCCCACTGGCCAGAGTCTGGCCCTCCTAAAGTCTGAAGGACAGTAGACACAAGTCCATCAAGTCCAACCCATGTGTGTGATTTTGAGTCAGCATTACCGTAAATTCGTATTCGTTGAACTTATTCTCTCTGGAGAAGAGACGTTTGAGAGGGGATATGATTTCAATTTACAAATATTGTACTGGTGACCCCACAATAGGGATAAGACTTTTTCGCAGAAGAGAGTTTAATAAGACTCGGGGCCACTCATTACAATTAGAAGAAAAGAGGTTTAACCTTAAACTACGTAGAGGGTTCTTTACTGTAAGAGCGGTAAGGATGTGGAATTCCCTTCCACAGGCGGTGGTCTCAGCGGGGAGCATTGATAGCTTCAAGAAACTATTAGATAATCACCTGAATGACCGCAACATACAGGGATATGTAAGGTAATACTGACACATAATCACACACATAGGTTGGACTTGATGGACGTGTGTCTTTTTTCAACCTCACCTACTATGTAACTATGTAAAAGGTCTAGGAAACGCAACATTTCTGTAAAAAACACACTAAAGTGATTTTAGGGCAAACAAATTTGTGTGTGTGTGAGCCCGAATGCTTTTACCTGACAGGCAGGAGTCTATCTGTCAGTTTCCCAGTAACTGCAGCCACCGGATTTTGTGTGTTAAACCCCCTGCTGTCAGGTCCATACGACGTACGGACCTGGCAGCGAAAGGGTTAAGGGCCAATTCACACTGCAATGCAGAGCGGCAGGAGCGATTCACCGCCCCGGCCTCTCTGTGTTGCCGGCTGCACTAGGGGGGCAGTGCGGCGCACGATTTATCGCATCGCACTGCTCCATTACCATGCGGTAAAGCGTCTGTCACTGCAAATAGTGTGAACTGGCCCTAAATAACCATCTGATCCAGTGCAATAGCCCCTGTGATAACAAGCAGTTATGTGCCAAAATCCTGCAGCGGTGAGATCCTGCCCCGGTGTCACAATGAAATCTGATCAGGTTTGGGTGCAAAAAAGACAACTGTGTATATGAATGCTAAAAAAGTAGTTAAGCATTTCCTCTTATTTCGGTGTTCAGGTGCAAACATTTACTCACCAGTAGGATCCTCATCCCCCTCGCCCTCGGCTTCCACCTCCCGGGTGATGGTGCTGATGATGTGAAGCTCCGGGAATAAGGACACGCCCTCTGTGCTCTCAAACTCCGAGGCTGCGCGGGCAAAATGATCAATGCCGCTCAGGCTAATCTTGGGCTCCTCGGGCTGCAGCACCATGACGTAACCATCCACATCGGGAACACTGATACAGGTCTCCTCATTAAAGCACCTACGGCAGCAAACAATATGGTCAAATAGCGGATGCACTTCCTGATTTTTTTTTAGGGTTCTCTGTGAAGGGGCCACTTCACCCAAAAAGAGTAATAGTATCAGTATCTTCCTTCCAAGCCTAGTCCTTCAATCTCTAGCATCTTCTCCCACTGTCAGCTGACATCAGAGTTGGGTACAGTCTCTGGAAGACCAGCAGCAGGCTTAGCCTCTCTGTGTCCCACCGAGAGCCGGAATGAGCCATTCCCGCCCCCCTCCACAGCCCAACGCTCCACTGAGTGCAGAGCAGAGAGCGGTGACTGATGTTCACCCCTCTCTGCTCAGAGGGGACTGAGAACTGAGCAATCAGAGGTCATGTGATCACTCAGTTCTCGGGATTAGAGCTGGGGAGGAACAGCTGCAGCATGGAAAAGAGTATGTATGTTTGTTTATTTAGATGCAACACTTCTCCAGCAATTTGCTCTTGAAAATGTCAAAAGTGTGTGTGTGTGTGTGTGTGTGTGTGTGTGTGTGTGTGTGTGTGTGTGTGTGTGTGTGTGTGTGTGTGTGTGTGTGTCCAAAGACCTGTGTTTGAGCAACTCCTTAGCATGGCATCACTAAGCAGCTCTAAATAGGACCAAATAAAAGTATTGTTTAAAACTGGGATTACAAGCTAGCTACAGATATTTAATCAGCAGGTACATCAGGTACATACATAGCATCCTTTTTTTTTTGTCTATGATAAAACGAAGATCTGCATACACCAAATTTATGTCCAACCAAGCCTCCACAATAGATAGACATGCAGTCCTGCAGAAGTATAAAGGGATCAGGAAATCACACATACTTCACCGTGGTTGTAATCTTCAGCCGTCTGATGCCAGGTGTGGGGAACTGGCGGGAGTTCAGATAGGAGATGTGCTGCATGGCCTGGTCAAAGCGGTCAATGTCATCACCCTCCAGGGTCAATGTAGATTGGCTGGGACTTAAAGTGATCTGTGGAATGAGATTCAACATTCATCAATGGTTCTGTATTATGTAAAAGGACATACAAAAGGGTTAAGAATTTCAACGTCTTCTCCTCTCTAATAATCCATCCTAGCAAGACTGAATCCTAGCATGGCCCTTCACTTTAACCACTTCAAGACCGCAATACGTACATGGTCATATGGCTGTCAGTCATAACCCTGGTATTAGGCTGGGTTCACACCTCCAATGGATGCGGCTCACAGCAGGGGGTCCGGTGAGTCCTTGTTCTCCATTTCAGGGACGAATCAGGGCCAAATTTTAGCCAGAAATCGGCCCTGAAACAGAGCCAAAGGCGCACATCCGCTCCGCAGCCGCAACGGAGATATGTGGACCGGCTCCATAGAGGGCTGGTCCTGTCATGCGAATTGGATGCGGGGAAAGCCGCATCCAATTCGCATAGGTGTAAAGCCAGCCTTAAAGTTTTCAGCTAGCGATCCCCCCCCTAAAAGCGATCCAAGCGGCTGATTAAACACTGGATTGCTTTTAGAAGCAGTGGGAGGGGAGTCATGATGTCACTTCCAGTTTAGGGCGGATGTAAACACTACCTTTTTTTTTTTTTTTTTTAAGACAGTATCAGATCAATGTTTTTTTTTATCTGATGCTTTCAAGGGTAGAGGAGGGATCTGGGGTCTCTTAGACCACAGCTGTTTCTACAAAGAGGACCTGTCATGCTTTATCATAAGGGATGTTTACATTTTTTGTGATAGCAATAAAAAAAAAAATGACATCGTATTCTTTCTTTCATCATTACTGTATGTTTTATTTTATTGTATAGAGACATTTTTGTAAATATGCCTTCACATTTATTATCCCCGATTCAGCACAGCCTTGAAGAATATATCCTACTCGAACAGGTTATCTCACAAAAATCAAATGTTGAGGTTCCTTAACCACTTGGCGACCAACCCACGTACATATACTGCGGGGCGGGGGGGCCCCTACAGGCAAAATCACACACAGGTACGTGACTGCCTCTTCTGGGTCTGGGGGTGTGCACGTGCACCACCGGCGACCAGCTCCCGCTGTGATTGGACACAACAGAAGCCAATCAGCGGTCCGGCGGACCCCATGCCAACCGGGACCCACCGATCGTTTCTGACAGAGTAAATATGTAATATGTAAACAAGGCAGATCGCTGTTCTGTCAGAGGCGAAGACAGAGATCCTGTGTTTCTGCTAAGCAGGAACACGGATCTCTGTCTTCTAAAAGCACAAGCACACCCCCCCCAGTTAGAAAACACTACCAGGAAATATATTTAACCCTTTGGTCGCCCCTGTTAACCCCTTCCCAGCCAGTGTTATTAGTACAGGGACAGTGCAATTTTTTTTTTAGCACTGATCACTGTATTGGTGCCACTGGTCCCAAAAAGTGTCACTTAGCCCAGGCTCACACTGACAGCGGGATTTCATACCCGCATGTCAGTCCGACTTCGGGGGCAATTTCAGAGACATCTGTGCGGGTCGCTGCACAGATGTCTACCCCGAAGTCGTCAAAAGTAGTACAGTAACTACTTTTGGGAATCAGACGGTGCCACAGCCCGCATGAGCCGCTGATTTGGCATGCGATTTGACGTGTCAAATCGCTGCAATGTAAACCTAGGCTTGGTGTCAGATTTGTCTGCCGCAATGTCAAAATTGCTGATCACCGCCATTACTAGAAAAAAAAAAAAAATTCCATAAATCTATCCCATAGTTTGTAGATGCTACAACTTTGGTGTAAACCAATTAATATATACTTATTGGGATTTAATTTTTACCAAAAACATGTAGCAGAATACATATTGGCCTAAATGGTGTTGTATATGCCAATGGGTGAAGAAATTAGATTTTTTTTACATTTTTTTTTATTGGGTGTGTTATAGCAGAAAGTAAAAAATAGTGTTTTTTTGTCCAAAATTGGTCTTTTTTTGTTTATAGCGCAAAAAAAAACAAAAAAAAAAACGCAGTGATGATCAAATACCACCAAAAGAAAGCTCTATTTTTGGGGAAAAAAAGGACATACATTTTATTTGGGTACAGCGTCTCATGACCGCGCAATTGTCAGTTAAAAGCAAAAAATGGCCTGGTCAAAGGGGGCAAATCTTTTGGAGCTGAAGTGGTTAAAGCTGAACTCCAGGCGCACAAACTATCATGTTGAATACACTCCTCAATAACCACAAAAGATATAAATCCACTTTGTGAGGACCAAATGCCTTTACAAACCCAGATATTGTTTTGTAAAAGTAGAAGTGACATCATCAGTGTGCTGTACTTAGCCTATGCATAGAGCAGAGCTGTGGGAGGGGTCCTGTAGTACCTCCTACTACAAGCTACCTGCAGAAACCACAGGAGGGGGCGGAGACAAGACCAGTCACCCTGCACAAGGAGAGGGAGCAGCAGTGAGGGGTCTTTATTAGGAAGCTCCTACACAGAGGGAAAGTCTCACACTGGATTACTGCACAGATCTGGAAGAAATACACAAAGTACACCAGGATTCAAGGAAGAATACATATCCCTCTTGTATCTAGACAATATTTGCCCGGAGTTTTAGCGTTAAAGCAAGCTATCATTCCAATGTGATTTTTTTCTTTTACCTTCATGCCCTTCCCGACACCCTCTGCTGGTGGGAACTCCAGACCTTCTTTGCAGATATACAGACAATCGATCACCTTCTTGCTCTCCAACTTGCCAGATCTAACCATTAATCCAGCGAGATTTCCATGGAAAAACTGCGCCATGTGCTGCTCGCCACCTTAAGAGAGAGAAGAAGAAACAAAGTGAGTCTAGAAATTTGAGCACCGGGCTCCTTTGTGGGCATGCTCTTCTCCTCCAGGTGAGGTTATAGCTTGACATGCAGGTTAGTAGCACCCAGCCGTGGGGGGGCAGCCTGGCTTTGCCCAGGGGCCACGACAGGGGAGGGACATGCAGATGAGTTCTGGATGTGGCAGGTGAAAAGTGGTGGATATTAAGAAAGGCGTGGCCTTGGTGAGTGGTGGCAAATGAACGCTGGTCAGTGTTTGGCATATCAGTTGCTTCTACAATAGGGAGGGCTTTCTATAGGCTCCATTTACAGGGGAGAACATTGTATTCTAGTTTTAGTGAATTTTTTACTTTGAAATTTGAAGAAGTGCACCTGGAGGACATAAGTAAAATAATTGACATTGTCCAAGGGAGGTGGGTCCAAAAGTGTTGCCATTGTCCAATCACCTGAAGGTAGCAGCCTATAACCCAAGGTCTGTGAACATCCAGCCTGTGTCCTGTACTAAACAACTGGCCACTGCCCCCCACCTATAAACTGGCCTTCACAGCAAGGAGCACATGGAAGAGCAATGCATGGAAAACAAAACCAAAGTCTGCAGTTTGCAGACTGGCTGGTGAGTTGAGCTGGGAATTTTCTTTGGTTTTGTTTTGCATGCATTGCCCTTCCATGTGCTCCTTGTTGTGCACAAGCCGATCAACCGGTGCCAGCCAATAGATGTCCGCCGGCACCCGCTGATTGGCAAGGAGACACAAAGAACAGAGATTGGCCTATGAGAACAAGACAGAGCTCTGTCCTGTCAGCGGGAATCCATCAGATCCCTTAGTAAAAAACAGCACATAGTGTACACAAACCTTGGCTAGGCACACATTTAGGCCTGGTTCACACCCATGTAGGTGCATTTTGCGTTTTTCAATACACGTTTTTGATCCATTGATGTCTATGGAACCAAAAAAAAAAAAAAACTGAAAAAAGTCCCTGACCCTTTCTATGAAATGCACAGATTTGAACGTGACCCATAGGGAACCATGTTAAATGGACTGTAGTGTTTTTCTGCAAAACTGAAAATGCACTAAAAAATGCATAGGTGTAAACCAGGCCCTTTGATCGCCCCGATGTTAACCCCTTCCCAGTTCCCAGCCAGTGTCATTAGTACAGTGACAGTTATTTTAGCATGGATCTCTGTATTAGTGTCACTGGTTTCTACAAAGTGTCAGAATGCCCACCGCAATATCACAGTCCCACTAGAAGTGGCTGATTGCTGCCATTACTAGTATAAAAAAATTCAATAAATTCCAGTATGTATCCCATAGTTTGTAGACGCTATAACTTTTGGGCAAACCAATCAATATACACTTATTAGGATTTTGTTTTACCAAAAACATGTAGCAGAAAACATATTGGCCTAAAATTTATGAAGAAATTTGATTTTTTAATTTTTTTTTTACTGGATATGTTTTATAGCAGAAAGTAAAAAACATTGGGGTTAGTTTTGTTTTGTCGGTCTTATTTTTTGCTTATAGCGCAAAAAATTAATAACCCAGAGGCGATCAAATACCATCAAAAGAAAGCTCTATTTGTGGGAAAATAAAGGGCATAAATTTCATTTGGGGACAGCGTTGCATGACTGCGCAATTGTCAGTTAAAGTAATGCTGTGCTGTAGCGCAAAAAATGGCCTGGTCATGAAGAGGGGTAAATCTTCCAGGGGTCAAGTGGTTAAATAACCACTAAACAAACAGCATTATCTGTAGTCTAAATGTGAGTTTTGATGAGGAAAACAAAAACTTGGTAGTGTTGATAACATTCAGAGCAGAAGAGGTAACAGTTTTTATAAATCATAAGGACATATGTAAAACAAGGTGAGGGGGCGACATCTTCAAACAAAGATAAATCCCCACCGATTCATCCGGTAAAAGGGAGAAATATACTTCATCACTTGTGTTATCCACCTTCAATTGTGTATGAATGACATTGCGCCAGGGAAACCTGTGCAGTGACCCGTCATGGGTGCCATAGGCTGGCAATATGGACTTCACGGTTGTTTTTTTTGCTGAACTACAACAAGCTTCAGGCCCCTTTCACATGGCCGTCATTTGTTAAAGTCCAAGAAAAAACAGATTCGGTTTACATCATTTTGCAAATCCATCTTCAGTTCAGTTCAGGTTACATCAGTCTACACCCGTTTTTTGCATCCGTTTTGTCTTAGTTGTTGCAGAGACCAATCAGAGGGTAGAAAACAAAAACTATTTCTTGCCCAAGGCCCCTTTTTCACATCAGCGGTCCGATCAGGTCCACCTGTCCGTTTTACAGGTGGACCCGATTGCACCACCCATTGTTCTCTATGGGGCAGCGGAGGTGTCCGCTGACACCCGCCAGTTATCTGATCCGATTAAATCCGCTAAAAAACAGACATATGGCGATACCTTCGCCATCGTTCGGCGGATCGGATGGAAGCGGACATGCAGTCTATTTCCATCTGACCGCCCCATAGAGGAGAGCGGGCTGTGTCCATAACTGTCCAGGTGAACGGACACGGACCTGTCATCCGCATCCTCAGCGAGGATCAGCAGAGAGATCCCCGCTGAGCAGGCGGATCCGCTTGGACGGATCTGCTTGATCTGAAAGAGGCCTTAAAAAAAGGACATAAACGGAACGAATATAACAGATGTTTACATCCGTTCAGATCCATCTAAACCCAAAAGGACACAATCTTCTTCCACTTAAAAAAAACGGACACGGATGTAGGTTGATGTAAACAGACGATCATCCGTTTACATCCACCTACCCATAGACATACATTGTGGTTCAGTCTGGATTTGTCTGAAAATCTGACAGATGGTTGTAGACTGAACACGTGTGTGAAAGGGGCCTTACTGGCACAATATTAGGTCAGAAAGACACTCTTTTCCACTGTCAGGTGTAAATCGCCCCCCCGTTTCACCCAATGGGCTTCATCAGAGGAGGTCCTCTGATGAAGCCCATTGAGGGAAACATGTCAGTGACAGAGCTATGTCTGACAGTGCAGGGGACGCCTGTCTGGTAGCAATAAAGCTTGTTATAGTTCAACAGTGCAATGTGATTTATGTACCTGTATGCATGCAATCCACCGTGTAGTATAATTTCTATATGGAGATAGTGCTAATGTCAATATTAGCTCTGCTGCATTGAAGAGTTGAGGCAATTTCTTTCAAAAAGGGGTGAAGGCTTGATAAGGACAGAATTTTGTCCAACTCACTCATGGGAGTTCAGTAATAAATACTAATCCTTACCTCTCAGCACCAAACAAGTTTTTTTTTTTCTTTTATTGACGATACATACTTGCCAGTGTATTATATGTATGTGTTTAGAGATGCTGTAAGATAGATGATCGCTATGTTAGTGTGCGTTTAGATCACCTCTGAGTATTATGAGATGGAGATAAAAGAGAAACAATGTAAACCTTCAATATGCTGACTGAAAACAGAAGAGGGACAGGAGCAGAACCCCCGAATACAAGCTAAATAAAAATAGAGGAAGTGAGTGTGAAGTTCATGCGAGGAGCGGATGGCATGGGATGTGTGTGTGATATATAGAAGGGTGGGGAAAGGGGGACTGCAGACACCTGCATCACTCTCAGTCATTGGCTCAGTGACATTTCCACTTCCTGAATACTCTGCAGAAAAGTAAGAGAGGGACAAACAAGGAAAGTGACCACAAGGTTAGGGACATTTGTAACAATGACAAAACAAGTTATGACAACAAGCGCACAGCTATGCGACGGAGCGAAGGTCAGCCTAGGGGGCCCTCCACTCTACGCCAAGACGAGCACACTAGTGTACACCTCAGGCTAGGATGGCGATTGCTGTATACACTTGCACAACCAAACACAAGAGCACCCAAGGCACATGGTCATATGGAAAACTCATGTACATTATTATAAATGGTCGGACTCGAGGAAACCACCGGCCTTCAGCCTGGAGGAACTGGCTGCATAAGTCACCTTCTCCCCTTCATTCTACAACCTACGCAGACTGCAAGACCCCAATTCCAGGATGACAGATTTCCGGGATCTCCATGATTATTCAAACGATTAAATGCGGGAAATTTTCAAATGAGCTCACTAAGTTAGTGAGGCAGCTCCCAAAACAAACATGGCTTCTCAAGGGGTACCAAAAATGTACACGAAATGTAAATATACACAAATGGGCACCAAACCAAAAAGGTGAGAGTCCATGAAGATTTTAGTCATTTAACCATAAAAAATATCTGATGTGTTTGGGGGGCAAGAACACTCCCTTTTATCAGAGCACAAAAACATTAAGGTTCCATTCACACCTGAGCGTAGCCATTTACAGGCGTTTTTTTAAGGGTTTTTTTCAGCTTTTTACATGCTTTTTTAGAAGTTTATTACAAGCGTTTTTTTTGTTTAGCCAATAGAAAGCAATAGGGGAGTAGAGGGAGAGGAAATTAGGGGTGTAGTCAGGCATTTCTATTGACGTCTAAAGCCTCGTACACACGATCGGATTTTCCGACGGGAATTGTGTGATGTCAGGCTGTCGGCGGAAAATCCGGCCGTTTGTACGCTCCCATCAGACAATTGTTGGCCAACTTTCCGTGGACAAATGTTGGATGGCAGGTTTATAAATTTTCTAAACGTGTGTACGCAAGTCCGTCGGACAAAAGTCCAAAGTACAAACACGCATCGTCGCAATCAATGCTCACCAAACACAACATTAGCAGAAGGTGCCCAAAGGGTGGCGCTAAAGAGATGAAAAACCATGTAGTACTTCACTACGTTTGTGTTTGTTGGCCAACAATTGTGTGCCCTTTGTATGCAAGACAAGTTCCTGGCCAACACCCTTCGGACAAAAGTCAGACGCTTTCTCTGCGGAAATTCCGATCGTGTGTACGCGGCTTAAGGGGCCAATTACACTAATCTGTCAAAAAAGAAGCTTATGTAATTTTTTGAGCTTCAGGCATTTGGCTTCAGGCAACAGAACGCTCAGATGTGAACAGGGGCCATTGAAATGAATGGAATTTTGCTTGTTGGGCATTTTGAAACTTCAGAGCAGAGATTTTTACAAGCTGAAAATCGCTCAGGTGTGAACGGGGCCTTAAACAATTCTTGACTGGGATGGCTTCACTCTTATTTAAATGTTTTTTACAAATGTAAATAGGTATAAAAATCCTGGAACCTTGAATTTGAGAAAGCCTACTTACAAGCCCATTAAATAATTGTTTAACGGATAACTGCCATTTATGAGAACTAATTAAAGGTCAATTCCACTGGCAGGTCAGTTGTGGACAGTAAACCCCCGCTGGTGTCTTGTATCTCTCGATGACTCCAATTGTGAGATCTCCAAGCAGCAATTTATAGCAACACCATCTTCCCCATCTGAACAAGTCTGTCTTACTCACAGCTGGACTCCAATTATGTGTTCGCTCTACAATATCTACATTTCCATCGAGGGGGAAAAAAAGCTGCAGAGAATGGAAACTCTGGACACTGCTCTAAAAACAACATCTAAAATGGCCGCACCCAGGAGGAAAATTGTAATACACGGCTGCATTACCTAAGACATTGACAGACTTGGCAGAAACACATGACTATCTCATATGTTTTAATGTAACTCTTCTCTGCTTTCTAGTGTTCTGCATTTCATACAGGTCAGTGTAGAACTGAACAATTACCTTGCCAGCAGGCACCAACCACAAGCTGAGTGTCCAGATTGGTAGGATGCAGGGGGTAGTCCTCAGTCATTGTGGTGGGGTCATAGGAAACCCCATCCACATACAGCGTGACTGCAGGCAAGTCCACGGTCAATACATAATGATGCCACTCTTTGTCACACGCCTGGGGGGGGGGGGAGGAACAAAACATGACATAAATAAAACAGTTTTATAATTGTCCACAAATAAAAATGATCATAAAAAGGAAATACTAAAAAATGTATATACTTCCTAAAAAAAGGCATGCACATCCAGATTCATCAGAAAACAGCACAAACTATAGTCAGAATGGGGAAGCACTGTCAGGGTTTTAGGATCGTTTTCTATGAAGGGGGTTCCCTCCCTTCTTGTCCCGGTGACCACAGAACAAGAGGAAGGATATCCCTAAAAGAGACAATGCAATAAATCCTTCATTTTACTGCTTCCTATAAAGAGATTCTAGTGACCACACAAGAAAGAAAGAAAATCAAAGACAGCAATGAAACTGACAGAGGTTCTGATCCTTCCCCACTCTCAACAAAGCACACAATAACTGGTCAACAAAAAAAATAATAATAAAAAAAAGGTGTAAATGTACCTGAAGGAATTGTCATTATTAACCAATTCCCACCCATAGGCCGTCATATGACGTCCTGGACTTTGAGTGGGGATATCTGAATGATGGGTGAAGCTACAGGCATCATCCAGATATCCTCTTTTTCAGCCGGAGATTCTGTGCACCGTAAGAACAATCATAGTGGCAGTTCAGCGGCTTGATCGTTCATACAGGCCGCGGCGGAGTCCTCCCTTCCCGCCGCCCTCCGGTGCTTCTCCTGGCTCGTCCCTGCGATCGGCGAGCCAGAGAACAAAATCGGTCGACGCGTGATGTTATGACGTCACGTCTGGACCGGCAGAAGTAAACAATGCCAGGGAAGCGGCTGGAAAGGCAGAGAGTGTTTTTTTTTTTTTTTTTGATCTCAGCCTTTCCGGTCTGAAGGAGAGATGTGGGGTCTTATAGACCCCACATCTCTCCATAAAAAGGATCTGTCACGCACTATTCCTATTAAAAGGGATGTTTACCTTCCTTGTAATAGGAATAAAAGTGATCAAAAGTGTAAAAATAAAAAAATAAAAGTAAAATAAGTAATAACATTTTTTTTTTTTTTTTAAAGTGCCCCCATCCATAGAAGTGAACGCATATGCAAGTCGCACCCACATATGTAAAGGTATCGCCACGTGCGTTAGAGCAAGAACAACAATTCTATCCCAAGCCATCCTCTGTAACACTAAACAGGTAACCTTTAAAAAAAAATTTATAAAGAGTCGGCTATGGAGATTCTTAAGTACCAACGTTAGCGCACGAGTGTGCGCAATTTTAAAGCATAACCTGTGAAGTATCTATTTACTCGGCGTACCATCTTTCACATTATACAAAAAATTGGGCTAACTTTACTGTTTTTTTTTTTTTTTTCCATGAAACTTTTTTTTTTAAACGCCTTTGAAAAATGGCTGCACAAATACCGTGACATAAAAAGTTGCAACAACCGCCATTTTATTCTCTAGGGTCTCTGCTAAAAAAAAACAATGTTTGGGGGTTCCGAGAAATTTTTTTTTAGCAAAAAACTGATGATTTTTACATTTAGGAGCGAAGTGCCAGAATTGGCCCAGGTGGGATGTGGATAAACATCTCTCCTTTCTATGTGAACTTCTCTTGCAAAATATATATGAACGAGGTGCTTGTATGTTTTCTTTTTGCCACATTTGGTACACACAACCTGTCAGTAGCGGTTGGCGGACCGGTCATTTAAAGTGGAGCTCCAGTCATTTTTCAGTTTATTAAAAGTCAGCAGCTACAAAAAGTGTAGCTGCAGACTTTCAGGCCCCATGCACACTGGATGTTATATTAGTGCCAGTAGTGTCAGCTGTAGCTGTAGAATGAGTTCTGCAGCATTTTTCAGCAGTTTTTAGCTGTAGCGTTTTAGCGGTTTTTAGCAAAACTATACTCACACAAAAGCTTATGGCTCAAAAATGCTGATAAACACTGATTAGCCACGTTTTTTCATCGTTTTTAAGCTATTATAAGAGTAAGAGCATGTTTACAGCTGGAAAAACTCCCCTTAAACCCCACTAGTCCTGGGGGGTTTTTCCAACCAGAAACGCTGATAAAAGCCTATGTGTGCATGGACACATAGGAGAACATGCTGGGGAGTTTACTGGCAGCAGAAAAAAAAAAAAAACAAAGCCCAAAACAGCAGCTGTAAAAAAGTCCAGTGTCCAATGAGGCCATAATAAACACAAAACTCCAGCTCAATGACGTTGTTTTAATTTGCATAAGTACAGAGCACAAAATAAACAAAAATTCTGTACTGTACAATACAATGATGTACAGTGGATCGCTCGGGTCGGGAGAGCCGGTCGTAGGTCTGAGTGGTCCTTAAACAGCTAAGTCGTTAAAGGAGGCCTATCTGTACTGCAATTGTACACGTCACAGTGCCACCTTCAGGTCACGGCGACACCTTCAGGTCACGGCGAAACCTTCAGGTCACGGCGAAACCTTCAGGTCACGGCGAAACCTTCAAGTCACGGCGAAACCTTCAAGTCACGGCGAAACCTTCAAGTCACGGCGAAACCTTCAAGTCACGGCGAAACCTTCAAGTCACGGCGAAACCTTCAAGTCACGGCGAAACCATCAAGTCATGGCGAAAGCTTCAAGTCACGGCGAAAGCTTCAAGTCACGGCGAAAGCTTCAAGTCACGGCGCCACCTTCAGGTCACGGCGCCACCTTCAAGTCACGGCGCCACCTTCAAGTCAGTGCAGATTAATATTTTCCCCTGTATGGAGCACTGGGCAGAGGAATGGCAACCCCTTCGGGCCTAAGGGTAAAACAAATCTAAATGCCTAAGCACAATTTTGCAACTATGACATGTTCATAAAACCGTACATATCATCACAACTACTTTGTGCATCCAGGTGGATTATACCTTGGTTTTTTCCAGGACAAATTGGGCTTTCATTTGGTGGTAAATGGTAATGGATATCTCCATTTTTTTTTTTTATTATTATTATCAAAAGGAAAACTGGTCCAAAATAGTGAAAAAATAAAATTTGGGCTTTCATTTGGCCATGGTAATGGATATCTCCGGATTTATTTTTTATTATCAAAAGGAAAACTGGCCCAAAATAGTTAAAAAAAAGATTTTTTTTTAAATGTAGCTGTATATTTCTTGCTACCACTATAACCTACCATCAAAGACCAACTCAAATTAAACTCTCCTGCTCCTCAGGATCGCAGCGATATCACATGTGTATGTTTGTTGTTGATTGTACCCGTAGTATAGCCTAGAAACAATAGTGCACATTTCCCTTTTTTTATATCCTACAACACACGGATACTAATTTAAAAAAGAAAAAATCCTGCCAAAAAAAAAAAAAAATACTCACCCTGACCTTTACCTTTGACCCTGACTTTGACCCAAACACTAACCCTGGCACTGACCTAAATCAAACCTTGATCTAGGTATTTTTGCATTTTATTTTTTTTTTTCCCCCACACACTTTTTTCCTTTCTGCAAGGAGAGAGAGAGAGAGATAGATACTAATAGCCCGTACAAACGATCTAAAAATTGGACGACAGATCGTCCATTTTTTTTTTGCAAGCTAGTCGCATATCGAAGATGGAGAAGGTTACTAAAAAGGTACGAAAATTCTCCTACGACAGAATAGAAAAAAATCTGAAGTGATGTCATGTGTTGTAGTGTATTTGTATTGTATTTTCGGATGACAACTGTACTGATTAAATGAAAATCGTACGATCTGGTATCGTAATCGGCTCTCTGCAGCTCTGTATGAACGATCCGATTATCGTACAATCACTTCGAAAGCGTTCTTTTTCATCCGATTTTCTGATCGTGTGTACGGGCCCATAAGTATCTCTCTCCTCCATTCAAGGAAAACACGGAGGTGGACTTCAGAGTGACTGATCACTGTGATAGCCAATCAAAGGCTATTACAGCGATCACGTGACCCGGATTCGGGAGATCCGGGTCCCGATCGTTAGTACAGGGCCCCGGGGCTCCTGCTGAGACCCCGGTCTCTGTGCTTGGAGCGTGCCTCCTGTAAAAAGGGAGATCGGCAAATATGCAACCCCATGCGAAAAAGCCCAGTCCAGTGGGGCTGCAAATTTATGCACAGTTGGCGTCAAGGGGTTAATCTACAGAGTGCAGGTGGTAAGGGGTTAAGGATGGCTTGGACAGCCTTCTATGTAAGTTTGCAGAAAGTCTACCCATACTATACATCGGCTGCACCCCTCAGGCCTGTCCCAAACAAATGGGCTCCTTAAATGAAGTTAGCCTGAGCACAACTAATCATGCACAGTGCAGCTTAGGCAGCCTCAAGGCACAAGCACTGCATACAGGCGAGTAGAGTTCTAGATTTGGCTGGGTTCACACTGCTGCCATCCGATTTTCAGTACAATTATGTATAGTGGTTTGCATAATCTTCGGTGGCCAAAAAAAAAAAAGAAAAAAAGAATTGCTGGAATTGCACCAAAGTAGTACAGGAAACTTTTCTAAAATCGCACTGTGCTGATTTGCATGGATGTGAATGGGTACTAGGGATGCACGGATACCATTTTTTTCACGAGTAACAATACTTTTCTTTTAGTGCTCGCTGATACCAATTACCAATAGCTACCGCAACTGTTTTGTTTTTACTTAAGCTGTCAGCAATGGTACAAAAGCATTTAAAAGTTATTTATAAATTAAATAGATTTTTTTTTAAATTTTGCGCTTTTTCAATGTAAATGTGTAAATATATGTTAATATATATGTGTAAAAATATTCACTAACAAAGCAAACAAAAAAAAAGTTTTAATTGTTTATCGTTTATAAAAAAAAAATTTAAAAAAAGCAGGAAAATAATAATTAAATAGAGGAGAATAGGGAGTTAATTAAGGCTGATTCGAGTAAATTATGGGTTAATAAGGGGTTAAACAGAGGAACCTTTGTTCATCCCTTTGATCTGCAGATGAAGAAACAGAAAGATACAAAAAGAAACGTGTTTTTTATTTTTTTTATTTTAGTGTTTCAGTGGCTGAGGATGCTTTTTTTTTTTTTTGACAGCTCCAATTACCCGACTTCTTTAACACTTCAGCTGTCAACAGAGGAGACCCACTGACAGCTCAAAGAACCGAGCTTGAAAGTATCGGTTTCAGGTATCGGTGCATTTGCACGAGTACCAATACTTGTGAAAATACTCGGTATCGGCACCAATACTGGTATCGGTGCAACCCTAACGAGTACCATTGAAAACAAGGTGATTTCCATTGCCATGCGATTCTGAGTGACCCAAGTCACATCTGAAATTGTACTAGTGTGAACGGAGCCTTTACAATTTTACATCAAGCCTCACCCCAAGGAAAAATGATCGAAAGTACATATTAAACAGTACCTCACTATATATGTCATATCAATTCTAAATAGGTAAATACATTGGAAATCGATCTGAATAAAACAAATCAGCATCTGATGCATCAATTCATTTTTAATTACATACCCTTCTAAATGTAGAATAGTATTTATTCCTACACTGGCAAGTAACAGTAAGGAGACCAGCCTGTTAAAATGTGCAACACCCAGCCTGCAACAGTGCGAATCAATCCGAGTCTACTCCTCCAATCATCTCCTCCGGAAGGCAAGGTCACCTTGGCTTCAGCTCTGCGCCTCCCGAGGGGCCAGAGGATGACTTTCAGCATCCGTAAAAGCTGCAATAGCAATACTAGAAGCGGCTTGTCAGGACTATCTTGGCACGGCCTAATTTGATTCATTAGGAAGGAACTGGTGGCTGCAAGGCCTTCATCAACCTTATTAACACAAGTGCTGAATTGTGCGACATTCCCAGTATTAAAGTGACAGGACATTATCCGGAAAACTGAGAAAAAAAAGCCTCATCGCTCCTTAGAATTTTCTAGGAGAAATGCTTTTTTTTTTTTTATAGGTTTGAAATGTTGGAGAATTCTGTACAATGCAAGAAAGGTCATTCTCTATTATAGTAGACCTAAGCTTTTACCATCACATTATATATATGGAGCCATATTTATTTAACGAATGGAGCCGTGCTGCAACCGCCTTGCGACTGCATGCATTGGAGGTGGTTGCAGCACAGTGGTGCTCCATTTAGGAGGTTAAAACAGGTGGTGAGGAGGCAACATGTCACCACCTGTCAAATACTCCGAAAGGTGTCCAGAGCATGGATTGCTTTTCAGGGAAGTGGCAGTCCTTGCCGCTATTGGGAACAAGCCTGAAATGAAGACACAGCTTTTGTTTTTTTCCCAGCTGTATATACTCCGTTCAACTTATAACATCCAAGTGAAAGATATAACACCATGTCAGAAAAAAATAAATAAATAATCAAAAACAGAATCACTGAGTTGGAAAAAGGATCACCCCCCTTTAAAAATGACTTGTAAACTCAATCAGGTGTAGCTAAAGCACCTTATCAATGGCACACAAAGCCATTTGACTCTCAACTGTGATCAGCTGTGGTCATTTTGATTAGCTCAGCATGAAAAGAGCTTTCCTGGAGCATTGCAGTCCCTGGTAGTGCAACTGAAGCAAACAATTATTTATTTTTATTTCAGGTACTTATATAGTGCCGTCAATTTACACAGCACTTTACATATACATTGTACATTCACATCAGTCCCTATCCTCAAGGAGCTTACAATCTAAGGTCCCAAACTCACATTTATACATACTAGCGACAATTTAGACAGGATCCGAATAGCCTACCAGCATGTCTTTGGAGTGTGGGAGGAAACCGGAGTACCCGGAGGAAACCCACACAGACACAGGGAGAACATGCAAACTCCAGGCAGGTGGTGTCGTGGTTGGGACACTACCAGCGACCCTTCTTACTGCTAGGCGAAAGTGCTATCCACTACACCACTGTGCCGCCCACTACACCACTGTGCCGCCACTATAGGTGGCAAGGCCCTGTCAACACCCACACCCACCTACATACACATAAGCTCACATACACACAAATAGCCCTTTTTTTAAATAAATGCATACGACTGTACCTGCACTGCTTGGTGAATGGTTTCTTTAGTACTGCACTGTAGGGGGAGGACGGAGCAGGTAAGGCTCCCACTCTGCCCACATACAGTTTGGAGCTTTGTCGGTCTCAGCCCAGTACACTATACAGGGCTGTGACCAGTGGAGCTCCAAACTGTTGGCAGCGCAGGAGCCAACAGCGACACCCATAGCCTTTCTCAACCAGGGCCCCGCGGCACCCCTGACAAACTCAGGCGGCAACCCAGCGTGTCGCAGCACCCCAGAAATAAAGATGGGGCTAAGCAGACAGTGTGCACTACTAAACACATATACTTTATACATTCACAATCTATATACCACCAAGTACAGCTTCTTACTAAAACACACAGGCAAAAACAGCAGAGTGAACTCTGTAATTAATCCTTTAAATTTATATATATATTTTCCTAATTTGAATAAAAGAACCCCTCCTTTAGGAAAACACCTAAGTATTATAAGCTGCGGGATCTCGGCAGAAATCTTTTACGGCTCGGAAGAAAAGACAGTAATGTGCACTTTGGTTTACTGGTAAATTTAATTCAACCTAAAGAAGGTGAGAAGGCTGCAATTACAAACAATTGTTGTGTTAAAGGACCTTTTTCTTAAAAAAAAAAGACGTAATTAAATCCAATCTTGTAAGATCCTTTTACACATTGAATGGGTCAGGCTGAGACTGAACAGTCCCTTCTCTGCTCTCCAAATGGTAACAAAGCAACCATTGATCTGCCACAAGATTCCCACAGCAGCAACCCAAGCCCTGCGACATGACGACGTGCCTTGCTGCGTCCCACACCTCCCACGGCAATCTGCTCCACGGTACAGAGCGAACGTTCCTCTCTAATCTGCAAACGGCAAAGCCTTGGAACCTTCCCACATGCAACACTACAAACAGAAGTCAGGAAAAGCTCTAAGCTCTTTAAAATCACAACTAACATCCATCAGACCTATTCATGCTGTATGTAGGGTCCCTTCACTTCCTGTCCAAGTGTCCCTTAATAGAGAAACAGAAGATTCAAAACCCAGCTAACTTTTTGCCTCTATATGCAGAACATAAAATTCCTAGCTGGAGAACATTCTTATAAGGGCCATGTTACACTACTGATCCCGTCACGAGTGACAACTCCCATATAAAAGGATAGCTGAGATACCAGAATACTCACCTATTCCTACCGATCTGCTTCCCCTACGTCTGGAGCAATGAGGGGTTTTGTTGCTGATTTCTCATTGGCATGCAAGATTTTAAAGCTGCTGCTTTGCTTTTTGTTTTATATTAGTATTTTTTTTTTTTACTTAGCGTGGTAATTTCCATTTTTAGGATTTTTAAGTGCTTCTAAAAGCTAAAGGTTTGCATTCAATGCATTAAGATAAAAGACCTTCTGTGTAACAGCAACCCCCCTGCCCCCCCCCCCCCCCCCCTCTACTTACCTGAGCTCATTCACAATCCAGCGCTGTGCATGACAGCTGAGGCTCTCCCGCCTCTGCCCCTCCTCTCCGGGTAGATTGATAGCAGCAGAAGCCATTGGCTCCCTCTGCTGTCAATCAAATGTTGTGACCTAGGAGCAGGGGGTGGGGCCGAGGCTCCCAGTCTGTTTCAATGGACGCAGACAAGGCGGCTCGGGAGTGAGCACCCACACGAGTGCCCCCATAAAAAGTGGCTTCCTATGTGGGCACTCACCGAAGAGGAGGAGCCAGGAGCGCCGGTGGGGGACCCCAGAAGAAGAGGATCAGGGATGCTCTGTGCAAAATCATTGCACAGAGCAGGTAAGTAGGACGTTTATTATTATTTTTTTTAAAGTAACCTTTAATATCACTCTGAGCAAACTCCTTTAGGTATTATTATTATTATTATACAGGATTTATATAGCATTTTATTATACAGTTTGCACAGCGCTTTACAACATGAGGGCAGACAGTACACTTACAATACAAATCAATACAGGAAGGATCAGAGGGCCCTGCTCGTTAGAGCTTACAATCTAGAAACAGTAAATATCTCCTAAAATGTGCACCGTGTAGGAGATATTTACTGTACATGCAGCCAGTGACGTCACCAGCACATGAGCCCTGAAGGAACGGCCACCCGTGCCATTCCTTTAGTGCCGATTCACACAGGGGCAACACGACTTCAGCGCGACTTTGCAAGGCGACTTCAACGCAGCTTCAACACGACTTCAGCGCAACTTTAAGCAACTTACAGCGTGACTTCAAGTCGCCTCCAGGACAGGCGACTTTGGCTGTGGCCAATCACAGAATAATCAGCTCTCTAGGAGGGAGGGGTTTGCCTGGGTAAACTAATTTCTTTTCCTGTAAAATCGCTTCAGTATAGATAGAGATCCGACTTGGAGGCGACTTCCATTGAATTCTATGGGTACAGGTCGCCTAGAAGTCGGATTGAAGTAGTACAGGAACCTTTTTTTGAAGTCGGAGCGACTTCAGTAGTGTACATTAAGATGCTCTCATTGACTATAACGCATTTCCCAAAGTCAAGCGACTTGAGGCGACTTGAGGGCTGACAAGTCGGATCCCAAGTGGTTGTAGTGTGAACCGACCCTTAGAGTCTTGTGTCGTAAACAGCGGCTCCCATGCGCATGAGCGGGAGTGACCTCACTGCGGCTCCGGACACTCAACACAGCCGTAGTCCGCGAACCCACTAGGGAGATCGGATGAAGATGGAAGTGCCTTCAGCAGTGACAGCGCGACGCTGGAAGGCTTCGTTTTCAGGTAAGTTTCACATAATGTGACGCATACTAGAACATTATGACATTTCAGGTTAAAAAAAAAAAAAGCACCCAGCGGTTTACTACCGCTTTAAGCATTTCTGAATGTGAGGTAGTGACACAGTAAGACCAGGTAATGTCCATTCTTTAAAAGGAGAAGTTCACCTTTTAAAAAACAAAAGGGACATCTTTTTGCAGGTAAAAAAAAAAGCGCATTTATTATTTTCTTTTTTTACACTGGAGGCTTTAAAGCAGGCATCACTAAATGGCAGACCGTGGTCCAGTTCTGGCCCCAGAAGCCATACTACCCGGACCTTGCCTCACCAAATAGTTGCCTGTGTGTCCTCTCCCCACCACCGGCTCGCCATGTTCACAGCATGGCAGGCACGCAGCGAACGGGTCTGTCCCTTCGGTAATATCGCTGCACTGCCCCCCCGCCTGTCTAAAATTCACACAAGATGATAACCATGGCCACTCTGGAGCAAGAGCGGGACTTTTTAAGTTAAGAAGCGGGTGATTGGTTGCTACGCAGCGGGGCAGTCCCAGCAACCAATCACAAACCTTTTATGTGAAAAGTCCTGCCCGTTGTCCAGAGCAGTCTGTGATTGGGGGGGGGGGGGGGTCTGTGATTGGGGGGGGGGGGGCTGTGATTGGGGGGGGGCCAGTCTGTGATTGGGGGGGGGGGCCAGTCTGTGATTGGGGGGGGGGCCAGTCTGTGATTGGGGGGGGGGCCAGTCTGTGATTGGGGGGGGGCCAGTCTGTGATTGGGGGGGCCAGTCTGTGATTGGGGGGGGGGCCAGTCTGTGATTGGGGGGGGGGGCCAGTCTGTGATTGGGGGGGGGGGCCAGTCTGTGATTGGGGGGGGGGCCAGTCTGTGATTGGGGGGGGCGCCAGTCTGTGATTGGGGGGGGCGCCAGTCTGTGATTGGGGGGGGCGCCAGTCTGTGATTGGGGGGGGCGCCAGTCTGTGATTGGGGGGGGCGCCAGTCTGTGATTGGGGGGGCCAGTCTGTGATTGGGGGGGGCCAGTCTGTGATTGGGGGGGGCCAGTCTGTGATTGGGGGGGGCCAGTCTGTGATTGGGGGGGGCCAGTCTGTGATTGGGGGGGGCCAGTCTGTGATTGGGGGGGGCCAGTCTGTGATTGGGGGGGGCCAGTCTGTGATTGGGGGGGGCCAGTCTGTGATTGGGGGGGGCCAGTCTGTGATTGGGGGGGGGCCAGTCTGTGATTGGGGGGGGGGCCAGTCTGTGATTGGGGGGGGGCCAGTCTGTGATGGGGGGGGCCAGTCTGTGATGGAGGGGCCAGTCTGTGATGGAGGGGCCAGTCTGTGATGGAGGGGCCAGTCTGTGATGGAGGGGCCAGTCTGTGATGGAGGGGCCAGTCTGTGATGGAGGGGGCCAGTCTGTGATGGGGGGGCCAGTCTGTGATGGGGGGGCCAGTCTGTGATGGGGGGGCCAGTCTGTGATGGAGGGGCCAGTCTGTGATGGAGGGGCCAGTCTGTGATGGAGGGGCCAGTCTGTGATGGGGGGGCCAGTCTGTGATGGGGGGGCCAGTCTGTGATGGGGGGGCCAGTCTGTGATGGGGGGGCCAGTCTGTGATGGGGGGGCCAGTCTGTGATGGGGGGGCCAGTCTGTGATGGGGGGGCCAGTCTGTGATGGGGGGGGCCAGTCTGTGATGGGGGGGCCAGTCTGTGATGGGGGGGGCCAGTCTGTGATGGGGGGGGCCAGTCTGTGATGGGGGGGGCCAGTCTGTGATGGGGGGGCCAGTCTGTGATGGGGGGGCCAGTCTGTGATGGGGGGGCCAGTCTGTGATGGGGGGGCCAGTCTGTGATGGGGGGGCCAGTCTGTGATGGGGGGGCCAGTCTGTGATGGGGGGGGCAGTCTGTGAAGGGGGGTGGGGGCAGTCTGTGATGGGGGGCCAGTCTGTGATTGGGGGGGTCAGGAGGGCCAGTCTATGATTTTGGGGGGGGTCAGGGGGGCCAGTCTGTGAAAAACATCCCACAGCATGATGCTGCCACCACCATGCTTCACTGTAGGAATGGTATTGGTCAGGTGATGAGTGGTGCCTGGTTTCCTCCAGACATGACACTTGCCATTCAGGCCAAAGAGTTCCAATCTTTGGAGAATTTTGTTTCTCAAGGTCAGAGAGTCCTTCAGGTGCCTTTTGGCAAACTCTAGGCTGGCTGTCACGTGCCTTTTACTGAGGAGTGGCTTCCATTTGGCCACTGTACCATACAGGCCTGATTGGTGGAGTGCTGCAGAGATGGTTGTTCTTCTGGAAGGTTCTCTCTCCATAGAAAAATGCTGGAGCTCTGTCAAGAGTGACCATTCAGGTTCTTGGTCACCTCCCTGACTAATGCCCTTCTCCCCCAATTGCTCAGTTTGGCCGAGCGGCCCGCTCTGGGAAGAGTCCTGGTGGGCAAACTTCTTCCATTTACAGATGACGGAGGCCACTGTGCTCATTGGGACCTTCAATTCTGCAGAAATTTTTCTGTACCCTTCCCCAGATCTGTGGCCTCCATACAATCCTGTCTCGGAGGTCTACAGACAATTCCTTGGACTTCATGGCTTGGTTTGTGCTCTGACATGCACTGGTAACTGTGAGACCTTATAAAGACAGGTGTGTGCCTTTCCAAATCATGTCCAATCAACTGAATTTACCACAGGTGGACTCCAATCAAGTTGTGGAAACATCTCAAGGATGATCAGTGGAAACAGGATGGACCTGAGCTCAATTTTGAGTGTCATGGCCAAAGGCTGTGAATACTTACATACATGTGATTTTTTTTTTATAATGTTAAAATAAGGGTGTGGGGACAATGTTTAGTTGAATTCTACCCCCAGAAGGTACTGCCCCCCCATAGTGTAACTGTACAAAAACATGAAATTGTGTGGGACTTAATATCAAAATAGTTAAACATATATGTTAAAAATATATTCACACATGCAATAGCCATATAGGTCTGTCTTAAAGCCTTAGGATCCCATGTATATAAAGTTAAAATATGTGTTTGTTTATGCAGGGTCTGATTTAATGCCTACTCCACCTGTAATATCCTAGCATTAGTGGATCAACGTGTATCTCCCGCTATCACAGTGGACTGGAAATAAAGCAGATGCTTTTGAGATAATTCCATCGGACATAGCACATTCTGTAAACTTCACAGCAAACGAATATATGATCACTAGCGAACATGTGAAACAAAACACCCGTGGACAACCATATGGTAAATATAAGCTTCAGAACACTGGTGATCCATGTTGTACATATCCATATGAGCAACCACACATACTGTACACGACTTCCATTACTGACCTGATTCAGCTTCCAGTGAAATTCAGCAGGCTTGTAAGACTTCTCCTCAGTGGGCTCCTGACGGAACAGGAAGCCTACTTTGCAGTTGTGGATGTACATAGAGTAGTGGTGTCGGTTCATGTCTACAAACAGAGGAGAGTCATACAATAAGCCAGGAGGCAAAGACAAGGGAAACACTTAGATAAATAGCAGCACTTACATTATAAGGTAAAACATCAGGGTAACTTTAGATAGAGAGGTGTCAGAGAGAGACTAAGGGGCAAACCTTACCCCTGTAGATCATGTCCAGAAAACTGCACATTTACAATTTCCCATGTGAAGCAAGACCTTTTTTTTTTTTATTCTTTCTCTCTTCAGCAAAGCACATGGTACACTACAACAGAAAGTAGTCTGCCAACATGGCAGAACAATATCAATCACAAAAAGGTACATAAGAAGAGCAATGAAAAAGCAATGCACATCAGGTACCGTGTCATCTTGACATTTCTTAAAGTGTGCGTAAAGGCGCAAGGTTTTTACCTTCATGCATTCTATGCATGAAGGTAAAAAACCTTCTGTGTGCAGCATCCCCCCCTAATACTTACCTGAGCCCCCTCTCACTCGATCCAGCAATGTCCATGAGAGCCTTGCCTCTCTGGGGACTCTCACTTTTGATTGGCTTTTGGCAGCAGTGGGAGCCATTGGCTATAGCTGCTGCTCAATCTCAGCCAGTAAGCTAAATCAGGAAACAGAGGGGATGGGAGCGAGCTGCGGCTCCGTGTGTGAATGGACACACACAGAGCCGCGGGTCAGGAGCACGCCTGCTTGGGTGCCCCCACAGCAAGCTGCTTGCTGTGGGGGCACCAGGTAGGAGGGAGGAGCCAGAAGCGCTGGGTGTGGGACCCGAGAAGAGGAGGATCCAGGCTGCTCTGTGCAAAACCACTACACAGAGCAGGTAAGTATATAAAAAAAAAAAGCTTTAATATCGCTTCAAAACATTAGCGATCTGAGTACATGGAAAACAACAGTGCAAAACAAGGCCCCTGGAACCCGTTTATTCCTGACCACACAGTACCAGTGCATTAGCGGGGGTCCCACCTATGCAGGCTACAGAGGAGTAAACTGCTGGACTTAGATCATTGGGCTAGTTATTGCCTTTGGCATAAACTCTCTATAAGTAAAGTTACCCACAAAAAAAAAAAAGATTTGTGTGACGATAGGTCTACATTTTTTGGTATTGGGTGAAGCACTGTTTCTCAACTCCAGTCCTCAAGGCGCCCCAACAGGTCATGTTTTCAGGATTTCCATTATTTTGCACAGGTGATTTGATCAGTTTCACTTCCTTTGTAATTACCACAGCCGTTTCATCTGAGGGAAATCCTGAAAACATGACCTGTTGGGGCGCCTTGAGGACTGGAGTTGAGAAACACTGGGGTAAAGGATGGTACCCATGGCAGATCTTTAGATAGGATTCACCCTTGGTGGAGACTGGGGGCTTAGACCATAAACGTCTACATGAATGCCAAGGATGACCCATTGGAAGATGTCTGCACCTCCATCAACCATCAGACAAGAAACCTGAACTGTCAGGAAAGATTTCAATAAAGTTCTCAGGAAGCATCAAGAAAAAAAGGCTATGTATGCAAGCTTTTTTATGAATAAGAAACGAAAATGGCCGCACACTGGAAATCCAAAAACTTGCTTGAATGTAATCTTTATTGTCAAAGGTTTGCCAGACAGATACAGGGATTGCAGTTGACGCGTTTCACAAGCATGTAGCTTGGTTGTGAACGAGCAATACTACCTTATCTACTACCTTATACTAGGTCAAGTGTTCGGAAAATGTTTCAAGAATGTGAGATAGATGGGACTCGATATGTAGTAAATGCAGTCAGGATCACAGTGATTTAATTCATCATTTATAGATGCCCAAAATTGCATCCTTATTGAGAGGGAACTGTACATGAACACTGCATTCCAGGGTCTCCATTCCACATGATCCCAAACACTGTTGGGAATCCTTGATACCTTAACAACTGTCTGCTAATGCAAGGGAAGCGGTGGCCAGGGCATTACTTCAGGCACATAGAATAAGACATTGGAAGTCATCAGACCCCCTCCACCCAAAAGGAATGGCTGCAGTGTATGGAGGGGCCATAAACGGCTCGAATTTCGAAAGAATTTTCTTTCGAAAATCCTATCTAAGAATTTTCGTACAAATTTCGCACCATTAGTGGGCTGCAGCAATGGCCGATTTTCGTGCGGCGATCAAATTTGAGGAATCCGACATGTTGGAAATTTTTTGAAAAACGAACGATTTTCTAATCAATGATGGGAGAATCATGAGAAAATTTACGGAGAGAAAAGAAGATTCCCGGCCACGAAAATTCTTTTCTGTAGCAACATGAGGTGAAATTGAAGGCTTGGTCGGCCGAATTTCGAAAATCACTGGTGGCACCATCGGATCACAAAAAAAAGTGAACTTTCTGATTTTGAAAAGAAAATTTGTTCAAAATTCGACCGTGTATGGCCTGCTTTAGAATGGAGAAACATATCAACATAGGGGTTGCCCCCATAAATTTGAGAACCTCTGGGGTCCATAAGCTGGATACCCCGAGTTTAAAGTGGTTGTAAGGTTGTAAACATACATATACACACACATATACATATATATATATATATATATATATATATATATACACACACATATACACACACATATATACACACACACACACACACACACACACATATATATATACACATACATACACACACTGTATATATAAACCCTGAAAGACAAAGGCATAATGAGCTAGTATGCATCATCGCATACTAGCACATTATGAAATACTTACCTTAGATTGAAGCTGTTGCAGCGTTCTCCGTACACCGATGTGACCAGCGACATGTCTTCCGGAGTTACTTCTGGGTTCGCGGGGCTCCAGCGATGTGATTGGCGATGAGGTCACGGCACAGGTCTTTTAGAAATGGCACGTTCGAGCCGTTTCACATGTGCCGATGACGTCGGCGCCAGCGTATATGGTAAATATCTCCTAAACCGTGCAGGTTTACAAGATATTTACAGTACCTACAGGTACGCCTTATTATAGACTTACCTGTAGGTACAAGTGGTATACAAGGTTTATGCCCATTGACCTACCATGAAATTATTTTTCAATGATTCATTCTTTATTGCGTGCATTTGTACTGCATACTTATTCATTGCATGTACTGTGGATTGCTGCTGGTATGAGCCATAAATAAAGAACCAAAACACACACACAATGACGCTAGCTCTGAAGTGGCTGTATGTGGCATCCAATCAGCTTCTATCTTTCATTTCAAAACTGAACAAGTTGTAGATAGAAGCCGATTGGTTGCTATGCACAGCTGCTCCAGATTGCCTGCTCCAGTTTTAAAAAAATTCACCCCAATGAATGCTATTTAACTAGAGAGGCTTCCTTTAAATAGCTTCTAAGTGGCTTCCTGTGAAAAAGGCTTTTGCCTGCTTGAAAATGCTGTGAATATTCAAAACCCAAAGTGTTAACCAATAGCCACGGATTCTTACAGCTCGGCGTACAGTGCACTGTGAGGACAGAGGTGAAAAGCTCTTGACATTGAGAAGAGATACTATCCGCCTGGTTTTTACTTCCCTTGTACACAACAGATCCCTCTATGTTCCCTAATGACATACTGCCGATCAATGCCTCCTCTGTGCTTGTGCAGAAACGAAAACATTTTCTAAAGACTTCATCCCTTCTTCTCAGTAAAATGCAGTTTTGTTTGGAACCCGGAGATAATCATCGAACCCGCAGGTCACTTTCCATCGCTAGTTTCCGTTTCTGCATCTCAGATTCTGACTTTATCACTACTCAGTTAAAGAGCCAATAAATAAATACAATAAATAAATAAATACAGGTCTCCTCTAAAGGGTTTTCTTTAGTTATACTGCAGCTCCTTTAACCACTTCAGCCCCGGAAGGTTTTACCCCCTTAATGACCAGGCAATTTATTGCGATACGGCACTGCGTTTACTTTAACTGAAAATTACGCGGCCGTGCAACGCTGTACACAAAAAAAAATAAAAAATTGATGTCTTTTTTTCCCACAAATAGAGCTTTCGTTTGGTGGCATTTGATCACCTCTGCGTTTTTTTTTTGTTTTTTTTTGCGCTATAAACAAAAAAACATCAATTTTGAAAAAAATAAATAAATATTTTTTATTTTCTGCTATAAAACATACCCCATACATTAAGAATCAAAAAAAAAAAACGAATTGCTTAATTGCTTCATCAATTTAGGCCAAAATGTATTCTGCTACATATTTTTGGTAAACCCCCCCCCCCAATAAGCGTATATTGATTGGTTTGTGCCAAAGTTATAGCGTCTACAAAATAGGGGATTGATTTATGACATTTTTTTTTTACTAGTAATGGTGGTGATCAGCGATTTTTATCAGGACTGCGACATTGCGGTAGACAGATCGGGCACCTGACATTTTTTATACTTTTTTTGGGAACCAGTGACATTATTACAGTGATCAGTGCTGAAAATATGCACTAACATTCTACTAATGACACTGGCAGGGAAGGGGCTAACATCAGGGGCGATCAAAGGGGGTTAACTGTGTGCCCGGGGTGTGTTTACTAACTATGGGGGATGGGCTGCCTGGGATAACACAGAGATCTATCTTCCTGCATAGCAGAAAGACAAGATCTCAGTGTAATCCCCTGCCAGAACGGAGATCTGCCTTGTTCTTTTCGGCAGATCCCTGTTCTGTCTCTGCGGGGAACAATCGCGGGAGGCCGGTGGACTTGGAGTCCGTCGGACCTGCAGATTGGCTCCCCCTGATGGCGAATTGGCGAGCGTGCGCCCACAGAAGCTAGCGCCGTATAACTGCGGCGGCTTGTCGGCAAGTGGTTGTAAACCTCAGACACGAAATAGGAGCAAAGCCTATTTCTCTATAGTGTGCATTTGTCTCAGTCCAGAGCACCAAGTGTCATTTCTGTTTGCTTCTTTCTTCCTCTGCCATCGACATGAGTCACCTCTGACAAGTTTCCTGACACCAAGAGAAAAAATGGTGACAGGGGAAGGACCTGCAGCTGACTGACAGCCTCAGCTCTGTTCTGTGAGCTGTATGAAGAGGGGTGTGTCTCTTTCCTCCAATCAGAGCTCTCCTCACTGGGCTCTGTAGAGTGCGACTTCAGCTCTCCGCCCTCTTTTTTCTGTATCCATGTGTATTCATTGGACCAATTTGTTCAAATCGAACATCTTGCTCTGTTCAAATATGTTTTCTTTTTTTGCATTGAAAATTTTCAATAAAAATTTTTGGGAAAAAAAACACACAAGCCCCATAGCCAATCCTTTAGTATAGTTCTAGTGTTGCTAGTGAGGACTGGGATTGGTAAGACTTTAAGGCAGGGGTCTCAAACTGGCGGCCCTTCAGCTGTTGTGAAACTACAAAGTCCCATCATGCCTCTGCCTGTGGGAGTCATGCTTGTAACTGTCAGCCTGGCAATGCCTCATGGGACTTGTAGTTTCGCAACAGCTGGAGGGCCGCCAGTTTGAGACCCCTGCTTTAAGGGAAGGCAATAGGTACTTTTATCAAGCCAGATAGGTAATGTCCGGGTGAAATGGCTTTAATCACCACCAGTATTCTACCATGTCTGTATTCACAATTAGGCCAAGTCAGCAATTGTGGCAAATGCCAGAAGTGCAAAAATTCAATGAATGACCGGAAAATGCAGATCTACAGGCGAGGCCTCACACTGCTTCACTTCACAAGCTCCCAACAAAGCCGAGGAGTGGTGGGCCATATGTATTATGCAGAGTGATAGGAGGAGTATGTCATGTGTCATTGAGGATTATTGGCAGGTTTAAGGTCATAGTGATAATGAATGTAAGCAATATATGTTGGGCTCTGATGCTCTTTACAGATCAGGGAGAATGGAAATCAATACTGGCTTTATGGTATATTGATAGTTTGAAGCCAAAGTCTCTTTACACTGATTGATCAATGTAATGTTATTAGAACAGGTGATAAAATAAAAATCAAACCAACTACAAAGAGTGTGTTTAAAGATAGCATATTAATATAGGAGAAATTATAACCGACATGCTGAGCTTGGACCTGTAGTTCGCCAGCAACATTTACAATGAACAATTACTGTTCATACAGTTTAAAGGGGTTCTAAAGACTGAAGTTTTTTACCTTCATATATTCTATGCACAAAGGTAAAAAATACATTCAGTATACAGCCCCCCCCCCCCCCACACTCCGGCAGGCCCCCTAATACGCAGCTGGCTGCTCTCCCGTGTCTCTACCACCTTATTAGCTGAGAGACAGCAGCAGGAGCCATTGGCTGCTGTCAATCACTGCCAGCGAGCCCCATTCTGTGTGTCTTAAAGTGATTGTAATGGAAATTTTTTTTATTTTAAATGTCATACTTGCCCGCTCGCTCTGTGCAGTAGTTTTACACAGAGCAGTCCAGATTATTATTATACACGATTTACATAGAGCCAACAGTTTACGCAGCGCGAGGGGGACAGCACAAATACGATACAGTTCAATACAGAAGGGACAGGAGGGTCTTGCTCGTAGAGATTACATTCTAAAAGGGAGGGGGGGGGGGGTGGTACAAAAGGTAATAGCTGCGGGGGATGATTGGATGGGGGTGGCTTGAGTACAGTTCTTAGGTGGGTGTGGGATAGGCTTCCCTGAATAAGTGGGTTTTCAGGAATCTCTTAAAGGTGGGTAGTGTAGGAGCTGATCAGACATACCGGGGCAGGGAGTTCCAGAGGATGGGAGAGGCTCTGGAGAAGTCCTGAAGGCGAGCATGGGAGGAGGTAACAAGGGAGCTAGAGAGCAGGAGGTCCTGGGAGGAGCGGAGGGGACGATTAGGGCGATATCTGCAGATAAGGTTGGTGAGGTAGCTGGGGGCGATGTTGTGAATGGCCTTGTATGTTGTGGTTAGTATTTTTAGTTTTATATGGTGGGGTAGGGGAAGCCAGTGAAGGGATTGGCAGAGCCTCCTCTTCAAGGGTCCCACGCCAGCGTTCTGGGCCCCTCTCCCTTGGCGAGTGCCCCTATAGCAAGCCGCTTGCTGTGGGGGCACTTGTGCATGCTCGGTCCCGAGCCGGCCATAATAGACAGAGAGCACGGCTCAGCCCCGTCTCTCTGGCTGTGATTGACAGCAGCAGAAGCCAATGGCTCGGGCTGCTACATCTCAGCCAATCAGAAGGGAGAGGACCTGAGACAGCCTCGGGTCTCGTGCACAGTGCTGGATTGAGATCAGGCTTAGGTAAGCATTGGGGGGGGGGGGGCTTAGGAGAGAGCTGCACACGGAAGGTTTTTTACCTTCATGGATAGAATCTATGAAGGTAAAAAACCTTCAGCCATTATAACCACTTTAAGCTGGCCATATGCACAAGTGTCACCATAGCAAGCAGCTTGCTAAGGGGGCACTCAGAGGAGGAGCCAGAAGTGCCGTCAAGGGACCCAAGAAGAGGAGGATCTGGGCTGCTCTGTGCAAACCATTACACAGAGCATGCAAGTATAACATATTTGTTATTTAAAGAAAAAAAAAATACCCTAAAGCATTTGTTAACCACCCCCCCCCCCCCCCAAAAAAAAAAGATCCTGTTCCTTTAAAGCATTTTATACAGCACAATGCTTGTGCTGTGTCATTTGGCCCCCTGTAACGTCATCCAGAGCCTGCTATCTGTCTCCTCTGTGCTTTCTCCCCCTTCCCTCTCTGCCTGTGACAGTGCCTGCCCCCCTCAACTCCTGCTGCTCAAATAACTTTCACATCTTCATACCATCCCCTCCGTGTTCTAATACTGTGTGCCCCTGTGTAAGTGATTTATAAAAAAAAAGCCTGCTATACCTAATTTCAGAGCTCTTCTCAGCGATCACATGATCGGCTGGGATCTCTCTCTCCTCTCCCAAGTGATGTCAGCAGGGGAATATCTACCCCACCCACTGCATCTACCAAATGGGGAGAGAAGAAAGCCAGTCGATCATGTGATCGCTTAGAAATGCTCTGAAATGAGGTATAGCAGGTTTTTTTTTTATAAATCACCCACACAGGGACACACAAGATTAGAACACAGAGGAGGTGGTATGAAGATGTGAAAGTGGCTTAACAACCACTTTAAATATCACTTTAGGGTCTCAGACATTTTTAAGGAGCCGTGTGCTTTGCTACCAACACAACGTACAAATATGGCCCTGTAATACTGGGAATGCAACTTAGCACCTTCCGGATGGGGTGGATTCCCTTAATGTGCATATGCAATTGATTTTATTCATTATGATGTTTTTAATGGATGTATAAATAATTTTTTTTCTCATTTTACATTGTGAGTGGGTGCCTTAACCGCTTGCCGACCAGCTGCCGTTTTACTGCGGCAGATTGGCACAGCTAGGCGAAACGCCGTTTCCCTACGTCGCTTTGCCTTTTGGCCACTAGGGGTGCGCGCGCCCGCAGCGTGTGCCCAGAGCCGATGCGAGTGCCCGGCGGGCAGCTCCCGCGATTGCTCCTGACAGAGCGAGAACCCGGTTCTTTCAGGGGAGTAGAGACAGATCATGTGTTCATACTATGTATGAACGCCGATCTCTGTCTCCTCCTAGACAGTCCCACCCCCCCCCCTACAGTTAGAACACACACTAGGTAACACAGTTAACCCCTTGATCGCCCCCTAGTGTTAACCCCTTCCCTGCCAGTGAGATTTATACAGTAATCAGTGCATCTTTATAGCACTGATCGCTGTATAATTGTCAATGGTCCCAAAAACGCGTCAAAGGTGTCCGATATGTCTGCCGCAATATTGCAGTCCCGATAAAAATCGCAGATCGCCGCCATTACTAGTAAAAAATAATAATAATAATAATAATAACAGAAATGCCATAAATCTATCCCCTATTTTGTAGACGCTATAACTTTTGCGCAAACCAATCAATATACGCTTATTGAGATTTTGTTTACTAAAAATATGTAGAAGAATACATATCGGCCTAAACGGAGGGGAAAAAAAGTTTTTTTGATCAAAAATGTGGGATACCGTATTTATCGGCGTATAACACGCGCCGGCGTATAACACGCACCCCAAGTTTAGGAGGGAATTTTAAGGAAAAAAACTTTTAGGAGGGAAGTTTAACGAAAAAAAACTTACATTTAAATGCCCATCAATGCAGCCTCATCAGTGTTCATCTGCAGCCTTTCCCCAGTGGCCAGTGCAGCCTTGTCAGTGCAGCTTTGCCCCAGTGCAGCCTTGTCAGTGCAGCCTTGTCAGTGCAGCTTTGCCCCAGTGCAGCCTTGTCAGCGCAGCTTTGCCCCAGTGCAGCCTTGTCCCCAGTGCAGCTTTGCCCCCAGTGCAGCCTTGTCCCCAGTGCAGCTTTGCCCCTACTGCAGCCTTGTCCCCAGTGCAGCTTTGCCCCAGTGCAGCTTTGCCCCTACTTGAGCCTTGTCCCCAGTGCAGCCTTGCCCCAGTGCAGCCTTGCCCCAGTGCAGCCTTGCCCCAGTGCAGCCTTGCCCCAGTGCAGCCTTGCCCCAGTGCAGCCTTGCCCCAGTGCAGCCTTGTCCCCAGTGGTCCGTGCAGCCTTGTCGCCGCCGGCATACAAACGTTTAGTTTGTATTTTTAAACATGGCGCCGCGGAGTTCGGAGGGATTTGGGGGCGCTCGTTCAGCTGAACGAGCGCCGCCGAGGACACAGTGACTGGGCGGAGCCGAGATACACATAGCCGAGGGTTCTCGGCTCTTCTCGGCGCCGTTCACAGTCACGCCCAGTCCCTATGATGGACATAACACAGGTCCAATGGCGGGACTGGGCGTGACTGTAAACGGCGCCGAGAAAAGCCGAGAACCCTCGGCTATGTGTATCTCGGCTCCGCCCAGTCACTGTTACCTCGGCGGCGCTCGTTCAGCTGAACGAGCGCCCCAGAGTCCCTCCGAACTCCGCGGCGCCATGTTTAAAAATACAAGCTATGTGAATGTCGGCGGCGATCGCTCCGACAGATCACAAAATAGCGGGGATCGGCGTATAACACGCACCCACGATTTTCCCCTTATTTTAAGGGGAAAAAAGTGCGTGTTATACGCCGATAAATACGGTATTTATTATAGCCAAAAGTAAAAGATAGTGTTTTTTTTCAAAATTGTCGCTCTTTATTTGTTTATAGCACAAAAAATAAAAACCGCAGAGGCGATCAAATACCACAAAAAAAAAAGCTCTATTTGTGGGAGAAAAAAAAACTGTCAATTTTGTTTGGGTACAGCATCGCACGACCGCGCAATTGTCAGTTAAAGTGACGCAGTGCCGTAGCGCAAAAAATGGCCTGGTCATTGAGCAGCCAAATCTTCCCGGGCTGAAGTGCTTAAAAGTCTGTTCTGGTGTGAATATATTGTACTTTTCTTTAGTATAATTCGTTACCAACACAATGGAAAAGGATCTCAAAAGAGCTGCCATTTTTAAATACACCAGCCACATGGAATTTAGTACAGAGGCACGGGGTACACTGCAAAAATAGTTCATAGTTCAAAAATAGTTCCTATCCATTCGACCAGTGTAAAAATCTCATTTTTTGCCCTTTCCCGGTCCACTGGCTTGCTTCTTTCTCCAATATAAGTAGGTTTCAGATCTATAACCTTACTGAGACACTCTGAGGTCGGAAGCTCACAGGTCCTGAAAGGCCCAAACGGGCCTGGCCAATTATTGGGACATTGTCCACAGAGGTGAACTGTTACAAGTACTCATCTCCCTCAATCAGCTCTCATTGGAGTTTCTCTCTTAGGCTCTCTACACAAGAGTTTCTTATAATCTGACATATTTACATTCATCCTGCATTTCCTCATTCACATATTGCCAGGGCCATGAATAAAAACCACTTAGCAGGGATTACCAAATTACCGTAGCAAATCATCATCTATTTATCTTTTGGAATAAGAGATCCCATCATGCCTGTATATAGCCAGGGTAGAAAAAGCATGTTCTGAAGTGAGCCGAGGTGCCCCTTACCTGTTTTATCAGAATTGCACATAATGGTTTCCTTCTCTCGGCCACCGGGTCCGTGTCTCATCCAAACAGAGATCACAAAGGGATCTTTAAGATCAGCCGTCACAACGCCTTCGGGGATCTTCACCGCCTGGGTGCCGTTAAACTCAAACACTTGGTCGCTGTCGTGGCCATTATCGGTCGAGAGCCCCACGGTCCAGTTGGTGGCGCTACTGGGAGGCGGGAGCAGTTCAGCTGTGTTTGCAGTCGCTCCTAGATACAAGCACAATGACAGTGTTCAGAAAAGCCCAGAATTGTGTCAGAAAGGGATTTTTCAGGACAATTTTCCTTTATGTTTTTCTGTGGCGTGGACAATAGACCCTGGAAAATCAGCATAGATGTCTCACCGACAGAGTCCCTGAGAAATATTAGAGAATTTCATGTGGTTTAACTCTCTACCAATAACTGAAATAACACTAGATTGACCTTTTAATTCCTTAATACTTTATTTTTACACTTGTATCCATGCTGTTTCAACATTTCATCATTCATTTAAAGAGTTCCGTGAATGGAAAACCTACAAGTACCTATAGCCTACTATGCGGCTGTCGGCTTGTAGTTCTCAATGAACTACCAGGGCACCGATGAGCGCTCTAGGAAGTTAATTGATTCTTCCTGCCATTGTGTAACTGCCTGCCCGTACGAGGTAGAAGCAGATAGCTTACACTGACAGTCTGCAGGAGCCTTGCATTGTACCCATGATCTGCTGATCGCAGATCTAATGCTTTCCAGGCCCCTAGTTAAAAAGAAATAAAAAAAAAAAAAATTAACTGCCAAAAGATGTGCATTTATTATTAATTTTTTTTTTTTTGGTAAACTTATACATTAATGCAAACCTTGTATTAGAAAGGGAAAGCCAATTATTCTTTATAGACACCTCCCACTCCACGTAAAAATGCCCCATTAATAATTATTACAAAAAAAAAAAAAAGGGGGGGGGGGGGGGGGAGAGGAGAATACAACTTAATTATACCCTGAATTCCACCCATGGCATTTAGGCAAGGGTTAAAATCGCAGGCCTACTGGGCAGATCCTGAGAAAACGGAGTGTCCCAAAAATCTCGCTACAATACACTTCAGCACAACATGGGAGCATCTTTTCGCAAGATTTGTGATACTCCACTTTCCCGAGATCTCACCAGATGGCCCATGTTGTCACCCTTACCTAGACATTGTAGGCAAAAGCTGGGGGGGGGGGGGGGGGGGGGGGTGGTAAATATATACATTTATTTTTTCTAATGTTTGAACAAATTGTTTGGCATTTCTATGGATCAATTGGACTATGCATTTTGATGACTATTCACACGTCTGCTCTGCATAATGCACATTACGAGCAATGATGTACCACATTTACAGCACAACCAACATTTTGGTAACACGCTACCAAATGCTGCAGTACACTGCCCTAGCAAAAATGCAGCTTTAGGGACCTATTCAAATCAATAGGCCGGATCAAGGCCGGAACAAGGGGTGGGAATTAGGGGCAGCCAGGACGGTACAAGGGGTGGGCAGGAGGGGAAACTGCCCCTGGCCCGGGGGGGCAACCATGGGCAGCCAGAGCAAGTCACCAAATGGGTGCAAGTCGATACACCCATTCTATGTCATGCATTAGCCATGGGGGAGGGGGTGCAGTTCCCCATCTTTGACCTGGGTGCTGGATGAACCTGTCCCAGTACTGGGCTTGCTTATCCCAACACATATTAATATGCAATGCAAACCATGGTAACGAGTCTGAGTTAAACACGCAGCAATGAATTGCTCTGGTCAGAATGGTCCATTAATACTAAACCAAATAATGTGCATGTTATTTTAGCTGTAAATAAAATTATTTGGTGGGGGGAATCAGGGAACTCTCAGTATATGTTATCAGCCTACAGACAAAATGATTGTTTCATGTACAGTGTGTCCCCTCATGTAACATCTCTCCATCATGCCTCTTGCTGGATTACATTACTGATCATGTCCAATCTCTGCAGTGTGAATGACCTCTGCTATGGGGTTCATCTAATACAAGGACACCAGATGGCAGCTTCAGACTCTTACCGCATAGTCTGTGGATAGACTTCTCCGAGTACGTGTCTCTGTCACAGCCTTTGCCGATGTGGCTGGTTTCCAACTGTACCGTTGCTTGAATTGACGTGATTGGTTCATCGCAGGTCTCCAGATGCATGCCAGGGAATAATGCCAGGGACCCAGTGCCAGGCTCATACTCCACTCTCTTACTGTAGCCTGTATATTTCACAAAAGAAGAGGGCAGCAGGTCATCGTAACCTTAAAACTGGTCAACTGCAGCAATTTGTTATTCCAACACCAGTTACACAAGAAAGCTGATATTTATTCTGCTTACATTGTGCCTTCCCTGATCCCCCATTCCCCACTCATCAACATTATATTTTTTTTAAATAAAACTTTCCTGTTTTCAGCACATTATTTTAGACCCAGCAATCATGAATGTGTATTGGTGCTTCTCTATGCAATGCAGGTAGATGATGACTAGTGGGCGGGGTTGGAAGGGTGTTGTACAAAACTTTAAGCAACCTGCCTCAGTACTCCTCCTAAGAGCCCATAGCCCAGATGCAAGCAGTGGGATGACGCTTGAGGGGAGTTCTGCAAATATTATATATTATATCACCTTTATGGGGGGTGCCAGTCTGGAAGAATGGTTCTAGGCAGACTGCCCTAAGTAATACCAACAAGCGAGGCTGAGCCTCCATGATTAAAACAACTGAAATCCAATGAGTGAAAGGGGCAGGCCAGGGATGGTAGGCTGGGGAGGTAAGGGCTAAATTATGCTGGACGTTTCGCAGGCAGGAAATGAGGTGTAGCCCTATAGGACTTGTTGCAGCTTCTAATGCACACTGAAAAAGCTCACTGTGTGCAGTGAATTTACACAAAAACATTTTTATTACAAAAAAAAGGAGCATGTACACAAACACAATGTAAGGTTAGAGTCCAGCTTTAATAGGACAAATAAAAAAAAAAAACACCCCATTACATTCTAATGGGGTCCAAACAGGTCATATGTGTAGAAAAGAAAAAATATTAAAAAACAAAAAATGAACATTACATTCTAATGGGGTCCACACAGGTCAAATGTGTATTAAAAAAAATAAAAACCTAGGTGATGTGTGCGCCTGCTATTGCCTTTCATGTCATAGCTATTAATTTAAAATGTGAGCAAAGACACCGATACCCACTAAAAATTATCGTAACTCTAGATGGATATAAAAACAAAATAAAATCTAAAATAACTCATTAGAAAAAATACAATAAAATGTACAACCACACTTTTGCTACAATAACCCTAAGTACTTCCTTCCTTAGCCACCTAAGCCAACATAACCTGGAGACATTTCTAGGTTAGTAAAGTATAATTAAAATGGAATTAAACCTAAAAAAATAAACGCAGACAGATGCGATTTTAAAGACAGAAGCTCCATAAACACTACAATTCATATCAGTTAAGGTTCAGAAATAATAAAAAATAAATAACCGCGCTATAGCGCGGTTATTTCTTTTTTTTTTTTTTTTTTTCTTCTTTCTTCTTCTTTTTTTTTTCTTCTTTCTTCTTTTCTTTTTTATTAGTTATTTTAGTGCACATCTCACTGTTTAACTGCTGCTTTTTGGGGGGATAGTTTCTATAGGTAGCGCAGTATTTTTTTGTTTTTCAAGGTTCAGAAATGGTTCCACCTAAACAGACTGATATGCCATGCAATCCAATCCCAATGGATAATTAGACTGCATCTGATTAAAAGAATATGACGACATATGCAGTTATAGGACGGTTGGACTTAAAATGGGGGGGGGGGCGTGTGAGAAATCTAGAATTGTACAATCACATAGTAAAGTGTGTATCCAGCTTCACCGCTCCATAGCAGCCTGCGTGATCCCATGCACTGCTGTGAGAACCCGGGGGCCTGCCTGATCTGCAACCAAAACTGTTTGTAGAGAGTGAAGAAGAATCCAGGGAATAAAATCAACCTTTATTGAATATACATTAAAAGATGAAACATGACAAACACAAGGTCCACAGATGCTCGGTAGACGCGTTTCACTCTTCCGTGCTTACTCATTACAATATAAGCAAGCATGGGAGTGTGAAACACGTCTACTGAGCATATGTGGACCTTGTGTTTGTCTTGTTTCATCTTTTAACCACTTGCCGACCAGCCGCCGCAGTTTTACTGTGGCAGAACAGCAAAGCTGGGCGAAACAGCGTTATGTTACGCCACTTTGCCCTGTGGCCACTAGGGGCGCGCGCCCGCTGCTCGCCCCCGGAGCCAATGCGAGTGCCCGGCGGGCGCGATGACTGCCAGGTACCCGTGATCGCTTGTGACACCACGAGAATCGGGAACTGTGTGTGTATACACACACAGATCCCAGTTCTCGGAGGCGAGAAGAGACTGATCGTGTGTTCGATCTCTCTCTTCCCCTAGCAAGTCTTATCCCCCCCCCCCCCCCAGTTAAAACACAGTTAACCCCTTGATCGCTCCCTAGTGTTGTTAACCCCTTCCCTCCCAGTGACATTTTTACAGTAATCAGTGCATTTTTATAGCACTGATCGCTAGATAATTGTCAGTTGTCCCAAAAATGTGTCAAAAGTGTCCAATTTGTCCGCCGCAATATCGCAGTCCCGATAAAAATGGCAGATCGCCACCATTACTAGTAGAAAAATAAATAATAATAAAAATGCTATAAATCTATCCCCCATTTTGTAGACGCTATAACTTTTGCGCAAACCAATCAATATACGCTTATTGCGATTTTTTTTTACCAAAAATATGTAGAAGAATACATATCAGCCTAAACTGAGGAATAAATTTGTTTTTTTTTTAAAAAAGAAATGTGGGATATTTATTATAGCAAAAAGTAAAAGATTGTGTTTTTTCAAAGATGGCTGTGTTCTTTTGTTTATAGCGCAAATAATTAAAAACGCAGAGGTGATCAAATACCACCAAAAGAAAGCTCTATTTGTGGGGAAAACGCAAATTTTGTTTGGGTACATCGCACGACCGCGCAATTGTCAGTTAAAGCGACGCAGTGCCGAATTGTAAAAAGTGCTCTGGTCAGGAAGGGGGTGAAATCTTCCGGGGCTGAAGCGGTTAATGGACGTTCAATAAAGAGGTTGATTTTATTCCATGGATGTGCTGTCACCTTCTTCACTCTATCCAGCTTCAGGTGTCTGAATCAATGGGTTGTGCCCCAATAATACAGAACCCAACAGAGAAAGCATACTGATTTTTAAAGTAAGAGGACGGATAATTCCTCACCTTGCCAGCTTGCTTTGCATGTTGGTTTAATGTTGATTTTGACCAATATGTCCTCTGTAGCCCTTTTCTTCCCGCAGTCGTAGGCGGTCACTGTAAGCTTGTACTGACGCTCTTTACCGTAATTCAGCTTCTCTGTATTCTTGATGTAACCTGAAACATTGAGGCAATATGACACCATCTTACCAACCATTAAAGTGGTGCAAAAAATAGAAGATCTAGTGTAATATAACCTTTTAATGTTTTCTAAAGTAAGAGCTGTTTAGATCTCGATTACAAACTTGTGTGAAATGGGTGAATACTTAAAGGCAAATGGGCTGAAATGCTTAAAAAGGAGCCTCAACCGTTCGAACAAAAATGAAAAGTCAGCAGCTACAAACACTGTACCTACCAATTAAAGGAAAACACATACTTACCAGACCAAGAAATCCAGCGCCATCTTTGTGACGTCATCGTGCACCGGCGGTGTCCCCAAAGGTGGAATTCGGGTGATATGTGTACAGCGCTGTTTTTACTGTTTATTCATATGAGTGTAATTTTGATTTCTAATAAATAAATAGTCTTTGACAGTTGACAGAGCATGGGTCTCTTTCTCCATTTTAATTGAGTGCAAATGCATGAGATTCTGGGAGCGAGATCAGATCACCAGGTGTTCTACGTGAGGATTTTCGGAGAGCTTTTTGGGCCTCGCGCACAGGCAACAGAATATCCTAAATTGATCCTTGGTCTACAACCAATTGATGACACCCGAGGTGTGCCATTGAGGTGGATTTTTATACTAACATGCCTTACATGAGCTTTCAATGATTTAGAGCGGGGGCCACAAACTGGCGGCCCTCCAGCTGTTGCAAAACTACAAGTCCCATGAGGCATTGCAAGGCTAACAGTTACAAGCGTGACTCCCACAGGCAGAGGCATGATGGGACTTGTAGTTTCACAACAGTTAGAGGGCCGCCAGTTTGAGACCCTCCGATTTAGAGGGACCTGTAGTTCCGGTAAGCCTTTTTGGTGAACCTATAGTGGAGGTTGGCTCACTGGTGTGGGATGCACTTCATTGTCTGCAAGTCGACCTTGTGATTAATAAGTGGACTTTAAGGTTTACATACATTATATGCACAATATTCACGTTTATGGTTTTTTTTTTTTACTTTTGTTAAAGTGCGGCACATTTAGTGTTTTTCTGTGATTATCAAGTGGACTTTTATGCACATCAGTTCTTTATAAAAAAAAAAAATTATTTTTTTTCTAAGGTGCAGCACACTTGGTTTTTGTTTCTTCCTACAGCCTAAAAGTCTTTACAGGTCCTTCGGATCTCACACCAGCTCCTCGAATATGGGAGCCGCCTGTGACTACCTGATGACTCAAAGCCGACTCCCCTACCTGTGTATGTGTGATGCATGGACAGCTGGGCAGACTAGTCCTGTAGCCTCCTGGGACAAACAACATGAATCCCAGGAGGCTACATGCAAGAATGGGAAGTTAGGCTCAGAGCGAGCTAATTATCCTTGCGTAGGCGAGGAATAGGGAAGTGGAAGCAAATAACTTAAAGGTTCTGGTTACCCCCCAAAAAAGCTATATGTCCCAAAAGGTAGGGGATGAAGGGATCGAATTGCTTGATGGACAAAATGTGACCGATGGTCTGCTTTAACTAGAAAATCATGCATGAAGATAAAAAGCCTTCTGTGTGTAGCAGCCTCACTCAACGCACCCCCTAATTACTTACCTGATCCCCATCTCTCTCCAGCGATGTTCACAAGTATCTTAGATTATCTGGGACTCCTCCTGATCAGCTGAGACACATCAGTGGCTCCACTGGCTCCCGCGGCTGCCAATCAAAGTCAGTTAGCCAATCAGAAGGAGGGGACAGGGCCGGGTCGGGGCTCCGTGTCTGAATGGACAAACGGAGCTGTGACTCGGCTTGAGTGCCCCCATATTAAGCTGCTTGCTGTGGGGGCACTCGACAGGAGGGAGGGGCCAGGAGCACAGAAGAGGGACCTGAGAAGAGGAGGATCCGGGCTGCTCTGTGCAAAACCACTGCACAGAGGAGGCAAGTATAACGTTTGATATTTTTTTTATTTTTTTTATACGAGACTTAATCACTTTGATCTCTATGCCTGCCCACCTTTAAAAGAGAAGTATGGGGTTAACTTTTTTTTTCCAGAATCATATTTACCTAGCTGAATGCTGCATCTGTCCCGTACACACGATCCAAAAAACGCATGAAAAATACCGCTTTCTAATCAATCATACGATAATCGGATCGTTAGTACACAGCTTTCGATAGCCGATCAAAAAAACGTTCATCTGATATTATCCAATCGGACAAGCACGAAAAATTTTCACGTACGATACCAGATCATATTTTCATTTAGTCAATACAGTTGTCGTCCGAAAATACAATACAAAAATACAATACAACATCTACATTGGGGTCGCCTCAAGAAGCCAATGTAGAAGCCAACAGTGCAACAGAGATCTTCTGTAAACTTCATAAGAACATGAGATAATTATTACTATAGACATACGTTCCCCTTTTCACAATACAGGTCGGGGTTCACATCAACGAGTCTAACATTTACATTCCAGGGCGATCCGGTCACAAGGGTCACAGTAAACAGACAAAAGATTTGCAGAGCTGCACTGACACACCACATGGAGCTGGAAGGTTCTGCACAGAGGAGCTTAGTGTGTGAATACATGGCACATATAATACACTATTATGGTGTTTGTGGTGCGGGGAAGAGCGTTTGCTTCATAGTTGCATCATAGATCCTTTACTTAAAAAAAAAAAAAAAAACAACACGCTCTCATCAACCGCAGCTACCAAAGGAGCTTACTATCTAATGCCTCTTTTTCACACAATCTGGATATAAAGTAACAAGTGAAAAGTCATAAAGCCTAAGAGGAACCTACAAAGTGTGGCTGTGGGAAGTATCTCCTGTTATAAATGAATCCAGGACCTCAGGGCTGCAGGACCACAGGACTCACTGCAACATGAAAATCCCAGAATATCCGTCAGGACGGTCCCAACTACCGCCCGCCATTGTTCATAGGAACACAAGCTTGTCATACATTTAATCTGGACATGTATGTTAGGTGCTCATATCTTCTGCAGTGCTTTCCAGAGAAAGCTCCAGCATTTACATCAGCTCAAAGTGGATCACGATACAATGTCCTCTCCCCTCCCCACACCCCAACATTAAGGCCCTTTTTCACACTGGGGCGGCATTGGCGGTAAAGCGCCGCTATTGTTAGCAGCGCTTTACCGTCAGTATTCGGCCGCTAGCAGGGCAGTTTTACCCCCCCCCCCCGCTAGCAGCCGAGAAAGGGTTCAAAACCACCGAGGCGCTTTGCCGGAGGTATAGCCGCGCAGTTCCATTGATTTCAATGGGCAGGAGCGGTGTATACACCACTCCTTCCCCGCTCCAAAGATGCTGCTAGCTGGACTTTTTTTCCCCGGCCTGCTAGCGCGCCGCTCCAGTGTGAAAGCCCTCGGCGCTTTCACACTGGAGAGACAGCAGCGGCTGTTTCAGGTCGGTTTGCAGGCCATATTATTAGCGCAATAGCGCCTGCAAACCGCCCCAGTGTGAAAGGGGCCTAACAAATGCACATCCAAACTGAACTGCTGATAGGTCAACTGTCTTTCACCCAAATTTGTCTCCACTTAGACATGAAACTTCACAAATCTAAAAGGTTACAGTCTCTGCCAGGCTTTTAGACTCGGTTCACACAGGGGCGACTTGTCAGGCGACCTAGTCGCCTGACAAGTCGCCTCCCGTTCTGTAAAATGGAACCGTTCTAATCGGAGCGACGCAAGTCGCTCCGACTTAGAAAAAGGTTCCTGTACTACTTTGGGGACGACTTGCATAGACTTCTATACAGAAGTCGTTTTGCAAGTCGCCGTGGCAGTCGTGTGCAGGTCGCCTCGGTGAGGCGACCTGCAAGTCGTGCCGCCCCTGTGTGAACCGAGTCTAACTGCTACTACATCATTGGCAACATTTCCTCCATCTTTGTGTCTCAACAACCAGGTGACACAAAGACAGGATTTATATAGTCCCAACAGCTTGTGCAACAACTTGCACAGCTAATCCTAAGAAAGTGTTCTTTTAATGACAATGGTAAGACCCGGTTCACACAGGGGCAACACGACTTGCAGGTCGCCTCAGCGAGGCGACCTGCAAACTACTTCTGCGGCGACTTGCAAAACGACTTCTGTATAGAAGTCTATGCAAGTCGCCCCCAAAGTCGTACAGGAACCTTTTTCTAAGTCGGAGCGACTTGCGTCGCTCCGATAAGAACGGTTCCATTGTACAGAACGGGAGGCGACTTGTCAGGCGACTAGGTCGCCTGACAAGTCGTCCCTGTGTGAATGGGCTCTGAGTAAGTACTCTATTAGAACATGAAGAAACTAAAGCTGAATTCGCTACACCCTTCTACCCAACTACACATGACTGCACTGCTGAGCAGGCTGTAAAAAGGCAGAAAGCTCTTGAAATAAAAATGTTCCACAACTTTATTTTTCCCCAACAACTGCTATTCACATTTTTACAGCAACTTAAAGGGATTGTAAAGTCTCTTTTTTTTTTTCTTTCGTTTTTTTTTTTTTTAAATAACAAACATGTTATTCTTACCTGCTCTGATTGCAGTTGGTTTTGCACAGAGCAGCCCCGATCCTCCTCTTCTCAGGTCCCTCTTCTGTGACCCTGGCCCCTCCCCCCTGTTGAGTGCCCCCACAGCAAGCGGCTTTCTATGGGGGCTCCCGAGCCAAGTCACAGCTCCCTGTTAACATTCAGACATGGAGCCGCGACCTGGCCCGACACCACTCCTGATTGGCTGAATTATTTTGATTGACAGCAGCGGGAGCCAATCGTGCTGTGCTGCTCAGCCAATTCGGGGGGGGGGGGGGGGTTCAGAGTCCCAGGCAGCTTAGACACCCTGCTGGATAAAGATGGGCTCAGGTATGGGGGGGGGGGTCTGCTGCACACAGAAGGCTATGAAGTGGTTGTAAACCCTTTACAACCGCTTTAAATTATAGGCAAGCCTATAATTAGGCTTGCCTGTAACTGCACTGGATATCTCCTAAACCTGCACGGTTTAGGAGATATCCTTGTATTTGCATGTGCCGATGTTATGCGGCACATGCACACTTAAGCCAACTGAAGCAATGGCACGTACGTGCCATTGCTTCAGTTGTACTGTGCATGCGTGGGAGTGACGTCATCGCGGCTCCGGCCAATCACAGCGCCGGAGCTGTGATACCCGGAAGCAAGCCCCAGGCGACATGTTGGCGGCCTAAAGGGGGAGACGAGGACAGCTGCGGAGGCTTCGTTCTCAGATAAGTAATTCATAATGAGCTGCATACTAGCTCATTATGCCTTTATCTTGCAGGGTGTGTTTTTAGGTTGTTTTTTATTTTGCAGGAGGGTTTACTTCCTCTTCAAAGGGGTTGTAAACCCTCACGTTTTTTTCACCTTAATGCATCCTATGCATTAAGGTGAAAAAACTTTTGTGACTGACAGGCCCCCCAACCCCCCCCCCCCCCCCGTTTTACTCACCTGAATACTGTGATTTACACGCCGGAGACGCGCTCTTCCCCTCTGCCCATTGTCTCGGCTCTAGATTGGATAGATTGATAGCAGCGCAGCCATTGGCTCCCGCTGCTGTCAATCAAATCCAATGACTAGGGCACCAGGGGGCCGGGACCGAGTCCGGCACTCTGCGTCTATTAACGCGAATGCTGGACTCGGGAGCACGCCGCAAGCTAACCCCCTTGGGAGAGTGCTTCTCCTAGGGGGTTATCTGATGCAGGGAGGAGCTAACAGCGCCAAGAGGGGACCCCAGAAGTCGAGGATCGGGGCCACTCTGTGCAAAATAAACGGCACAGTAGAGTAAGTATGACATGATTGTTCTTTAAAAAAAAAAAAAAAGCCTTACAATCACTTTAAGATAAAAACACCTTCTGCCTTTACAATCCCTTTAATAGAAAATAAAATTTAACAAACTCCCAATATCACCTCATGCAGATTCACATGCATCACTTGGTAAACATGGTATTTACCATCAGAACCTGACAAACACAGAACGGTATGACACCTTCTGTCACGGTGGATTGTGGCTGTAAACAAGGAACAGAAGGCAGGTTTGCTTTGTCAAGTTCTGGCTGTCAAACAGAAGGAAGTGATCATGAGGAAGAAATTGGCCTGTAAAGGAAAAGATGTCTATACTTACCCATTCCGAAGCCGCTCCGGTCACATGATCGGCTTCCAGCGCAGTCTTCATCGTAGAGGAAAGGCAGCGACAACGGCTGGGTTGTGACATCACCCATAAGCTTACTATGGGGCAGCTGTTGTTGGCCGTCCCTCCTCTACACCGAAGCCGGTCATGTGACCGGACTGGAGCGATTTCAGAATAGGCACTGAAGCCGGTCATGTGACCGGACTGGAGCGTTTTTAGAATAGGCAATGAAGCCGGTCATGTGACCGGACTGGAGCGTTTTTAGAATAGGCAATGAAGCCGGTCATGTGACCGGACTGGAGCGTTTTTTAGAATAGGCAATGAAGCCGGTCATGTGACCGGACTGGAGCGATTTCAGAATAGGTAAGTATAGGCATCTTTTCTTTTACAGGGTAGATGGTCTTAGAATGGGGGTGGGAGTAGGTTTAGGCTCATTTAGGCTATGACTGGAATTTCCCTGTATGTACCTTCCCCATTCTATCCGGGGGGGGGGGGAAGGGAAGACACTAGTGATGGTGAACTTACCATCTTTGTCAATGGTGAATGGTACATCAGGAGTCACTATCTCGTAGCTGCAGATCTGGCTGAACTGAGGGGAGCAGTCAGCGTCCACAGCTTCCACTTTAAGGATGTTGTCATACTTCTTTCCTTCGATGACCGTGGCTTTGTATGATTTTTCCTTGAAGACTGGAGCATACTCGTTCACGTCATTCACTTGGATGTGTACAGTCGCCCTGCAGCAAGACAATAATGCATAATGGATGAGACAACCTGCACACAAACACTCACTGGGGTCTAATAAGTGGAAAGAAAATGCCGGGGAGAATAGGAGTCCCGCTGGGACGGCACGACAACTCTGCCACCCCTCCAGTACCCAGACATACCAAGCCAAGTGTACAAAAGCTCAGTCGTTTGAAAAATGAAGACTCCCTTTAAGTGATCCTGTCACGAGAGTTCAAAATATGTTAAAATGTTCGACAGCTGTACAAAACCGTTCCTGTGCCCGAGAAACCCACCACCTGCTACATAAGAATCTAGTCTAGTAGATCATTTCAAGTGCTTTGGCAAGCATGCTGTGCCCACATCCCTGGTATGTTGTGCCCACCGCAGTCAATCAGAAGTTCCCTTTCCTTGCCCAAACCTGATCTCAGACCCCGAATCTGCATACAGAACATTTCATAACGTTTACAAATGAGGCACAGTGAAGTAGGTATTAGTGGTGCAATGAAATGAAAATTCCAGAGTCTAAACTGAAAAATCAGGATGCATTTGGCCGAAAACCAAATCCAAAATGGACAGTTTTTAGAATTTTTTTTTATTAATGTGGGGGGGGGGCGTTTGTGCACTGAAGTCAATAAGGGGGAGGGACATTTGTGCAATGAAGTCAATTTGGGGGGGCGTTTGCGCACTGAAGTCAATAAGGGGGGGTGTTTGTGCACTGAAGTCAATAATGGGGGGGCGTTTGTGCACTGAAGTCAATAGGGGGGGGGGCGTTTGTGCACTGAAGTCAATAAGGGGGGGGGGGGCGTTTGTGCACTGAAGTCAATAAGGGGGGGGGGGGGGGCGTTTGTGCACTGGAGTCAATAAGGGAGGGGCGTTTGTGCACTGAAGTCAATTTTTTGCATTGCAGTCAATGGGACGCAGCATGCCATTATCAGCACCTTTTTTTCTTTCTATCAGCAAAGCAGATAACCCTATTTTCAGCTGATAATTTTCGGCGGGTGATAGATCGGTGCATTCCTACTAGCTATGGTACCCGGTATAGTACGAATCCTTAACACGCCCTTATGCCGGGACGGGCTGGTCAAATTATAAGTCTGGTGGTCAAAGTGTAACAAAGAAAATATCTTTCTTATTTTTTTGGTAATTCATGTTTCCTTGTAATCAGACTTACTGACACAAATCAATGTTGTGCAATACAAATAGGTATATTTGATATCCCTTATGGGTGATTGAAGACAACACTTCAAAAAGGGGCACAAATGTTATTACAAACGTACAGCTAAATATGTACATAAATTACTGCGTGCGTCACATAACACACTTATTTATTTATACGCACTAAAGTGGCCTTTTAATCTTTAATGAGTGACTGGATCTGTGCTGGAAATTAGCTGCAGGTATCAGATGGGCATAGAAAAAATTAAGAAAAGTAGCCGATATCAGGAAGAATGTCAAATAAGATGAGCAAAACACATGAAAGCTTATTATTATTATCATCTAAGACATAAAAATGATGAGAAAATGGGATGTGAATACCAGCCGTTAGAAAGCTATACCATCCCTACATCTTCCTGGGGTGAGAGTGGATCCTGTATAAAAGGCACTATGGAGATGCCAAACGTACACACCTCACAGGTTGTAGAGAAAGCTTACTTCCCTCACTGCCTCTGACACTCCAAACTTTCTAAACAGAGGGCCAGTTTACTGTCCATTAGACTTTAGAGGGGCCAGACTGCCTGTAGTTAGAAGGAGGAAGAATCGTCACCCCACTCTTAGGTGTCAGTGGGAGGAATCGTCACCCCACCCTTGGGTGTCAGTGGGAGGAATCGTCACCCCACCCTTGGGTGTCAGTGGGAGGAATCGTCACCCCACCCTTGGGTGTCAGTGGGAGGAATCGTCACCCCACCCTTGGGTGTCAGTGGGAGGAATCGTCACCCCACCCTTGGGTGTCAGTGGGAGGAATCGTCACCCCACCCTTGGGTGTCAGTGGGAGGAATCGTCACCCCACCCTTGGGTGTCAGTGGGAGGAATCGTCACCCCACCCTTGGGTGTCAGTGGGAGGAATCGTCACCCCACCCTTGGGTGTCAGTGGGAGGAATTGTCACCCCACCCTTGGGTGTCAGTGGGAGGAATCGTCACCCCACCCTTGGGTGTCAGTGGGAGGAATCGTCACCCCACCCTTGGGTGTCAGTGGGAGGAATCGTCACCCCACCCTTGGGTGTCAGTGGGAGGAATCGTCACCCCACCCTTGGGTGTCAGTGGGAGGAATCGTCACCCCACCCTTGGGTGTCAGTGGGAGGAATCGTCACCCCACCCTTGGGTGTCAGTGGGAGGAATCGTCACCCCACCCTTGGGTGTCAGTGGGAGGAATCGTCACCCCACCCTTGGGTGTCAGTGGGAGGAATCGTCACCCCACCCTTGGGTGTCAGTGGGAGGAATCGTCACCCCACCCTTGGGTGTCAGTGGGAGGAATCGTCACCCCACCCTTGGGTGTCAGTGGGAGGAATCGTCACCCCATCCTTGGGTGTCAGTGGGGGAAATCGTCACCCCATCCTTGGGTGTCAGTGGGAGGAATCGTCACCCCACCCTTGGGTGTCAGTGGGAGGAATCGTCACCCCACCCTTGGGTGTCAGCGGGAGGAATCATCACCCCATCCTTGGGTGTCAGTGGGAGGAATCGTCACCCCATCCTTGGGTGTCAGTGGGAGGTATCGTCACCCAATCCTTGGGTGTCAGTGGGAGGAATCGTCACCCCACCCTTGGGTGTCAGTGGGAGGAATTGTCACCCCATCCTTGGGTGTCAGTGGGAGGAATCGTCACCCCATCCTTGGGTGTCAGTGGGAGGAATCGTCACCCCATCCTTGGGCGTCAGTGGGAGGAATCGTCACCCTATTCTTGGGTGTCAGTGGGAGGACTCGTCACCCCATCCTTGGGTGTCAGTGGGAGGACTCGTCACCCCATCCTTGAGCGCCAGTTGGAGGAAGTGGCCCATCCTTGGTGTCAGTGGGAGGAAGTGGTCCATCCTTGGTGTCAGTGGGAGGAACAGTGTCCCATCATTGGTGTCAGTGGAAGGAATGGTGTCAATAACAGTAATAGTGCCTAGTATCAGTGGGAGGAATAGAGCTCCAAGGGCTGGATAAAGGCATACCTTGGGCCACAGTTTGGAGACCACTGCTTAGAGAAACACATATGGTATGGTTTATTTACATTTCATTTGCATTATCTGCATTAAAAGCCCCTTCACATTTCAGTCAGCATTTGGGTAACAGACAACTGCCGAACCAAAATTGAGATTGCCACCAGAAGAAGGGTATGCAAATCCATGCTTGGCCAGTCCATCAGGACCTCATGCTGTAACAAACCACCATGCTGCCCAAAGACACGCAATCATCTGTTAATCCCAGGATGACTAGCAGCCACCTTTTTTAAAAAGCCCTTACAAAATGGGTAAGAGACCCTACACCCAAATACATCGCCATCAACTTTACCACCATTGTTCTTACTTGTGAGACTTTTTGGCACTGGATCCATCTGGTCCTTTCCCGCAGTCATAGGCCTGGATGGTAAACGTGTAATCCTTCTGCAGCTCGCAGTCCAGTTTCTGCGTAGAGCGGATAACTCCCTCTCCGGTGGACTTGTCTACCACCACGGCCTCAAATGGCACGTCCTGGTCATGGATCTTAAAGCCGCAGATTTCACCTAACGGAAAACGACATCAGAATGAGGTTATGGTCTGCAGCTGGGCAGGTTTAACCCTTTCTCTGCCGGGGTTCCCCTCAAAATAAAAAATAGGTTGGAAACCAAGCTGAGGAAAGGCAGGTAAGACACACGCACACAAACGGGGCAAAATTATCAAACACAGTGATACAGACATAACCAAAAGAAGAGAGAAAACATGACTTTCAGCAGCCAGGGGGGGGGGGGGGGGTGTGAGGGTCTGTGGACAAGGCAGAAGCATTGTGCTTTTATTTTTTTTTATATATTTTTTTTATTAAACGATGAGGTGATTGTCCTAGTCGAACACATAGCAGATGCCTGCCTATCAAGCAAGTCCAAGTTATATTGCATCCACTCATGCAGGAGTATAAAAGAGAAATAATAAAATGTATAGACAGGCATTTCACAGGAGTACTTGAAATTTCGACCAAAAAAAGACACAAAAAAAGAGAGGAAAAAAAAAAAAAAAGGAGAGAGAAAAAGAAGAGAGATGATAAGAGTAGGCATGCAGCCTGGAGGCTGATGTTCACAGAAGGGAGACTGTTCTCTGCCAAGCAATGGCAATGCTGATTTAAAGGGTCAGTCCACTCAAAAGTAGTGTTAGTTATGGGTGAATACTGGTGAGATGAACCACTCACTGGATTCTTACATGTCTGAGGAACTTAGTCAACGAAACCCTCATCACCAAGGCTTTCATGCCTGCCTTCCTCTGTACAGACGGACGCTGCTGGCTTCTACAGATCGTAAAACAAGTTCCAGCAGCGTGAAATGTCCCCAGGCAGGAGGGCAGAACACCGAAATCAGATCAGGCAAAAAAATTGGCACCTTTCTGGGTTGCTGGAGATGTAAGACACTAGTGCAGTGATGGCGAACCTTGGCACCCCAGATGTTTTGGAACTACATTTCCCATGATGCTCCACTACACTGCAGAGTGCATGAGCATCATGGGAAATGTAGTTCCAAAACATCTGGGGTGCCAAGGTTCGCCATCACTGCACTAGTGGAATGTTCACCTCGCCAGAATTTACTCAAACAAGTATCAGCGATGGGTAGACTGACCCTTTAACCAGCGCAGAGGGTTATAATGCGGAGTGTGAGAGATGAGGAAGCTTCAGCGACACCTCCAGCACCTTTACAGTTTCAAAATCTGTTATAGGAATGGAGCAGAGGAAAGAACACTAAAATAAAAAGGTGAAGTCTTCCTGTGCAATGAACCTGGCTAATCAGGGAATCAAAAGCAAAAGATAAAAAAAAAAAACAAAACCTTTGTAATGTAGAAATATCAGCGGCTCAGACATCCATTTCAAAAAAGCTATTTACAAGAAGGCAGAGCTGGAAGAGGTATGACGTCTGTTCCCAATATACAATTCTAGTTATAGGAGGGTGATGCTAAGAAAAGAGATGCATAGGGGAAGGCATCTTATAAAAAGGGCTGTTAACATTGCTGTCCTGAGAGCCAGACTAGGTGACTCTGTCCTTGTCATCAGGTTTATAGAACATTCCGCACTGGAAGGATGCAACCCACCGCCAGGACGCACAGAAAACAACTGTATTCTATGTGTCCTATTCACACTGCAATGCTGCCCAGAGCTGCACTGCAGGGATCTGCGATAACATGCTGCATTTTATCACTGGACAGGATCGCATGTCAATGTACTGCAGCACAATGTACATTTCAAATAAAGTTTGTACAAAAAAAAAAAAGAAAAAAAAAAAAGGAAGCAAAGGGCCACATCCAGCCCACAGGCCAGTTTGGAGACCAGTGGTATAGATCAGGGATATGCAATTAGCGGACCTCCAGCTGTTGCAGAACTACAAGTCCCATGAAGCATAGCAAGACTCTGACAGCTACAAGCATGACACCCAGAGGGAGAGGCATGATGGGACTTGTAGTTTTGCAACAGCTGGGAGGTCCGTTAATTGTATATCCCTGGTACAGATGAATGATCTGCTTGGCTCTGTTCACCAACTTTTATATGGGCAATTAAAGTGGTTGTAAAGGCTGAGCCCACGTTCACATTGGGCTTGTTTGACATGCGATTTGACATGTCAAATCATATGCCAAATCAGAGCTTATTTTTGGCAACGGCACCGGTGCAAAGCCGACTTTGTGGCATTGCACCGATTCCCAAAAGTAGTTTCTGCGCTACTTTTGGCGACTTCGGGGGGCGATTTCTATAGACATCTGTGCATGAAGCCACGTAGAGGTCTGTCGAATCGCCCCCCGAAATTGGACTGAAATGCCGGCTTGAAATCATGCGTGTTCAGCTGAAGACGCACAATGTCAAACCCGCCCTCAGTGTGAACGTGGGCTGAAGGTTGTTCAGCCCTGTGTACAGCCCACCCCCCCTCCCCCCCCAAACCTTACCTGAGCCCCCCTCCAATCCAACAATGTTCACGATAGCTAGAGAGGGACTCTCCCTCCTCGTTGGCTGAGCTGAGACAATGTGAATCGCAGCCAGTGAGCCAATGAGGAGAGAGCAGGGGGGACCAAGCTGCGGCTCTATGTGTCTTATGGATGCATAGAGCAGAGGCTCGGGAGCAAGCACGCAGTGCAAGCAGCTTTCTCGGGGAGGGGGGGCACTTCTCGAGGGGGAGGAACCAGGAGCGCCGGCGAGGGACCCAAAAAGAAGATGATCAGGGCTTCTCTGTGCAAAACCACTGCACAGAGCCGGTAAGTATAATGTTTGTTATTTTTTATTTTATTTTTTTTAAAGGGGATATCCAGCTTGGGCTTGTTTGGCTGGGCTTCTCCTCTGGGTCACAGAAGTGCAATTAGTTTTGCCCTCCTGTGACCCATTTTCAGCAGAGAGTGGTCTGCAGTCCACTCTCTGCTGACGTCACCGATATTAGTCCAATCACCGCCTCATCCCGACTCTGGAGGTCGGGATCCACCAGGTGCCTGGACTGATGGCAGTCTCAGCCTCTCAGCGAGCCCCTAAGAGCCTGAGACAGCCGCTCCCCGCCCGCTCCACAGCTCAGCACTCCAGTGAGCGAGGAGGAGCAGAGAGAAGAGCTGCTGATTGACAGTCAGCAGCTCTCTGCTCGGGAGCCGAGAGAACCGAGCCAACGGCGATGTTCAATCGCTCGGTTCTCAGTGCAGAGAAGGCGGGGGACAAATGCAGCATCGGAACGTATGATGAGGGAAAAAAACACGGATTCCCATACTTCTTTAAACTGATGATGTTATTCTGTAACTCAACAGCTTCTATAAAGAGTAGAGGAATGTCTGTGCTGTCTATAGCAACCAATGTCTGTCCCATTTTGCAATGAACAACAGAATATGGACTGGTTACTGCAGGCAGCAGAAATAATAAAAAAATAAATAAAAAATGAATAAAATAGACTACTTGATAACAAAAAAACAAACTTTGCCTTGCATGTGTTTCCCATTCATTCCCAAACTCTATGAAATGATCAATACGGGCCAGGCTGTGCTGTAAACCACCCCTCCCCCTATACAATAGTACTTATGGGCATCCTGAAACATAAGCAAACATACCTCAACCTAGCTAATCCAATCATTGTCCTGAAAACGGATGTCTGATCGCTAGATGTTTCTAATCGACATGGGGATTTTCCATCACATAACAATTCATTTGGAATTAGAAATTAAAATGGTCCAAATGAAAAAAAAAACAAAAACAAAAAAACAAATGAAAAACAGAAGATTATATAAAAAAGGGATCAGAGTATCTTCTGTTTAACCCTTTCAGCGCCAGTACTGGCGAGCAACGCTCTGCAGCAGGCTGTATGGCGCTGAAGGAGCCAAGTGCTGATTCCCCATTTTTTTGTTTTTTTTGTTTTCAGAACCAAAAAGTTAGTGGGGTTAATAAGTTATAAGAGGAGAGAAAGAACCCGTTATCACCTTCTTTGGTGACTGTCACCTCAAAACTCTCTAAAGGGAGAGAAAATAAACCTGTGTCAGTAACATGGGAGAGAAGGTCAGATCAGAGAGAGAGACAGAGAAACCAAAAAACATCACAGTTGTCCATACAAAGTCTTAATAATCAGTTGGTGTACCTGACCCGTCCTGGGCTGCTGGGGGAGGGGGGAAGAAGCAGTAATACAATGCAACGGAGAAAACAATGTAGGTTATGGAAAAACCATGCCGGGCCGGCAGGACCTAGCATACATTTGTCACTTAGACTCCAGAAGAAGGAAGTGTTTTTAAACCCACTATTGGGATTTGTTCAAGAAAGCAAAGATGTGAAAACTAAAATCCGTTTACATTGAGTATTCTATTACATTTAGAAGACCTGAAAATGTGGCTCCCCCAACCCCCCTAAATACATCACATTATGATAATTAGTTTTCCCTAAGTAGTACCTGTACTGTGGATGCTGGAGACCCAAATAAAGCAAACCGAGGCCAAAGGACCAGTCATTGGTATGGCCTGTGGGCTGCCTGAAGTGGATCTTTTTTATGTTAATATTTATTTCAGGTACTTGTATAGCATTGTCAATTTACAGAGCACTTTACATATACATTGTACATTCACATCAGTCCCTGCCCTCAAGGAGCGTACAATCTAAGGTCCCTAACTCACATACTAGGGCCAATTTATTAACAGGATCCAAGTAACCAATCAGCAATTCTTTTGGAGTGTGGGAGGAAACCGAGTAACCGGAGGAAACTCACGCAGGCACAGGGAGAACATGCAAACTCCATTAACTTAACATTATTACTTTTTTTTTTTGGATTGTTGGTTGTTTGACACTAGGGATGAGCTTCGAGTTCGAGTCGAACTCATGTTCGACTCGAACATCAGCTGTTCGCCAGTTCGCTGGACAACGAACAATTTGGAGTGTTCGCGGCAAATTCGAAAGCCGCGGAACACCCTTTAAAAGTCTACGGGAGAAATCAAAAGTGCTAATTTTAAAGGCTTATATGCAAGTTATTGTCATAAAAAGTGTTTGGGGACCTGGGTCCTGCCCCAGGGGACATGGATCAATGCAAAAAAAAAAAGTTTTAAAAAGGGCCGTTTTTTCAGGAGCAGTGATTTTAATAATGCTTAAAGTCAAACAATAAAAGTGTAATATCCCTTTAAATTTCGTACCTGGGGGGTGTCTATAGTATGCCTGTAAAGGGGCGCATGTTTCCCATGTTTAGAACAGTCTGACAGCAAAATGACATTTCAAAGGAAAAGAAGTCATTCAAAACTACTCGCGGCTATTAATTAATTGCCGGTCCGACAATACACATAAAAGTTCATTGATAAAAACGGCATGGGAATTCCCCACAGGGGAACCCCGAACCAAAATTAAAGAAAAAAAAATGCCGTGGGGGGTCCCCCTAAATTCCATACCCTTCAGGCCTGCTATGGATTTTAAGGAGAACCCCACGCCAAAATTTTTTTTAAAAATGGCGTGGGGTAAAAAAAATCCATACCAGACCCTTATCCGAGCACGCAACCTGGCAGGCCGCAGGAAAAGATTGACGAGACAGGACGAGAGAGCGCCCCCCCCTGAACCGTACCAGGCCACATGACCTCAGCATTGGGAGGGTGCTTTGGGGTAGCCCCCTAAAATACCTTGTCCCCATGTTGATGGGGACAAGGGCCTCATCCCCACAACCCTTGCCCGGTGGTTGTGGGGGTCTGCGGGCAGGGGGCTTATCGGAATCTTGAAGCCCCCTTTAACAAGGGGACCCCCAGATCCCGGCCCTCCCCCTTGTGTGAAATGGTAAGGGGGTACAAAAGTACCCCTACCATTTCACAAAAAAAGTGTCAAAAATGTTAAAAATGACAAGAGACAGTTTTTGACAATTCCTTTATTTAAATGCTTCTTCTTTCTCCTTTCTTCTATCTTCTATATTCCTTCGGTTTCTTCCTCCATCTTCTTCTTCTTCTGGTTCTTCCTCCGGTGTTCTCGTCCGGCATCTTCCTCCGCGGCGTATTCTTCCCTTCGTCCTTTGGGTCGCTCCGCATCCAGCATGATGGGAGGCTCCCGCTGTGTGACGCTTCTCCTCTTCTGACGGTTCTTAAATAATGGAGGGCAGGGCCACCTGGTGACCCCGTCCCCCTCTGACGCACGGTGACTTCCCTATCCGCGCCCCTCTGACGTCACGGGGAATGCCACAGGGAAGTCCCTGTGCGTCAGAGGGGGGGCGGGGTCAGCGGGTGGCCCCGCCCTCCGTTATTTAAGAACCGTCAGAAGAGGAGAAGCGTCACACAGCGGGAGCCTCCCATCATGCTGGATGCGGAGCGGCTCAAAAGACGAAGGGAAGAAGAAGCCGGCGCCACGGAGGAAGATGCCAGAAGAAAACAACGGAGGAAGAACCAGAAGAAGAAGATGGAGGAAGAAACCGAAGGAAGATAGAAGGTAGAAGATAGAAGAATCATTTAAATAAAGGAATTGTCAAAAACTGTCTCGTCATTTTTAACATTTTTGACACTTTTTTTGTGAAATGGTAGGCCCTTACCATTTGACACAGGGGGGAGGGCCGGGATCTGGGGGTCCCCTTGTTAAAGGAGGCTTCCAGATTCCAATAAGCCCCCCGCCCGCAGACCCCCACAACCACCAGCCAAGGGTTGTGGGGATGAGGCCCTTGTCCCCATCAACATGGGGACAAGGTGTTTTGGGGGCTACCCCAAAGCACCCTCCCAATGTTGAGGGCATGTGGCATGGTACGGTTCAGGAGGGGGGGCGCTCTCTCGCCCCCCCCTCTTTTCCTGCGGCCTGCCAGGTTGCGTGCTCGAATAAGGGTCTGGTATGGATTTTTGGGGGGACCCCACGCTATTTTTTTTAATTTTGGCGCGGGGTTCCCCTTAAAATCCATACCAGCCTGAAGGGCCTGGTATGGAATTTAGGGGGACCCCCCACGTCGTTTTTTTTAAATAATTTTGGTTTGGGGTTCCCCTGTGGGGAATTCCCATGCCGTTTCTATCAATGAACTTTTATGTGTATTGTCGGACCGGCAATTCATTAATAGCCGCGGGTAGTTTTAAATGACTTTTTTTCCTTTGAAATGTCATTTTGCTGTCAGACTGTTCTAAACACGGGAAACATGCGCCCCTTTACAGACATACTATAGACACCCCCCAGGTACGAAATTTAAAGGAATATTACACTTTTATTGTTTCACTTTAAGCATTATTAAAATCACTGCTCCCGAAAACACAGCCATTTTTAAAACTTTTTTTGCATTGATCCATGTCCCCTGGGGCAGGACCCAGGTCCCCAAACACTTTTTATGACAATAACTTGCATATAAGCCTTTAAAATTAGCACTTTTGATTATTCATGTTCGTGTCCCATAGACTTTAACGGTGTTCGCATGTTCAAACAAATTTTTTGCCTGTTCGCATGTTCTGGTGCGAACCAAACAGGGGGGGTGTTCGGCTCATCCCTATTTGACACATGTAATAGGGCGCTGTAAAGCCCCCTTCTTAATTATACTTTGAATAATGTTTTGCACAAGTTAAATTTTGGTTATGGGTAGGCTCTTTTGAAGAGGACATGATCAAGGATCCGATGTGTTTTCTCAGGGTGTGGGGGTTAGTGTGGTGTATGTTAATGAAAAGATTTATATAGATATATTGTGCAATGTGTATTTCTATGTTGTATGTTGAAATTTGTCTTAGTAAAGAAAAAGTGATTATAAAAAACAAAAAACAAAAAAAAAAAAACCACTTACCATGCCCGATTTGCACGGTCTCCTTGTGTGGAGCAGTTACCAGAACAAGTATCCCCATTGAAAGATTTTAGCTCTATTCCTGTCCTGGCACAAACTCATCACAAAATCATGATTCTCATTTTGGCCAGAATAGTGCAGCTCTAGCCTAAAGATAGTTTTCTATTTAGGATACACTAATAATTTAGTTTATTCAGAATGAAATGGAGCTTAATTATGTAGCATGAGGCCGTATATTCTGCAATATTTACATTTTTGGTAAACTAATTCAATGAATCCAAGCTCTGCAAGCAGAGATAACATGCACTGCATTGATGCATTCACACAATTTCACAGTAACCATGAGATAAAACAAAGTTCAGGAATATTCCTTTATCCCATTGTTTTGAATATCTATGTACACTACAAACTGTATGATTAAATCGGTTCTGATATCGCCGTTTTACTAACCTGACAGCTTATTATTCTAAATAGGAAACCTTCATTTTGTTTGTAAATATTAAGATTCTAACTACCAGCAAGAATGAGTCCTTAACATTGAGACCCCTTTCACACTGGGGCCGCCCGTGCGTTAGAGCTAAAGCGCTGCTCGTTTTAGTGGCGCTTTAGCGCTGTTTAAGCGTGGGGCTTTTCGGCCGATAGTGGGGTGTTTTTAACCCCACTAGCGGCCGAAGAAGGGGTTAAAAATACCCATGTTGCGGCGCTTCGGAAGCGCTGCCTATTCATTGCAATGAGCAGGTGCGTTTTGGGAGCGTTGTATACAGTGCTTCCAAACCGCCCCAAAGATGCTGCGTGAAGGACTTTTTCTAATATCCCAAAAGTGCACTACCCCAGCGTGAAAGCACTCAGGCTTTCACATTCAGGCGGCATGGGAGGCAGTTTTCAGGAAATTTACAGGCCCTATTTCTAGCGCTAAAACGCCTGAAAACTGCCTCGGTGTGAAAGGGGTCTTAAAGAGCACCTGTCATATCAGATCCAACATGGCAGCGCCTGTTAGCGGGCATGCAATCACCTGCTGCCGCCACGTCCCTGACCTTGTGGTGTCACTGCCGCATCACCAGCCGTCCCATTAAAGTGAATGAGACTGTCGGTGAGTCACCAGCGGGTCAGAGGAGGAGCCGCGGCGGGGCAGAGATGACAGTTGCTTTTTAAAAATTATGATATAAATCAAGTCTTTATACTAGTGATTTAAATCAAATCCACCCTGAAAAGAACATTTCAGAAAACCTGGATAAAAAGGCACAAAACCAAAAGCATAAAAATTGGACTAATTAGGGTTGCACTGATACTAGTATCGGTGCCGATACAGAGTATTTGCACAAGTATCGGTACTCATGCAAATACCTGAATACCTGAAACCGATACTTAAGTGTTAAAGAAGTCCGGTAAATGGAGCTGTGAAAAAAAAAAAAAAAGGGGGGGGGGGGCCGGTGTTCTGCCAAGAAAGTTCCTCTCGGCGGATAAGGACCCCCATCTACTGCGCAGGCGCAGCGCCTGCGCAGTAGGAGCCGGCGGAAATAGCCGAAGCGAAATACAGAAGAAATCAGCTGTACACGGCGCCTGTAAGAGGGCCGCTCGCCACGCTTCGGGCACGGCCTCGCTTGGCACTTTTTTATTCCCCCTCTAGGTCCACTTAGATGGTGGGGCTTCAGCCTGGACCCAGGGCGCAGGCGCCGTGTACAGCTGATTGAAGATTTTCATCTTCGGCTATTTTCGGCGGCTCCTGGTCATTCGTACTGCGCAAGCGCAGCGCTTGCGCAGTACAGGGGGGAACTTATCCGCCGAGCAAACTTTCTCGGCAAGACACCGGCAATTTTTTTTTAACAACATTGCTCAGCCACTGAAAAACACTAAAATAAAAAGAAACTTTGTTTCTTTTTCCATCTTTCTGTATCTTCATCTGCAGATCAAATGGATGAACAAATGTTCCTCTGTTTAACCCCTTATTAACCCTCAATCTACTCTAATCAGCCTTAATTACCTCCCTACTCTCCTCCGTTTAATTATTTTCCTGCTTTTTTTTTTTTGTTCACGTCTATTTTATAAACGATAAACAATTAAACAAAAAAATTTGGTTTGCTTTGTTAGTGAATATTTTTGCACATATATATTAACATATATTTACACATTTCACATTGAAAAAAGCGCAAAATTAAAAACAAAAAACAATTTGATCTGGTTTGTAAATAACTTTTCAATGCTTTGTACCATTGCTGACAGTGAAAACAAAAACAGTTAGGTATTGGTTATTGTATCGGCGAATAAAAAGAAAAAAAAAAGTATTTGTACTTGTACTCATTGTAAAAAAAAAAAAAAAAAAATGGCCTCAGTGCATCCCTACCAGAGGCAATGCAGTCCAACCGAAAGAATGGCAATGGTGGCACACAGGGCACCGGAGGGGTATAGATGTAGCACAATCAGTGGCAGACCTACTATAAATTAGATTAAGACAACTGCGGCCAACCTCAGGTAATGTACCATGCAGGGGCGATAAACGCACACAGCGCACTATGTTTTTTAACATTCACGAGGCAGATCACCACAGCCCACGCTCTCCCCACATTTTTAATTAAATTTTACATTAAGCACAATTGAATAATTATTAATATGCCTCATTAACGTGATCTTGGATTCCTCGGCATTTTGCAGAGCATGTTACAGCAGAGCAACGACGGTAATGACAGCCGGTAGGGAAGATGCACTGCCGTTTGTATAATCAGGTTTGCCCATAAAGGTTATTTACCTGGCTCAGGTTTCACCTGCATGGATCAGACAATTGGCACTTTCCTCGGGCCTGCCAGGTGGTGGCGTCACAATAGACCATCATTCACGGGAGAGCAGAGAGATACTCGCAGGCAACAAAGACATCTGAGCTCCCAATTTATACAGAATGTTTGTTCTTCTGGATGCAGAACATGTTCAGGCTGAGACATGCCGATTCCCAGGGATGGCTTTATCAAAGGGCACCAACCAACCAAAACTCAAACAATTCCCATTCAATGTTAATTGCAGATGTTTCTATTATTCAGCTTTTATATTGAAGCTGGAGATCAGGACCACGGCAGCTTTTCCTTGTTAATTCAGAGCAATCACAGCAATTTGAACCACATATTACTTGTCTGTATGTGATGGACAAACCTTCCTGGGGTTAAAATAAAGGGGGAAAAAAGTTGGTGGGCGGGGTTCTGTGACATCATAAGTCAGCAGTTTTATTTTATTTTTTAACCACTTCAATACCAGGCACTTAGACACCTTCCTGTCCAGACCAATTTTCAACTTTCAGCGCTGTCGCAATTTGAATGACAATTGCGCGGTCATGCTACACTATACCCAAACTACATTTTTATTAATTTTTGTTCCCACAAATAGAGCTTTCTTTTGGTGGTATTTGATCACCTCTGGGGTTTTTATTTTCTGCTAAACAAATAAAAAAAAAAGGTCGAAAATTTTGAAAGAAAAAAGTTTTTTTTTTGTTTCTGTTACAAAACTTTATAAATAAGTTTTCTCCTTCACTGATGGGCACTGATCATGGGCACTAATATACTGCACTGATAGGCGGTACTGATGAGTACACATAGGCGGTACTGATGGGCAATGAAAGGCGGTACTGATGGGCACTGAAAGGCGGCACGGCTGGGCACTGAAAGGCGGCACAGATGGGCACCGATAGGCGGCACGGATGGGCACCGATAGGTGGCATGGATGGGCACCAATAGGTGGCACGGATGGGCACCAATAGGTGGCACAGATGGGCACCGATAGGTGGCACAGATGGGCACCGATAGGTGGCACAGATGTACACCAATGAATGGTACTGATGGGCATCACTGATTGGCAGGCATCCATTGTGGGCACTGATTGGCAGGCATTGTGGGCACCAATTGTTATCCCTGGTGGCCTTGGGTGGCATACCTGGTGGTGACTAGTGGTCGGCATCCCTGGTGGTCCAGTGTGGGCATCCTCCAGTGTGGGCATCCTCCAGTGTGGGCATCCTCTGGGATGCCCCCTTTAAATAGCATTTGTGGTTTTCACGTGCAGTGTAGTTCCAACTATGTAGTGCAAGAGCCTCCCTGATTGCGTACAAATTGAAGGTGTTTAGGTTTGACCTCATATTATACGGTTTGACAAATCTAAAGGAAATTTGTACAAAAAAAATTGCATAATGTATGGCCAGCCTAACTTGACAGCACAGGTATGTATGCCTGTCTTCCCTCGAAACGCGTTAGCCACCCTGCAATACTGTCTGGTCCTTTGACATCTTTGGCTATGACCTAAGAGATACCGGTTGCTATTGCTGATGCTTTGATATGCTTGTTAACCAGGTTTTTATGTGAGTATAACTATTGCTGTATTACTTTAATTAAAATGATTTTTGGTAATGCACAAGGTCGGTGTGCCCTCCTTTCTCTCTTCTATACATTTCAGCTCCATTGTTCTGAGGAGGGCAGCAAGGCCATTGACATTCTACATAAAAGGGTTGACTGCACCACATATCCCTAGACCCAGCACCCAAAGGAGAATCGTTTTGTGTTTTCTTTGTTTTTATGCCTGTGAGGGAGACCCAAATAGGCCCCCATAGGGCCATGTATCAGACAAATAGGCCCCCATAGGGCCATGTATCAGACAAATAGGCCCCCATAGGGCCATGTATCAGACATATAGGCCCCCATAGGGCCATGTATCAGACAAATAGGCCCCCATAGGGCCATGTATCAGACAAATAGGCCCCCATAGGGCCATGTATCAGACAAATAGGCCCCCATAGGGCCATGTATCAGACATATAGGCCCCCATAGGGCCATGTATCAGACAAATAGGCCCCCATAGGGCCATGTATCAGACATATAGGCCCCCATAGGGCCATGTATCAGACAAATAGGCCCCCATAGGGCCATGTATCAGACATATAGGCCCCCATAGGGCCATGTATCAGACAAATAGGCCCCCATAGGGCCATGTATCAGACAAATAGGCCCCATAGGGCCATGTATCAGACATATAGGCCCCCATAGGGCCATGTATCAGACAAATAGGCCCCCATAGGGCCATGTATCAGACAAATAGGCCCCATAGGGCCATGTATCAGACATATAGGCCCCCATAGGGCCATGTATCAGACATATAGGCCCCCATAGGGCCATGTATCAGACAAATAGGCCCCCATAGGGCCATGTATCAGACAAATAGGCCCCATAGGGCCATGTATCAGACATATAGGCCCCCATAGGGCCATGTATCAGACATATAGGCCCCCATAGGGCCATGTATCAGACAAATAGGCCCCCATAGGGCCATGTATCAGATGTATTGCTCTACAACCCCCTTCCCTGTATCGGCTAATTGCACTTCTCCCATTGATGGCCACAAACATTATCATCATCAAAGCTACATGACTACCCCGATGTTCATTAAATCTCTGCTCAGATTCTGGGGTCTCTGAACATCGTTCATTAAAAAGGGACTGAAGCCCAGGTCACACGCTGATAATATTTAAATGTATTTTATATAAAGCTGGAAAAAAAAAAAAAGACACAGCAGATGGTAGTGATAATAGAGCACGGCCTCCATTGTAGGGAAGGACTGTGAAATGACAAGACACGGCTTCCCATTAACAAGTATGGGTCCGTATGGCCTTGTATGGAAGATTCAGCTAGAAGGTTTTATCTGGTCCCATGGGACAACAAGTCACAGAGCGACTGTATGGGGGGGACACAAAACCGTCTTCTCTACAGAACGGCATCAATTGGAGGGGCAGATCCCGGCGTATGACCTCATTCTTCCCAATGGTAATCAGTGAGGGGGGCGGGAGGAAATAATTAGCAGACACTGGGAGGGCGGATCAAACAGCCCCTCGGAGACAAGAAGAGTGTTAATAAAACAAATATATACATGGCAGAGATGCCCACACACCCCGCAACCCAGCCACCAACCCATTAACCGTTTATCCTACACCGGTGTCTTGGATTGTACAATAAGCTGGTACTGCACAAGACACACATAGAGAACAGTCACAAAGCCAACATGAATGTCATAAAACTATCAACAAGGGGAGCAAATGATTGCAGAAATCAACAGCAAGTCCAATTTAGGAGCTAAAGATGGCAGAATGAATTAATTTTACAACAGCCCATAGATTATGCAATTTTCTTTCCTTCCACCATGGTTGGAAGGAAAGACATTTGCTCGATTCCCCATCAACACAGCACTATTATATTCTGCTGGAGGGAAGCCTTCCCTGCTACAGTCACCGGCAGTAATTGTATGGGAAAAAAAAAAAAAAAATCTGACAGGCTGTTCGACTTCAGTACACGGATAGGCGGCACTGGTGGGCACTAATAAGTGGCACTGGTGGGCACGGATAGGCGGCACTAATGAGTGACACTGATGGGCATTGATTGACAGCAGTGATGGGCAGCACTGACTGGCATCACTAATGGGCACTGATTGCTGCCACTGGTGGTCACTGATAGCTGGCATTGCTAGGCAATGGTGGGCACCGATTGTTGACACTGTTTTGCACTATTGTAATCAGTGCCCTGATTACATTCCTAGATGTCCCCCTGTGAGGAGATGCCGCTGATGGGCTCTCCTCTCCTCACACACTGTCAGTGTGAGGCGAGGAGCGCCGAATATCGGCACTTCTGTGTTTACATGTGACTGGCTGTGATTGGACACAGCCGATCACATGATTAAAGAGCCGCGGACGCGCCTCTTTACAGAGATCGGGGTTGCGCCGTGTCCTAGCAACACGGCCCAGCCGTGATCGCCGCGCTGCGCGCCCCCGAGAGCTTTACCGCCCCGCCACCATATGACGGTGGGCGGGCAGCAAGCAGTTAAACAAATGAATTTCTAACAGTGTATGTGGTTTTTGTTCAGTAAAGTCCATTCATTCCAAATTTAAATGTTAAATGCGAACAAAATCTTTTGAGCGACATTCAAATGTTCTGAGAATGTTCATGAAATTTTCCCTAAGGATTTTTACCCCCCTCCCCATAAAATACGGTTTTTACCCATTTTTCCTCTCTGCATTGCCGATCGGCCTCTTTCAGCCACTTCCTGTCTCTCTGTACTCAATCCAGCGTCCGCTGCACATCATTTATACAGATTAGCTTCATGATAGTGACAAGGGTGGCGTCACAACCACTTAAGCTGGCCATACATTATACAATTTTCTTATTCAATTTCCTTTAGATTCACCTTCAACTATGTAGTGCAAGGACCGGTCTGATTGCATACAAATGGAAAATGTTTAGGTTTGACCTCATATTATATGGTTTGGGTAAATCTAAAGGAAAATTGTATATTGTATCGGTGCAGCACCGCAAAGTCGGTGTCACACCGGTTTGAACAGTTCCATTGCTAACAACAGGGTGCAAGATCTCATGCGATATAACCTGTCAAATCACATGACAGGTCACACCGGTGTAAACGTGGGGTGTCTCCGCCAGGGGTGCATGTGACAGGGTGACTGCAAGACCACAATAGAGACTGGTGACAAAGACTTTCACTGTATTGTTCATTTCAAGAAGTATGACCAAAGCCGTTTTTGGCTGTACTTCTCCTATGGCACACAAGAGGGCAGTCTGTTCTGCACTTCTGTGGCACGTGTTTTAGCCAACAGCGGGCTACACTCCGCTGTCAGCTGATGTCATTGGGCCGGTCCAGTCTCAGGAAAGAACCTGACCATAAGGTCGGTATCCTCCCAGAAGCTTGGAATGGCGCTCCGAGCACTGTAGAGGGAGGAGCCGAGATTCCTCGCTGATGTCAGCGGGAGGTCACGTGAGCGGCACTGTAAATAAGGCATTTATCGCAATAACTTTACACAAAGACACACACTGCACATGATATAATCCTGTAACACAGCAGATTACTGGATTTCTTAAATGTTAATTCTATAGACTCCCAAACTGCCCACAGACACAGCGGGGGGAACACTGCAGGATCCTGGGGACAAGGCAAGTACACCGCACCAGGATCCTACACAATGCAATCCCGAGTGTGGCTCGGGGTTTACCGCTAATGATACTGAAATTTAACCCCGAGCCACACTCAGGAAAACTGACTTTGAACGTGGTATGGTTGTTGGTGGCAGACGGGCTGGTCTGTACATTTCAAAAACTGCTGATACTGAGATTTTCACACACAACCATCTCTCGGGTTTACAGGGAATGGGCCGAAAAAGAGAAAATATCCAGTGAGCGGAAGTTGTGGAGGAAAATGCCTTGTTGATGTCAGAGGAGAATGGGCCGACTGGTTCCAGATGATAGAAAGGCAACAGTAACTCAATTAACCACCAAGGTATACAGAATACCATCTCTGAAAGCACAACACATCCAACCTTGAAGCCAATGGGCTACAGCAGCAGAAGACCACACCGGATGTCACTCCTGTCAGCTAAGAACAGGAAACTGAGGCTACAATTCACACGGGATCACCAAAATTGGACAATAGAAGATTGGAAAAACGTTGCCTGGTGTGACGAGTCTCGATTTCAGCTCCCACATTCAGATGGTGGGGTCAGAATTTGGTGTAAACAACATGAAAGCATGGATCCATCCTGCCTTGTATCAATGCCTTAGGCTGGTGGTGTAATGGTGGGGGGGATATTTTCTTGGCACACTTTGGGCCTTCTTAGTACCAATTGAGCATCATTTAAACACCGCGGCCTACCTGAGTATTGTTGCTGACCATGTCCACCCCTTTATGACTGCAGTGTCCCCATCTTCTGATGGCTCCTTCCAGCAGGATAATGCACCATGTCACAAAGCTCCAATCATCTCACCACTGGACAATGAGGTCCCTGTACTCCAATGGCCTCCACACTCACCACATCTCATCCAATAAAGCACCTCTGGGATTTAGTGGAACGGGAGATTGGCATCATGGATATGGAGGTGAAAAATCTGTAGCAGCTGTGTGATGCTATCATGTCACTATGGAGCAAAATCTCTGAGGAATGTTTCCAACATCTTGTTGTATCTTTTCCACCAAGAATGAAGGCAAAAGGGGGTCCGACCCGGTACCAGCAAGGTGTACCTAATAAAGTGGCCGGTGAGTGTATATCTTTTTTATATACTCCATACATCTCCTATAAAATGACAGGTAATAACTTTAAACTTGTCAACTCAAGGCAGGTTATATGACTATGGCGCCCAGAGTGCTTTGCTCTACACAGGACATAAATCAATGCAGTAAAATCTTTTTTCGGAAAATCGGGAGGTAAAATCATTTAACAGCGCAGAGTGTATTGACGGTTCAGAATCTGAAGATGAACAAAGCACAGAATAATATTAGGGAGACGGCAGAAGAAGATCCCAGGCGGGATATGGGGAGCTTTGATTGTCTGATCACATGATTCAGTCTGCGGTAAGACCGGCGACGATCGACTCCTCATTGATATTCCAGGCACATCTCTCGTCCTCCTCCCAGCAAGGCTTGGAGTCCTCTGCTGGATCTCTTCAAGGAGGTCGTCTTTCATTCCTTTTTAACATGTTAAAACTGTGTCATCAATAAAGCCCCGGGAAGGAGGGGAGCTATTGGGATCCATTCAAGTTCCTTACATTAAACTCCAGCGTTGCCTGTGACAAATGAATAGAATAAATCTGGCCTTTGTAGATCGTAATGGAGGACCTCCAGTCTAACCCCTCACATTAAAAAAATAAAAAAATAAAAATAAAAGAATAAAAAGTTGATTAGGTCTCTGGGCTACTTATAACATTTTCAAAAATGTATGTGTCCGGTCACATGATCCACCAGTCTGAACGTTTCAGTTTGACAGAGATCATGTGATCGAAAGTCCAATTGCCTAGGCCTTCACACATGTAGTCAGTACATTTTCCCCAAGTTAATGTAAATAATTCAGCTCTTCTAATACTCTAAACCAGAGCTGGACAACACCCAGGCGCCAGAGCACAAAATTTCGTCCTGGCGCCTGCACACTGCCATCGACCCCCCCCCCCCCCCCCCCCCCCAGCTCCGGTTGCCCATCTGTGGGCCCGGGACCTGGTGCCACCAGGTAGAGGGGGGGGAGAGGAGAGCGGACACACGTCCAATCCCTTCCCCTTCTTGTTGTTGACCTGAAAGTGACGTCTACAGTGCTTCTACTGTACTGGAATGATGTCATATGACGTCGTCCAACACTCACCGCGGGAGCACGCAACGTGGCGATCGGCGGTGCACTGTGTCCCCGGGACACAGCGCTTCCCCGATCTCGGTAAAGAGCTGATGACGCGGCTCTTTACCCATGTGATCAGCTGTGTCCAATCACAGCTGATTACATGTAAACAAGGAAATGCCGGTTATCAGCTTTCCTCTCCTCACACTGACAGCGTGATGTGAGAAGAGCCGATCAGCGGCTTTTTTTCACAGGGGAGACCTGCACAGATAAAGCCCCAATAATGCCCATCAGTGGTGCCTCGTCAGCGCCCAGCAGGGCAGCCCCGTCAGCGCCCAGCAGGGCAGCCCCGTCAGCGCCCAGCAGGGCAGACCCGTCAGCGCCCAGCAGGGCAGACCCGTCAGCGCCCAGCAGGGCAGACCCGTCAGCGCCCAGCAGGGCAGACCCGTCAGCGCCCAGCAGGGCAGACCCGTCAGCGCCCAGCAGGGCAGACCCGTCAGCGCCCAGCAGGGCAGACCCGTCAGCGCCCAGCAGGGCAGACCCGTCAGCGCCCAGCAGAGCAGACCCGTCAGCGCCCAGCAGAGCAGACCCGTCAGCGCCCAGCAGAGCAGACCCGTCAGCGCCCAGCAGAGCAGACCCGTCAGCGCCCAGCAGAGCAGACCCGTCAGCGCCCAGCAGAGCAGACCCGTCAGCGCCCAGCAGAGCAGACCCGTCAGCGCCCAGCAGAGCAGACCCGTCAGCGCCCAGCAGAGCAGACCCGTCAGCGCCCAGCAGAGCAGACCCGTCAGCGCCCAGCAGAGCAGACCCGTCAGCGCCCAGCAGAGCAGACCCGTCAGCGCCCAGCAGAGCAGACCCGTCAGCGCCCAGCAGAGCAGACCCGTCAGCGCCCAGCAGAGCAGACCCGTCAGCGCCCAGCAGAGCAGACCCGTCAGCGCCCAGCAGAGCAGACCCGTCAGCGCCCAGCAGAGCAGACCCGTCAGCGCCCAGCAGAGCAGACCCGTCAGCGCCCAGCAGAGCAGACCCGTCAGCGCCCAGCAGAGCAGACCCGTCAGCGCCCAGCAGAGCAGACCCGTCAGCGCCCAGCAGAGCAGACCCGTCAGCGCCCAGCAGAGCAGACCCGTCAGCGCCCAGCAGAGCAGACCCGTCAGCGCCCAGCAGAGCAGACCCGTCAGCAAAGGAGAAAAATTACTTCTTTACAAAACTTTTCTACCAGAAACGAAGAAAAATACTTTTATTTTCTAAATTTTCTGTCTTTTTGTTTATTTATTTTTTAGCAAAAAATAAAAAAACCCAGGGGCTATTGAACACTACCAAAAGAAAGCTCTGCCTAAAAAAATAAATAAATAAATAAAAAAAAAAAAAAAAGTAAATGATAAAAATTTTGTTCAGGTACAGCGTTGCATGAACGTGCAATTGTCATTGAAAGTACGATAGTGCTGAAAACTGGCCTGGGCAGGAAGGGGGCAAAAGTGCCCGGTATTGAAGCGGTTAAACAGAACCTGTCACCAAAGAAATCATCACATAGTGATTTGTTGTCCCCTATGAAATGGGGGGGGGGGGACATTGGAGTATAGAAAAATAATTTTTTTTTTTAATTGTAAAAATTGGGTAATTTATTGCATTTTTGTGCCCCCCAAAATTAACCTTTTTAGTTTTTTTTTTACTAAATGTTGCGCTTCCTAGACCTTTGCGGTAATATCGTGACATAAAAAAAAATAAAAAATAAAAGTTGCAACTACCCTATTTTATTCTCTAGGGTGTCTGCTTTCAGAAAATATATGTTTGGGGTTTTATGTAATCTTCAGGCCTAAAACTATTTTTTTTAAACGTGCAAAAAAAAAAAAAAAAGATCTGGCTGTAAAAACGTTAAAAGGATAAGTTCACCCTTGGTAACATGTTACATGTTCTACCTGTAAGCTTTGTTGGCTAAAAAAAACAAACTGGCTCCCAACTTTTTCTGGCTCCTAGATTCCAAGCAAATTTGTCCAGCCCTGCTCTAAACGTATCCTTTCTAATAGGACTAATAGCATAGTTCTCCATAGTGCTGATGCTCTAACGGCAGGCTATTACATCACTATAGGGACAGGGTCCAAGATCGGGGGTATTCCCTTCTCAGCCCCATCACCACTTACAGAAAGTATTCCTAAAATCATAACTTAGCTATCATTTGTTACCATCTTACATACAAATACAGCTCATCTGCCTTTTTTTTTTTTTTTTTTTTTTTTTTTTTTACACAAATCGCTGTTACCTGCTGTTTTGCAGAACTCAGCAGACTGCGTATAAATAGCGAGTTAATGGAAAGTCTGGAAAAACGGTGAACTTGATAGCATCGCTAATGGAAATAGCCGTGGATCACAGGCTATGTTTATCACTGGGAAAGCCACAAATCCCCCCCCTGGGTAATCTCGTAATTCTCCTTCGCCAAGTTTATACTGATGCCGGGTGCGGGCAGGACGGTGCAGATAACTGGAATAATAGAAATGGGTGTGGGCGCATCCAGAGCTCAAAAATATGGTGACTGAATGGTGGGGATTAAATTGGGGAACTTTTTTTTTTTTTTTTTTTTAAACACGCGGGTCATCTGCAATGTAACATAATGCACCTCAGTAAAAATACATTTGCTAAAAATATTTTTTTCTTGGCTTCATTTTAGTGTATTCAAATCTAATCTCTGCCTCCTGTGCCTCCTGTGCTCATTCATCCAGAGCTGTGTCTCACCAATACAGGAGGTGTGTTACTGGCCTCGATCACCGGTGATAACAAAGGGGGGGCGGCTAATAAAAAGGTAACTAAAGCAGCCACCTCATTTAATGATTGGAAAGCTGCAACATAATACATTTTTGGTACCACTTTAACCGCTTCCGGACCGCCGCACGCCGATATACGTTCTAAATTTAAAGGAGGACATCGTTGTTATGCCAGCAAATAGCTGCCATAACCCCGGTATCCTCTTGTTCGGCCAGCGGTCCGCTTCAAGATATAAGTGGTCTTTGCAGCGGATTCGCTGCAAGATCACTTTTATCAGCGCCCCCTCCCGTCGCGCTCCGATGCCCTCCGCCACTTACCGGAGCCGTCCTCAGCAGCGGAGGCAATCGGATGTTGCTCCTTCCTTGGCATGGAGATGAGTGAGGGGAAGATGGCCGCCACCCGTCTCCATGACATTGCAGGGCGGAAGAGACGTCAAAACATCACTTCCGCCCATAGCTCTTAAAGGGCCATTTTTTTAAAAAAAATTTAAAATGATTTTTTTTTTCTTTATTGCATTTTAGTGTAAATATGATATCTGAAGTCTTTTTGACCCCCAGATCTCATATTTACGAGGTCCTGTCATGCTTTTTTTTCTATTAGAAGGGATGTTTAAATTCCCTGTAACAGGAATACAAGTGACAACTTTTTTTTTAAAAGAACAGTGTAAAAATAAAAAAATAAAATAAATTAGGGATTAAAAAAAAAATTTAAACGCGCCCCATCCCGACGAGCTCGCGTGCAGAAGCGAACGCATACGTAAGTAGCGCCCGCATATGAAAACGGTGGTCAAACCACACATTTGAGAAAATGCCGCGATCGGTAGAGCAAGACTAATAATTCTATCCCTAGACCTCCTCTGTGACCTAAAACATGCAACCTGTAGAATTTTTTAAACAACGCCTATGGAGATTTTTAAGGGTAAAAGTTTGTCACCATTCCACGAACGGGCGCAATTTTGAAGTGTGACATGTTGGCTACCAATTTACTCGGCGTAACATTATCTTTCACAATATAAAAAAAATTATTCTGCAATATTTTCTGTGCACTTTTTGTACACCAGATGTGAATCATTTTCTGGATTTTTTGCACACCAGATTTGAAGCACTTTACATTTTGGTTTTTACCCATTATGGGTCTGTGTTTGTGAGCGCTGTATTTATGTATCGTCATTAAAAAAAAAATTGGGCTATAACTTTACTGCTGTCTTATTCAAAAAAGTGTATTTTTTCCAAAAAAAAAGTGCGCTTGTAAGACTGCTGCGCAAATACGGTGTGACAGAAAGTATTGCAACGACTGCCATTTTATTCTCTAGGGTGTTAGAAAAAAAGATATAATGTTTGGGTGGTTCTAAGTAATTTTCTAGCAAAAAAAAAAAAACAGTTTTTAAACTTGTAAACACCACATCTAAAAAAAAAAAGGAGGCTCGGTCCTTAAGTGGTTAAGAATTACAGTACAAAAACTCTGCATTTCCGACTCTCATTTTGCTGGGTACAGGGGGCACAGGCTGGCAACATTTTTCTGAACAGTCATGTATGTGCAACCTAACCTTTTGAAGTGCAATGTAATAGCATTGTAAAACCCAATAAAAACAAAACAAAACAAAACAAAGCAAAAAAAACAACAAAACAAAACAAAAAAAAACGTATTGAACAGAAAGAAAAACTCTACATTCTAAGTAGGGAAAAAAGGCCATTTTATACCATGGTGATTGGGAGTCTCAACTACATAATGTTTCTAGAATCATACGTTCCAAAGCAGAGAGAACCGCCGACAGTCTACTCCACCGCAGATGTATGCGAGAGCCTAAACCCGAGCTGTATCCAATGTGCCGAAAGGCAGCTAAGCAGCTTAATGTGTCTGTGCAATCGGATCTCGCATAAAAACATTTCAAGCGTACTTAATGGGCTTCTCACAATTTACACTCCACAAAACACCTACTGCAGAGGCTGGGACAAAGCCTCAGCTATTTGTCAGCAGGGGGGTGGGGGGGAGGGCAGAACAAGGCCATATTGTTTACTACAGGGAGACCAAGGAGCCTCGCTGATTCAATGCCCATGGAATGTGTCCCTCTTCAGCGTCACAGATTTCTGTGGAATGAGAAAAATTACATTTCTGGGCGACATTTGCAAATGATTCGAGGAATCCAAAAATGTATCATCCATCTAAGACCCCCCCACAGATGCAGCAGCTGATAAGGGCATTAAGAATTTGCCAATTTATGTAGTTAAAGCGCAAGTTCACATATACAGAAAAATTACATAGGACCCCCAGCTCACCCCCCAGTCCTGCTGACCTGTTGCACCGCAATCTCCCTTTCTGAGCGCCAGTTTAGCCGTTTTAGGGGTCCGGGGATTAGAAATCCCCTCGGCATTCATGCGTCTTCTACCCCGCTGACAGGACGGGCTACGCGTGTTCTGATTGGTCGTGCCGCCCCATGTGACGGCGCCGGCCAACTAGAATGCTCCAAAACGTCCCTCCTGACAGGGTACGTTTTGGAGATTCAGCTGCGGGTATTTCTAAGCCCCAGACACGGCTATACCGGGGCTCAGAACAGGAGATTGCCACAATCCAGGTCAGTGGGACCGGGCGGGGGGGGGGGGGGGGTGGGGGGGTGAGGAGGGGGTCCTGTGACAGATTTTTCTGTAAAAAGGTGAACATACCCTTTAACGGCATTGTAAATGCAAACTTTTTTTTTTTGTAAATAATGAACAGGTTTACACTTACCTGCCCCGTGCAAAGGCGTTACACAGAACAGCCCTGAGCCTCCTCTTCTGGGGTCCTCAGCCAGTGCGTTGTGCTCCTCCTTTCTGGCGAGTGCAATTTCCTATGGGGACACTCATGGGGGCTTGCTCCCGTGCCACGCTGCCTGCATCTATAGACACAGACAGCGGGGCTTGGTTCTGACCCCTGCCACCGGCTTTGACGGACAGCAGTTGGAATCAATTACTCCTGTTGCCTCAACAAAACCTGAGAGACCAGGAAGTGAGATCGAATGAGGTATTGTACTACTACCTAAACCAGGGGTCTTCAAACTACGGCCCTCCAGTTGTTCAGGAACTACAATTCCCATCATGCCTAGTCATGTCTGTGAATGTCAGAGTTTTACAATGCCTCATGGGATGTGTAGTTCTGCAACAGCTGGAGGGCCGTAGTTTGAGGATCCCTGATCTAAACATTTTGTACTAGGGTTGCACCGATACTAAGGATTTGCATGAGAGTATCGGTACTTGTGTAAATGCTCCAATACCTGAAACCAATACTTTCAGGCTCAGTTCTTTCAGCGGTCAGCGGGATTACATAGGTTGTTAAGGAGAGGGGCTGCCCTAACAACCGATGACTCATTCAGCTGTCAGTGGGGTTCCCATGCTGACAGCTGAAGTGTAAACGAAGCAATTGAAGATCTCAAAAAATAAAAAATAAAATAGAAAAAAACAACATTGCTCAGCCACTGAAATAGAAAAAGGTAAAAAAGAAACATTGTTTCTTTTTGAATCTTTCTGTTTCTTCATCTACAGATCAAAAGGCATGCACTTCAACCTGCAGATGAAGTCAGTTTAACCACTTAGGATTGAACCTATTTCTGACAATTGTTTGCAAGTTAAAATCATTTTTTTTTGCTAGAAAATTACTTAGAACCCCCAAACATTATATATACAGTTGTGCTCATAAGTTTACATTTTGAATGTATGATTTCTTGGCCATTTTTCAGAGAATATGAATGATAACACAAAAACGTTTCTTTCACTCATGGTTAGTTTTTTGGCTGAAGCCATTTATTATCAATCAACTATGTTTACTCTTTTTATAATAAACGATAATTCTCCCACTCTACAAGACTCTGGTCCGGCCGCACCTAGAGAATGCTGTCCAGTTCTGGGCACCAGTCCTCAGGAAGGATGTACTGGAAATGGAGCGAGTACAAAGAAGAGCAACAAAGCGAATAAAGGGTCTGGAGGATATTAGTTATGAGGAAAGGTTGCAAGCACTGAACTTATTCTCTCTGGAGAAGAGACGCTTGAGAGGGGATATGATTTCAATTTACAAATACTGTACTGGTGACCCCACAATAGGGATAAAACTTTTTCGCAGAAGAGAGTTTAATAAGACTCGTGGCCACTCATTATAATTAGAAGAAAAGGAGGTTTAACCTTAAACTACGTAGAGGGTTCTTTACTGTAAGAGCGGCAAGGATGTGGAATTCCCTTCCACAGGCGGTGGTCTCAGCGGGGAGCATTGATAGCTTCAAGAAACTATTAGATAATCACCTGAATGACCGCGATATACAATTTAATACTGACACATAATCACACACATAGGTTGGACTTGATGGACTTGTGTCTTTTTTCAACCTCACCTACTATGTAACTATAATCATAATGGCAACAGAAACTACCCAAATGACCCTGATCAAAATTTTACATATCCTGGTGATTTTGGCCTGATAACTTGCACACAAGTTGACACAAAGGGGTTTGAATGGCTATTAAAAGTTAACCATCCTCACCTGTGATCTGTCTGCTTGTAATTAGTGTGTGTGTATAAAAGGTCAATGAGTTTCTGGACTCCTGACAAACCCTTGCATCTTTCATCCAGTGCTGCACTCACGTTTCTGGATTCTGAGTCATGGGGAAAGCAAAAGAATTGTCAAAGGATCTGCGGGAAAAGGTAGTAGAACTGTATAAAACTGGAAAGGGATATAAAAAGATATCCAAGGAATTGAGAATGCCAATCAGCAGTGTTCAAACTCTAACCAAGAAGTGGAAAATGATTCTGCTGAAACCAAACCACGGTCAGGTACACCAACTAAAATTTCAGCCACAACTGCCAGAAAAATAGTTTGGGATGCAAAGAAAAACTCACAAATAACTTCAGGTGAAATACAGGACTCTCTGAAAACATGTGGTGTGGCTGTTTCAAGATGCACAATAAGGAGGCACTTGAAGAAAGATGGGCTGCATGGTCGAGTCATCAGAAGAAAGCCAGGAAAGCACAGGAAATGTGGTCAAAATTGATGGCAAGATGAATGCAGTATGTTATCAAAAAATACTGGAGGAACATTTGCATTCATCAGTCAGGAAGCTGCGCATGGGACGTACTTGGAGATTCCAACATGACAATGATCCAAAACACAAGGGCAAGTCGACCTGTCATTGGCTACAGCAGAATAAAGTGAAGGTTTTGGAGTGGCCATCTCAGTCTCCTGACCTCAATATCATTGAGCCACTCTGGGGAGATCTCAAACGTGGTTCATGCAAGACAGCCCAAGAATTTATAGGAACTGGAGGCTTTTTGCCAAGAGGAATGGGCAGCTTTACCATCTGAGAAGATAAAGAGCCTCATCCACAAATATCACAAAAGACTTCAAGCTGTCATTGATGTTAAAGGGGGCAATACACGGTATTAAGAACTGGGGTATGTAAACTTTTGATCAGGGTCATTTGGGTAGTTTGTGTTGTGGTTATGATTTAAAAAGAGTAAACACAGTTGATTGATAATAAATGGCTTCAGCCAAACACTAACCATGAGAGCACTTTCACATTGGGGCGGGCTATTTTTAGCAGCACTTTACCGTCGTTTTTGCGGCACTTTTCAGCCTCTAGCGGGGCACTTTTAACCCCCGCTAACGGCTGAAAAAGGGTTAAAAGCGCCCGCGGCGGCGCTTTGCCAGCGCAGCCCATTGATTTCAATAGGCGGGGGCGCTGTAGGAGCAGTGTATACACCGCTCCTACAGTGCCTCAAGAATGCTGCTTGTAATCCTGCCAGCGAACCACTGCAGTGTGAAAGCCCTTGGGCTGGTGTGGTTACACGTGGTCTGCGGCTGTGAGGCCGGTTGGATGTACTGCGGAATTCTCTGAAATGCCTTTGGAGACAGCTTATGGTAGAGAAATGGACATTCAATTCAAGGGCAACAGCTTTGGTGGACATTCCTGCAGTCAGCATGCCAATTGCACGCTCCGTCAAAACTTGCGAGATCTGTGGCATTGTGCTGTGTGATAAAACTGCACAATTTAGAGTGGCCTGTTATTGTGGCCAGCCTAAGGCACACCTGTGCAATAATCATGCTGTCTAATCAGCCTCTTGATATGCCACACCTGGAGAGGTGGATGGATTATCTTGGCAAAGGAGAAGTGCTCACTAACACAGATTTAGACAGATTTGTGAACAATATTTAAGAGAAATAGGCCTTTTGTGTACATAGAAAAAGTCGTAGATCTTTGCGTTCAGCTCATGATAAATAGGGGCAAACACAAAAGTGTTGCGTTTATAATTATGATATATATATATATATATATATATCTCTATAATATATATATATATATAGAGATAGAGAGATAGAGAGATAGAGGGATAGAGAGATAGAGAGAGATCTCTCTCTCTCTCTCTCTCTATATTATATATATATATCTTCTCTCTCTAATATATATATATATATATATATATATATATATATATATATATATATATATAAATATAATATAGAGAGAGAGAGAGAGAGAGATCTCTCTCTATCTCTCTATCCCTCTATCTCTCTCTCTCTCTCTATATATATATATATATATATATATATATATATATATATATATATATATATATATATATATATATATATATATATATATATATATATATCTTTTCTCTCTCTCTCTCTCTCTCTATATACATACATACACACATATACACATTTTTACATTTATTTAATGTTCCTGTTTTAACTCCTTATTAACCCCTAATTTACTCTAATTAGCCTTAATTAACTCCTTATTCTCCTTCCCCATTTAATTATTTTCCTGATTTTTTTTTTGTTCACTTCTAAATTTATAAACTATTAATCTTTAAAACTTGTTTTTTGTTTGCTTTGTTCAATAATATTTTTTACACCTATATATTAGTACTCACAATATGCATTAGAAGCTGCAGCAAGTCAGATAGAGTCCACCTAATCTCCCAGCTGGAAGACATCCAGGATAATCAAAGCCTCTGACCGTCTCTGGCCAGCCCCTTTCATTCATTGGATGTCAGCTCAGCGTCACATGTGGGTGTCACCTAGAGTGGTCTGCAGGCAAATGCAGTCTAAAAATGCCCACTCCTCCAGAATGACACCCGCCCATAAAGACATTTTGATATTTGCATAACTCCTCCCAAGAGCCAGCCTACTGCTTGCATCAGAGCTCTTGAGAGGAGCACTGAGGCCGGGCACTGTGATGTCGTCAGAAGTTATGTACAGCACCCATCCAGCCCCTCCCACCAGCCATGATCTGCCTGCATGCATTGAGAAGCACACAGACCCTGTGATCACATCACTGGGTTTAAAATTACATATACAGAAACATTTAAAGGTTTTATGTAATTAGAAACTCATTAGCATGCTGAAAGTGGGATGAAGGAACCGGGAAAGGCAAAATATAAGCAGAACATAAGCAGATTAAACTTCAGCTTTCAAAGCGCCAACAGGTTTTCTTTCTTGCCATTTGTTTCCCATTGTGGAGATTTTCCTTCACTTCAGGCTCAATAGACAAAAGGAAGAGAGATGAAATCTTTCCAAAGCAAAGGAAGACTCTTTTTAATGAAAGGTCACCAGAACAAGTACAAGCAGAAGATACCTAAAGATCAACCCCATGATTGAAAAATACTTGCCGAGATTCGGTGCTCAGGCTGGGGGGGGATCCCCACTCTTCCTGTTCGAACATCCAAAGCAGAAATTAGCCCGGAAACTTGACAACTCCTTAGTATTATCCTTTATTTGGCTACATCATATACACAGGATCAATGCCGACATGTTTCGGCTATTGCAGCTTTACTCATAGCAGCCTTACTAACATACTATGAGTAAAGCTGTAATAGCCAAAACAAGTCAGCATTGATTCTGTGTACATGATGTAGCCAAGTAAAGGATATTACCAAGAAGTTTCCGGCTTAATTTCTGCTTTGGGTCACCAGAACAAGTGTCTCCAGTGGAAGGTTTCCCTCTATTCGGCCTGCTTTACATGGACTTCAGCTTGTATAAGAGCAGCGTGAACAGCAAGCTTTGTTAAAACTACTATTCAACTCCAGTTTGTAAACACAGATTCTAATGGGAGTGCCGACTGCCACTTTAAAGTGGTTGTAAACCCTTTACAACCACTTTATACTACAGGCAAGCCTATAATTAGGCTTACCTTTAGTTACACTGGATATCTCCTAAACCTGCACGGTTTAGGAGATATCCCTGTATTTGCATGTGCCGATGTCATGGGCTCATGCGCACTTAAGCAAACGTACGTGCCCTTGCTTCAGTAAGACTGTGCCGTTACCGGCGGCTCCCATGCGCATGGGCGGGAGTGACGTCATTGCGGCTCTGGCCAATCACAGTGACGGAGCCGTAATACCCAAAAGTAACACCCCCCCTGGGGAAATGTCCGCAGCCGGAGCGGTGAACGAGGACCGCTGCGGGGGCTTCAATCTCAAGTAAGTAATTAATAATGAGCTAGTATGCAATGCATACTAGCTCATTATGCATTTGTCTTGCAGGGGTTTTTTTGTTGGTTTTTTTTTTAGGATTTTTTTAAACGGGTTTACAACCACTTTAAGCAAGCTGCTAGCAGGCTTCAGCACTTGAAGCCTGCTAGCAGCCTGCTCAAAGTGACCATCAACACTCCCATTAGGAGTCACTTGCTCTCTCCTGTTATCAATCTTTAACAGCAACTATTTTAAAGCAACAGAGCTCAATAAATCTTAAGGCCCCATTGACTCTGGCAAAGACAAACATGCACTTACAGGACATTTAAAAAATGTACCTGGCATAATCCACACACTGTGCATTTTCCTGCATTTAGGTGCATTTTGTTTAGCTGGGATTTAGAAAAAGAAAGAAATCTGTGTCCAGGGACACACTAAATATAATGAATGCATCTAAAACACATGTAAACATGTGTACATGTAATAAAGTTTGTTTATATGCCCCAGATAATTTATCTTGTGTTTAAATAAACCTGATACAGGAGACTGGTGTGAATGCACAGTAGTGAGCTCTGAGTTAAACACAAGCAAAGAGCAAGGATACTAATTTCAGTAATAAAGCACAGGACTGTCAATTCTCTAAGACAAAGGGTTATTTTATATGCATTCATTACTTTAGCTCATCAAAATGTTCACTTCACAAACAGAGCATGGCTATGGAATATTTTCTTTTGCATGGACTTTTAACCTTTGAAAGCCTCCATTTCTAATGAAGTATTGTTTTATCTCCTGAAGCGTTCATCACAAGCTCAAATTACTCTTTTATTTGTGCCACTTTAATAGATGCCTCATAGAATCTCATAGTTCTCACCATCCTGAGGCTAGCAGTATTTTCATACTTGTAATCACCTTTTGTAAATTGATTTTTAATACAGAATACAAAAAAAGTGCCAACGTCCATACAGTAAATTCAGTGCAATAACATGGAAATCATATTTAAAATTATAAATCCCAACAGGAAAGACAGTTAATACTGGCAAATAACAGAGGTATTGAAGTTAACACATATAATGCTATTGTGAACTGATGCCAATAGAGTAAAAAATGAAAGCCAAAAAAGAGAAGAAAAAGTGAGAGAGAAAAAAAAAAAAAAAGAATAAACGAGAGACAGAGAGAAGGAGCTATGAGAACGAGAGAGAGAGAGAGAGAGAGAGAGAGAGAGAGAGAGAGAGAGAGAGAGAGAGAGAGAGAGAGAGAGAGAGAGAGAGAGAGAGAGAGAGAGAGAAGGAGCTATGAGAACGAGAGAGAAGGAGCTATGAAGAAGAGAGAGAGGGAGAGGAACTATAAGATGGCCTCCCAGTGTAGTAAACCATTTATTAATAGTATTGCACTTACAACAACAAAAATTGAAAAAAAGCCATTAAAATCTCACTGTGCAGCCGCAAGCCAATTCTCCTGCGGCATCAGAATCAACTGGCTCCTCCCACACATTACATGACACCCAAGTGACCTAATCAGAGAAACAAGCGAGGTGTAAAGGATTCTATATATAGCTTATTAGACTGTGGGCATAATCTGCCACCATTATGTTGTGGCTCGCCTATAGAGAAGTATTACAGTGGCCCTGTTTTTCTAGCCGATTGAAATGTTGGCAGTATCAGCAGTAATTTTGTTGTGGACTGCCTATTGATTGTACTGCCGCGGCCATGTTTTTGTAGTCCCGAGAGAGAGAGAAAGAGAGAGCGCACAGAGAAAGAGAGAGAGAGCATACAGAGAGAGCGCGAGCGCACAGAGAGAGAGCGCGCGCACAGAGAGAGAGAGAGCGCGCGCACAGAGAGAGAGAGAGCGCGCGCACAGAGAGAGAGAGAGCGCGCGCACAGAGAGAGAGCGCGCGCACAGAGAGAGAGAGAGCGCGCGCACAGAGAGAGAGAGAGCGCGCGCACAGAGAGCGCGCGCACAGAGAGAGCGCGCGCACAGAGAGAGCGCGCGCACAGAGAGAGCGCGCGCACAGAGAGAGCGCGCGCACAGAGAGAGCGCGCGCAGAGAGAGAGAGCGCGCGCAGAGAGAGAGAGCGCGCGCAGAGAGAGAGAGCGCGCAGAGAGAGAGAGCGCGCAGAGAGAGCTCGTTCTCATAGCCCCTCTCTCTTTCGTTCTCATAGCTCCTTCTCCCCTCTCTCTCCCTCGTTCTCATAGCTCCTCTCTCTCTCTCTCTCGTTCTCATAGCTCCTTCTCTCTCTCTTTCGTTCTCATAGCTCCTTCTCTCTCTCTTTCGTTCTCATAGCTCCTTCTCTCTCTCTTTCGTTCTCATAGCTCCTCTCTCTCTCTCTCGTTCTCATAGCTCCTTCTCGCTCTCTCTCGTTCTCATAGCTCCTCTCTCGTTCTCATAGCTCCTTCTCTCTCTCTTTCGTTCTCATAGCTCCTTCTCTCTCTCTCTTTCGTTCTCATAGCTCCTTCTCTCTCTCTTTCGTTCTCATAGCTCCTTCTCTCTCTCTCTTTCGTTCTCATAGCTCCTTCTCTCTCTCTCTTTCGTTCTCATAGCTCCTTCTCTCTCTCTGTCTCTCTCATTCTCATAGCTCCTTCTCTCTCTCTGTCTCTCTAGTTCTCATAGCTCCTCTCTCTCTCTCTCATAGCTCCTCTCTCTCTCTCTCTCTCTCTCTCATAGCTCCTCTCTCTCTCTCATAGCTCCCCTCTCTCTCTCTCTCTCTCATAGCTTCTCTCTCATAGCTCCTCTCTCATAGCTCCTCTCTCTCTCTCTCTCTCTCTCTCATAGCTCCTCTCTCTCTCTCTCTCTCTCATAGCTCCTCTCTCTCTCTCATAGCTCCTCTCTCTCTCTCATAGCTCCTCTCTCTCTCTCATAGCTCCTCTCTCTCTCTCATAGCTCCTCTCTCTCTCTCATAGCTCCTCTCTCTCTCTCATAGCTTCTCTCTCATAGCTTCTCTCTCATAGCTCCTCTCTCATAGCTCCTCTCTCTCTCTCTCTCTCTCTCATAGCTCCTCTCTCTCTCTCTCTCTCTCATAGCTCCTCTCTCTCTCTCATAGCTCCTCTCTCTCTCTCATAGCTCCTCTCTCTCTCTCATAGCTCCTCTCTCTCTCTCATAGCTCCTCTCTCTCTCTCATAGCTCCTCTCTCTCTCTCATAGCTCCTCTCTCTCTCTCATAGCTCCTCTCTCTCTCTCTCTCGTTCTCATAGCTCCTTCTCTCTCTCGTTCTCATAGCTCCTTCTTCGTTCTCATAGCTCCTTCTCTCTCTCGTTCTCATAGCTCCTTCTCTCTCTCGTTCTCATAGCTCCTTCTCTCTCTCGTTCTCATAGCTCCTTCTCTCTCTCTCTTTCGTTCTCATAGCTCCTTCTCTCTCTCTTTCGTTCTCATAGCTCCTTCTCTCTCTTTCGTTCTCATAGCTCCTCTCTCTCTCTCTCTCCTTCGTTCTCATAGCTCCTTCTCTCTCTCTCTCTCTCCTTCGTTCTCATAGCTTCTTCTCTCTCTCTGTCTCTCTCGTTCTCATAGCTCCTTCTCTCTCTCTCTGTCTCTCTAGTTCTCATAGCTCCTTCTCTCTCTCTCTCATAGCTCCTCCTCTCTCTCTCATAGCTCCTCTCTCTCTCTCATAGCTCCTCTCTCTCTCTCTCGTTCTCATAGCTCCTCTCTCGTTCTCATAGCTCCTTCTCTCTCTCGTTCTCATAGCTCCTTCTCTCTCTCGTTCTCATAGCTCCTTCTCTCTCTCTCTTTCGTTCTCATAGCTCCTTCTCTCTCTTTCGTTCTCATAGCTCCTTCTCTCTCTCTCTCCTTCGTTCTCATAGCTCCTTCTCTCTCTCTCTCTCTCCTTCGTTCTCATAGCTTCTTCTCTCTCTCTGTCTCTCTCGTTCTCATAGCTCCTTCTCTCTCTCTGTCTCTCTAGTTCTCATAGCTCCTTCTCTCTCTCTCTCATAGCTCCTCCTCTCTCTCTCTCATAGCTCCTTCTCTCTCTCATTCTCATAGCTCCTTTTCTCTCTCATTCTCATAGCTCCTTTTCTCTCTCATTCTCATAGCTCCTTCTCTCTCTCTCATTCTCATAGCTCCTTCTCTCTCTCTCATTCTCATAGCTCCTTCTCTCTCTCTCATTCTCATAGCTCCTTCTCTCTCTCTCTCATAGCTCCTTCTCTCTCTCTCTCATAGCTCCTTCTCTCTCTCATAGCTCCTTCTCTCTCTCTCGTTCTCATAGCTCCTCTCTCTCTCACATAGCTCCTCTCTCTCTCTCTCTCATAGCTCCTCTCTCTCTCTCTCTCATAGCTCCTCTCTCTCTCTCTCACATAGCTCCTCTCTCTCTCTCTCACATAGCTCCTCTCTCTCTCTCTCACATAGCTCCTCTCTCTCTCTCTCACATAGCTCCTCTCTCTCTCTCTCACATAGCTCCTCTCTCTCTCTCTCACATAGCTCCTCTCTCTCTCTCTCACATAGCTCCTCTCTCTCTCTCTCACATAGCTCCTCTCTCTCTCTCTCACATAGCTCCTCTCTCTCTCTCTCACATAGCTCCTCTCTCTCTCTCACACAGCTCCTCTCTCTCTCACACAGCTCCTCTCTCTCACAGCTCCTCTCTCTCTCTCACAGCTCCTCTCTCTCTCTCACAGCTCCTCTCTCTCTCTCACAGCTCCTCTCTCTCTCACAGCTCCTCTCTCTCACACAGCTCCTCTCTCTCTCACACAGCTCCTCTCTCTCTCTCACAGCTCCTCTCTCTCTCTCACAGCTCCTCTCTCTCTCTCACAGCTCCTCTCTCTCTCTCACAGCTCCTCTCTCTCTCTCACAGCTCCTCTCTCTCTCTCACAGCTCCTCTCTCTCTCTCACAGCTCCTCTCTCTCTCACAGCTCCTCTCTCTCTCTCACAGCTCCTCTCTCTCTCTCACAGCTCCTCTCTCTCTCTCTCTCATAGCTCCTCTCTCTCTCATAGCTCCTCTCTCTCTCATAGCTCCTCTCTCTCATAGCTCCTCTCTCTCTCATAGCTCCTCTCTCTCTCATAGCTCCTCTCTCTCTCTCTCCCTCGTTCTTAGCTCCTCTCTCTCTCTCTCTCTCTCTCTCTCTCTCGTTCGTTCTCATAGCTCCTCTCTCTCTGTCTCTCTCGTTTTCATAGCTCCTTCTCTCTCTCTCATTCTCATAGCTCCTCTCTCTCTCTCTCATAGCTCCTCTCTCTCTCATTCTCATAGCTCCTCTCTCTCTCTCTCATAGCTCCTCTCTCTCTCTCATAGCTCCTCTCTCTCTCTCATAGCTCCTCTCTCTCTCTCTCTCTCATAGCTCCTCTCTCTCTCTCTCTCTCATAGCTCCTCTCTCTCTCTCTCTCTCATAGCTCCTCTCTCTCTCTCTCTCTCATAGCTCCTCTCTCTCTCTCTCATAGCTCCTCTCTCTCTCTCTCTCTCATAGCTCCTCTCTCTCTCTCTCATAGCTCCTCTCTCTCTCTCTCATAGCTCCTCTCTCTCTCTCTCATAGCTCCTCTCTCTCTCTCTCATAGCTCCTCTCTCTCTCTCTCTCATAGCTCCTCTCTCTCTCTCATCTCTCATAGCTCCTCTCTCTCTCTCTCATAGCTCCTCTCTCTCTCTCTCATAGCTCCTCTCTCTCTCTCTCATAGCTCCTCTCTCTCTCTCTCATAGCTCCTCTCTCTCTCTCTCATAGCTCCTCTCTCTCTCTCTCTCTCTCATAGCTCCTCCCTCTCTCTCTCTCTCACAGCTCCTCTCTCTCTCTCTCACAGCTCCTCTCTCTCTCTCTCACAGCTCCTCTCTCTCTCTCTCACAGCTCCTCTCTCTCTCTCTCACAGCTCTCTCTCTCTCTCTCTCACAGCTCCTCTCTCTCTCTCACAGCTCCTCTCTCTCTCTCACAGCTCCTCTCTCTCTCTCACAGCTCCTCTCTCTCTCTCACAGCTCCTCTCTCTCTCTCACAGCTCCTCTCTCTCTCACAGCTCCTCTCTCTCTCTCTCAGCTCCTCTCTCTCTCAGCTCCTCTCTCTCTCAGCTCCTCTCTCTCTCTCAGCTCCTCTCTCTCACAGCTCCTCTCTCTCACAGCTCCTCTCTCTCTCTCACAGCTCCTCTCTCTCTCTCACAGCTCCTCTCTCTCTCTCACAGCTCCTCTCTCTCTCTCACAGCTCCTCTCTCTCTCTCACAGCTCCTCTCTCTCTCTCACAGCTCCTCTCTCTCTCTCCCTCGTTCTCATAGCTCCTTCTCTCTCTCTCTCTCTCTCTCTCTCTCTCTCTCTCTCTCTCTCTCGTTCTCATAGCTCCTCTCTCTGTCTCTCTCGTTTTCATAGCTCCTTCTCTCTCTCTCGTTCTCATAGCTCCTTCTCTCTCTCTCTCGTTCTCATAGCTCCTTCTCTCTCTCTCTCTCTCTCTCTCTCGTTCTCATAGCTCCTTCTCTCTCTCTCTCTCTCTCTCTCTCGTTCTCATAGCTCCTCTCTCTCTCTCTCTCTCTCGTTCTCATAGCTCCTCTCTCTCTCTCTCGTTCTCATAGCTTCTCTCTCTCTCTCTCGTTCTCATAGCTTCTCTCTCTCTCTCGTTCTCATAGCTCCTTCTCTCTCTCTCTCGTTCTCATAGCTTCTCTCTCTCTCTCTCTCGTTCTCATAGCTCCTTCTCGCTCTCTCTTTCGTTCTCATAGCTCCTCCTCTCTCTCTCTCTCTCGTTCTCATAGCTCCTTCTCTCTCTCTCGTTCTCATAGCTCCTCTCTCTCTCGTTCTCATAGCTCCTCCTCTCTCTCTCTCTCTCTCTCGTTCTCATAGCTCCTCCTCTCTCTCTCTCTCGTTCTCATAGCTCCTTCTCTCTCTCTCTCTCGTTCTCATAGCTCCTTCTCTCTCTCTCTCTCGTTCTCATAGCTCCTCCTCTCTCTCTCTCTCTCTCGTTCTCATAGCTCCTCCTCTCTCTCTCTCGTTCTCATAGCTCCTCCTCTCTCTCTCTCTCGTTCTCATAGCTCCTTCTCTCTCTCTCTCTCGTTCTCATAGCTCCTTCTCTCTCTCTCTCTCGTTCTCATAGCTCCTCTCTCTCTCTCGTTCTCATAGCTCCTTCTCTCTCTCTCTCGTTCTCATAGCTCCTTCTCTCTCTCTCTCTCGTTCTCATAGCTCCTTCTCTCTCTCTGTGCGAAAGAGGGAGCACGCGCGCTGCGAAAGAGGGAGCACGCGCGCTGCGAAAGAGGGAGCACGCGCGCTGCGAAAGAGAGCCTGAGTGCTCGAGAACGCTAAGAAAACAAGAGAGAGGTAGGAAAGAGAGAGCGTGACAGGAAAGCGAGAGAGAGAGCAAGAGCCCCCTTTGAGAACGATAGAGAGCTATAAAAACAAGAGAAAGAAAGATATGAAGACAAGAGAGAGAGACGAGAACAAGTGAGAGAGAGGAAATAAAGAAAAAAGGTGAGACAGAAAGCGCAAAAAAGACACCAAGAAAGACAGGAAAGAGGAAAAATAAAAAATAAAGGGAGAGAACGAGAGCAAAAGAAAGTAAAGTGCATGATCAATAACATACACCCAGATGTGCACACACATTAGTATATTAGCCTGTCCACTTCCATATGTTTTTTTCAGAACTAGAAGAGCCCAAATAAGATTATATGAACAATTTGCTGTCAAACGGAGTGGAACAATTGAAAGAGTGATTCCCCGGTCAGACGTGAGGTGCTGTCTGGCAGTCGGAGGCTTAGAAAGCCAGGGGCGAGGAAGCCATTGAGGCAGAACACTCCGCAGTCCAATGCGATCATTCAGCAATGACGAGGCACAGCGGCCAATGACTTGACGTGCGTGGATGGTGTGCCAGGCTGGGAGCCAGCTTCATCACTGCCAATTAGCCAAGCTCTGCATCAAATACTCTCAGTGTGTCCGGAGTCACATGGGATCCAGGCAGAACATCAAAAGACAATTGTTATGCAACAACGTGCGGAAATCACAGCAAGAAATTTAAAGTTAGCAATAAAAAAAATAAAAGACAAGGCTACAACATATCTATTTTATATAAAACAGACAAAAATGCAATATCAGCTCAACACATCATTAGGTTTATTTTACAATTTAGATAGAACATTGGAGAGAAGGTCATCACAGAACACAATATGAAGACGGGTCATACCTGCATAACGTAGCGGTGCATCCTTGTCTAGAGCTATAAGAGGAGGGTCTAGCAAGACGGCATTGTCGTTTTCCGTTACAATTCCATGGTATGTGGTTTCGATCCATGGTTTATGCTTGTTAACTAAGAAAAAAAAGAAAAGAAAAATTAGGACAATGTATTTTTTAACAGCAACTGAAGTTGAACTATTTTCATACAGTAATGGGACTCGAATAAAATTGTAATAAACCTAGTTTTCCCAGGAAAATGGTCACATTGCACAGACTCCGAGCACACAGAGCCACTCACACCAGTCCCTGCTCCAAAGGAGCTTACAATCTAATGACTCTAGCCATGTAGAGATATGCCTGCCTTGGCCAAGTATACATGGAAGCTGATAACCCGACATTTACAATGAACCTTCTCTGCTCACTGCTACACACAATCCCATCTCTAACACCATCAAAAAAGGAAACACTTTGTTAAAGTAGATGTGAGCCCTCACCTTGTAAAACAACCCATTCAGATTAAAATAGAAATGAAAGGCAAAACATTTGTGTATAGATATGAAAAACATTATATCCCTTTTTCTTTTTTTATAAGGTTTATAAGTGAACACATTCCCTCCGTTCTCAGCTGCATAAGAGCTGGGGGAGAAGAAACAGTAGCTGACCGGTCTTCCCAGTAAATGGCTGTGCGGGGGGGGGGGGCGCATCATATCACCGAGTTTGAAGTTCGGGGGACCTATGGCTGCAAATGGGCACAGTGAGGCTGCAAATGGGCATTGTTGACCCTCTTTTTCACTTACAGTAGCTGCGCATTTCTCACCCTAGGCTTATACTCGGGTCAATAAGTTTTTCCCATTTTTTTGTGGTAAATTAGGGCCTCGACTTATACAGTATATATTTATATATATATATATATATATATATATATATATATATATATATATATATATATATATATATATATATATATATTTTTTTTTTTTTTTTATTATTATTTTTTTTTTTAACTTTCTGCTATAAAAACCATGTAAAAAGTTGAATTTCTTCATCAATTTGGGCCAATATGTATTCTGCTATATGTTTTTGGTTAAAAAAAAAGAAAAATCCCAGTAAGCATATATTGATTGGTTTGTGCGGGCGTTGTAGCTTCTACAAACTATGGGAAATATTTATAGTATTTTTATTTTTTTTATACTAGTAATGGTGGCGATCGGCGACTTATAGCGGGACTGCAATATTGCGGCATACATTTCGACACTAACTGACACTTTTTGGGGACCAGTGACACCAATACAGTGATCAGTGCTAAAAAAAAAAATGTGCACGGTCACTGTACTAATGACACTGGCTGGGAAGGGGTTAACATCAGGGCAATCAAAGGGTTAAATGTATGCCTAGCCAGTCTTTTTGTGTACTATGTGTGCTGTTTTCACTAAAGGAAGAGATCGATTATAGTCCCTGCTTTGCAGAGACACAAAACTATATCCCTTCCCCCTGTCAGAACTAGGATATGCCTTGCTTACATAGACATCTCTCAGTTCTTTACTGATGATCGGTGGGTGCCGGAGGACACAGAGTGCCCTACACCTGCAGATCTGCTTCTGCTGTGAATTATCACAGCAGAAGCGGCCCACAAGGGCCCCCTGCAGGCGGCAGTCCGGATTTCACGTGTGTGTAATATATATATATATGAACGTGAACGTTTGCAGGTCTTCTCTCCCCTCACTTCCAGGGTCTCGCTGGGGTACTGGGAGCCATTGACTCCCAGTGCGGTCAATCAAAGCCAGTGACGAGGGAGCGGGGCTGAGTCCCGCTGTCTGTGTCAATGGACGCAGCATTAGGGCATGGGTGCGAACACGCACGAGTGCCCCCATAGGAAGCGGCTTCCCATGGGGGCACTGGACAGAGGGGGGAGGGGCTAGGAGCTTTGGCGGGGGACCTGAATAGAGGTTTGCGGCTGTTCGGTGTCCACTGTACAGAGCAGGTAAGTATAAATATGTTTATTTTTTTTTTTATTACCTTTACAATCACTTTAAAGCGGAGTTCCACCCAATTTTTGAAAGTACAATTACTGTCATGCCCATCCTGAATGCTATAATAAATGGCAATAAAAAGTTTTTGTTTTTTTTTCTTTGTGAATACCTTTTTTTTTTTACTTTTCTTTTGTAGGACATCCAGCTGCGGCCGCCTAGGCGATTCCGTCACTAGGCGATTTGCAAGGGCTCCTGGGATAGCGGCATCGTGTATCCCAGGAGTCCTTGCGAATCGCTTAGTGGGGAAATCTCGCGTTATTTCCAGATGCGCACGGGAGGATCGGGATGTCATGATTGACAGGTTGCTATTAGCAATGGGGCGGGATAGTCCGCCGACGCCGCCATTGCTATGGCAGCCTGTCAGGAAGAGAGAGAGAGCCTCTCACTGGCTTCACTGCTCAGGCGCGGGATCGGGAGGTGCATGCTGGGTAAGCCAGCTGCACCGTATCCCGGAAATACAGAGAAGCGGGCTTCAGATGCCCACATTCCTTGATGGCCACTGCCTGCTTCTGAGATCAAATAAGAAATTACAGATTTACAAGTATGAAGACACTCAGTTATGCGAATATCCAAAGAATATCGTACAAGTACTAAGGATCACAGGGGTGCTTTTATCAAAAAATTGCTTAGGAGACTAGAGCTCTGCTTTAAGATATACTGCCAAGGCTTGACAAAATCTGCTTTGAATCTAAAAAAAAAAAAAAAGTAGGAGCCAGTTTTATTTCTTTAACAAAGCTTTATTTTCAACAACAAAAATAACAGATTGTAAATTTAAACATAAAGAAGACTAGAACCAAATATCATGGGCATTTACCTTATGCAGATAATGAACATACCCTGATGTGTTTTATGCAATATGTCAGGTTTTTTTTTTTCAGAGTATAAAAATGTCAGAATAAAATAAAAGCTATAAATTACTTATACTTACCCTGCCATTCCCATGAGGCAGGGAATTATTTTGATTGCTTTTCTTTAATTTAATTTATTTAAAAAAAAATTAAAAAAAAAATCAGACAGCTCTCTCATTTAGTTACAATGCTACTGAATGAGACGGCTTTCTCACTAGGTCATTTCAAGAGGTGAATTTCCCTTTAAAACTCTCAAAGTGTGAAAATTTAACACTGGAAGTTGTTGGTGGGTACATTTTTGTAATGTGTGTGTGTTGTAATCACATGTAACATGCTGTGTGAGCGAAACTCTGCTCACCTCCCTGCTTGTGTCCAACAACAGGGACTAGAAGGGAGGAGGAGTGGTAAACCACGATGCACATGGATTGGCTAATGCCAAAGGTAAGAGGAGTGCGGGAGAACCTTTTCAGCACAGCAGCTGATCTACTGGTGGAAGGGGTGGAGAATACATGGAGGTGGCGGTATGTGAAGAAAAAAAAAAAAAAACTTAAGCAAAGAAACTAATACTCTCATTCTGGCATCACCCCTCCATAGTCTCGCGCTGGCTTCACCCCTCCATAGTCTCGCGCTGGCATCACCCAGCCATAGTCTCGCGCTGGCATCACCCAGCCATAGTCTCGCGCTGCCTTCACCCCTCCATAGTCTCGCGCTGGCTTCTACCCTCCATAGTCTCGCGCTGGCATCACCCAGCCATAGTCTCGCGCTGCCTTCACCCCTCCATAGTCTCGCGCTGGCTTCTACCCTCCATAGTCTCGCGCTGGCTTCACCCAGCCATAGTCTCGCGCTGGCTTCACCCAGCCATAGTCTCGCGCTGGCTTCACCCAGCCATAGTCTCGCGCTGGCATCACCCAGCCATAGTCTCGCGCTGGCATCACCCAGCCATAGTCTCGCGCTGGCATCACCCAGCCATAGTCTCGCGCTGGCATCACCCAGCCATAGTCTCGCGCTGGCATCACCCAGCCATAGTCTCGCGCTGGCATCACCCAGCCATAGTCTCGCGCTGGCATCACCCAGCCATAGTCTCGCGCTGGCATCACCCAGCCATAGTCTCGCGCTGGCATCACCCAGCCATAGTCTCGCGCTGGCATCACCCAGCCATAGTCTCGCGCTGGCATCACCCAGCCATAGTCTCGCGCTGGCATCACCCAGCCATAGTCTCGCGCTGGCATCACCCAGCCATAGTCTCGCGCTGGCATCACCCAGCCATAGTCTCGCGCTGGCATCACCCAGCCATAGTCTCGCGCTGGCATCACCCAGCCATAGTCTCGCGCTGGCATCACCCAGCCATAGTCTCGCGCTGGCATCACCCAGCCATAGTCTCGCGCTGGCATCACCCAGCCATAGTCTCGCGCTGGCATCACCCAGCCATAGTCTCGCGCTGGCTTCACCCAGCCATAGTCTCATGGTGACTTTAACTGTCTATTGCCATATGCTGGCTAATCAGATTCAAAGATTCACGAAAGGTCATTCTTTTGAAAGCTACTTTGGTAAAAAAGACACTAAAAATGTGTGCGGATGTATCAAATGACGGGTGTATAACATCTAATCAGGGGAACGTGTGTGAACAGGCAGGAAACCAGAAATGTCAAATAGGTAATATTTGCTGAAGGCTGAGTGGATTTGTTGCAAGGATTTGTAAAGTAATGGAAAAAACAAACCCACCTGACACATCAAACAACTAACCATTGGCAATGATAAATGTAATGACTCTCACCCCCCCCCCCCCCCCCTTTCAGCAAACTCCCTAATAGACCAATCCAGGTGCTCATCAAAGCACACTCACACCTAATAACCACCAGCAAACATGGCCATTATGTCTACATGTAGCAACAGACATCCTTATTTATATACTGTATCCAAACCAAGATGGGGGTGTCTGCAGTCTGTGCTGCATAAACATGCACACAATGTATTCTCCATTAGGGAAGAAGTGATGAGGGGTATGAGCACTTTGTGAAGATGGATAAATGGTCCATATAGTAACGTTGTGAAGGTGTTCATTGCAAAAGACAAGAGTGCCCTGAAGGAAAAGTTTAAAGTGGTTGTAAACCCTTTACAATCACTTTATACTACAGGTAAGCCTATAATTAGGCTTACCTGTAGCTACACTGGATATCTCCTAAACGTGCACGGTTTAGGAGATATTCGCACTTAAGCAAACTGTGCCGTTACCAGCGGCTCCTGCGCGCATGCGCAGGAGTGACGTCATCGAGGCTCCCGCCAATCACAGCGCCAGAGCCGCGATACCCGGAAGTAACCCCCCGGGAGCGATGTCGGCCGCTGGAGCCGTGACTGAGGACCACTGCAGGGGCTTCTATCTCAGGTAAGTAATTCATAATGAGCTAGTATGCTATGCATACTAACTTATTATGCCTTTGTCTTGCAAGCTTTTTTGGGGGGGGGGGGGGGGGGGGGGATTATTTTTTTTTTTTTTTTAGGGTTTACAACCACTTTAACCATCACATATAGAAATGGGTTTTAAAACAAAACTTCAGCCAAAATTGACGAATTGGCTCAGGTGCCGACATCGCAGAACCATGGACAGGTAAGTGTCCTTATATTAAAAGTCAGCAGCTACAGTAAGGTCCATAAAAATATGGATGAGTGAGTTTGGGGGTGGAGGATATTGACTGGCCTGCACAGTCATGACCACAACCCGATAGAACACCTTTGGGGTGAATTAGAGCGCAAACCTTCTCGTCCAACATCAGTGCCTGACCTCACAAATGCTCTTCTGGAAGAATGGTCAAACATTCCCATAGACACACTCCTAAACCTTGTGGACGGCCTTCCCAGAAGAGTTGAAGCTGTTATAGCTGCAAAGGGTGGGCCAACCCAATATTGAACCCTACAGACTAATGCCGTGTACACACGGGCAGACTTTTTCGACTGGTCCGACGGAACAAATCCATCGGACAATCAGACAGTGTGTGGGCTTCATCGGACCTTCAGCTGACTTTTTTTCTGTCGAAAATCAGACGGACTTTAGATTTAAAACAGGTTTCAAATCAATCCAACGGATTCGAGTCCGGTCGAAAAATCCATTCGTCTCTATGCTAGTCCGACGGACGAAAACCCACGCTAGGGCAGCTATTGGCTACTGGCTATGAACTTCCTTATTTTAGTCCGGTGTACGTCATCACGTTCGAATGCGGTCGGACTTTGGTGTGATTGTGTGTAGGCAAGTCCGTTCGTTAGAAAGTCGGTCGGACCTATGATGCCGAAAAGTCCGGCCGTGTGTACACGGCATAAGACTGGGATGCCCTTAAAGTGCATGCGTGTAAAGGCAGGCGTCCCAATACTTTTGACAGTATAGTGTATCTATGCAAACAACTTATGTTAAATATATACAGTACATGGCTTATGGAAGTTTGTCAATATATAATTTTCTCTTCCACTTTGCATTGTTCAGTTTGTCTAACCTAATCTTGAAAATTGATAAAAAAATTTATTGAAAGAAGAATAAAAAATTGCTCCATTTATGGGACTATTTCCATATGGCTAGGGTGGCACAGTGGTGTAGTGAGTAGCACTTTCGCCTAGCAGTAAGAAGGGTCACTGGTTCGAATCCCAATCACGACACTACCTGCCTGGAGTTTGCATGTTCTCCCTGTTCCTGCGTGGGTTTCCTCCGGGTACTCCGGTTTCCTCCCACACTCCAAAGACATGCTGGTAGGCTAATTGGATCCTCTCTAAATTGTCCCTAGTATGTATGAATGTGAGTTAGGGACCTTAGATCGTAAGCTCCTTGAGGGTAGGGACTGATGTGAATGTACAATGTATATGTAAAGCGCTGCGTAAATTGACGGCGCTATATAAGTAACTTAAATAAATAAATAAATAAATATGGCTGACCACCAACCAAAGTCGTCAGCATTGCCTACTATATATAAGTAAATCGTAGCTAATTACCAGCCCTTACAGGGATTAGTGCAGCCTCTGCTAGAGCCATTTGTAACAGAGAACACTTGTGGGGCCAAGCTGGCTGAAGTCTTTATCTGGAATAATCAGATTATCTGTGTTGTTGTATTTGCCCAATTGCAGCAATCAGACCCTATTAGGAGATAACCCCGTGATCTGGCGCCTTCCTCTACTCTGCAAACTACAGTGCAATTCTCTACTGTGGAGGATTCTGGGAAAGTCAGAAGTCAATTAAAAAACCCAAAATCTCTATGCACAGTAACAAGCAGAATATGGACACTTTATTATTATTATACAGGATTTATAAAGCGCCAACAGTTTGCACAGCACTTTACAATGTGAGGGCAGACAGTACACATACAATACAATTCAATACAGTTTAGCAAAAACCACTACAACATGAAGACAATGCAGATCCTGCACAGTACATTGAAGTGCACCTGTCACCCCTATACACATGTAAAGATCTGAAGAGCAAAGTAGCTGACAATCCCAGAATTCCAAAATTTGTCTTTGGATGAAATACAGTTTTTCATTTCAGATGAACTGTACTATAAAATGTGCTTCTTCTACTCTGTAGACTTAAAGTGGTGTTCCGGCCGAAATTATACTTTTTAAATAGAAATACCCCTATAATACACAAGCTTAATGTATTCTAGTAAAGTTAATCTGTAAACTAAGGTCTGTTTTGTTAGTTTATAGCAGTAGTTTGTTATTTTATAAACTTGCAGCAGGCCGTGGCCATCTTAAGTGTGGGCATCTGAAGCCAGACTGTATTTCTTCCTGGATCTCATCCTTGCAGATCTCGCACATGCTCAGTGCAGCACAAGCAGTGTAATAGGTTTCAGGTCAGGTTTCCATAGCAACGGCAGTGTCAGAGGAAGTTGCCGCCCCTTCCCAGAAGGCATTGCAAACAGGAAATGATGCGATGGGCCGCGGCCAGGGAGGAGGAAGTGAAAAATGAATACAGCAGATATACAGTAGGTGCTGAGAAAAAAAACATAAAAAATATCCAATTCGTTTACAGTGCACAGTTTAGTGAGGGATGCTGAAGAGTTGTAAAAGTGGGTGGAACTCCACTTTAAAGAGGAAGTAAACCCCCGATGGGTTTTACAAAGCATAATGGGCTAGTGTTAGAGCTGCACGATTCTGGCTAAAATGAGAATCACAATTTTTTTGTTTAGAAGATAGATCACGATTCTCTCACGATTCTCGCGGCATAACATCATCTTTCACATTAAAACAAAAAAAAATTGGGCTAACTTTACTGTTTCTTTTTTTTTTTTTTTTTTTTTTTATTCATTGAAGTGTATTTTTTCCCAAAAAATTGCATTTGAAAGACCGCTGGGCAAATACAGTGTGATATAAAATATTGCAGCAATTGACATTTTATTCTCTAGGGTCTCTGCTAAAATATATATAATGTTTGGGGGTTCCAAGTAATTTTCTAGCAAAAAATATTGATTTTACCTTAAGAAACAAGTGTCAGGAAAAGATTTAGATTTTAAGTCAGGGGTCTTAAAACTACGGCCCTCCAATTGTTCGGGAATTTCAATTCCTATCATGCCTATTCATGTCTGTGAATGTTAGAATTTTACAATGCCTCATGGGACATGTAGTTCTGCAACAGTTGCAGGGCCGTAGTTTGAGGATCCCTGCTTTAAGTGGTTAAACTTCCTGCATTTACAGGTAGTTTAAAAAAATGGCAGACTGCCTGGATTTTTTTTCTTTACACACAGAAGTTTCCCTTTGATCTAAGAAGGAAGTTAGTTACAATGTTTCATCTTAAAAACTAGGCAGACTGCCCCGATGTTTTCTTTTGACAGCTGAGTGAGCAGATAAGTCTCTCCACTTGTTACATGAAAGAATCGGCAAACTCTGCAATAGAGATCGTCAGTGGGGTTGAATCGAGATCACGATTTTTTAACGATTGATTGTGCAGCTCTAGCTAGTGTGCATCGCATACTAGCCCATTATATGACACTTACCTGCAAACGAAGCCCACGCTGTCCCCTGTGCAGGCCGCGCCCATCTTCGCCCCTCTTCCTTCCGGGGCTGCGGACTCCGGCACTGTGACTGGCTGGAGCCGCGTGACGTCACTCCCACACATCAGTCACAGCACACGCTGGGGGGAAGAAACGGCACGGAGGTCCGTTTCTTCACAGTGCATGGGCCGATGACAACTTTGGCGCACTACAAGTAAAATATCTCTAAACGGCGTATGTTTAGGAGAGATTTCCACTATCTATAGGTAAGCCTTATTTTTGGCTTACCTATAGATAAACGTAAGACAAAAGGGTTTACAACCACTTTAAACCATTAGTTACTCCAACATTTCATATTCCTGATATGTGCCTGCTGCACCATGTACTTGTATGAGAAAATATCTGCTTCTCTTTGTATTGTTTCCTTTGTGTGAAATCCCTGGTGTTCCTGTCAGTCCCTCTTCTTTCCTATTGGAAACTGACCACACTAAGCAGGAGAGCACAGTGTGGTAAGTTCTCTAGCTATAATAATTAAGACGGAGCTGCGCTAAAAATAGAATAATGAACACAATACCATACGTGAATATACCCATGTATGAAAATGGTTCTACACACCAAACAATTGTGAGAGTATATAAAATATAAATTAGTCCATAAGACACAAAAAACGTGTGAACTCTTGAAGTGACTTCCAACACCACCATAAAGTTGTGCCCCTCCACCACATAAAGTGCATGCTTACCAGGAGGCAAGCTATCATAAGCCTGCGGCTAATACCCAGCCAGGGCCTTTATCCAGGGAGCTGGTTTTGCCTGGAGCAGAAAAGTGGCAATACCTGGTCTACATCCATGACCGTTGAATGTTCAAGTCTCCAAGGCCGTTTTGCTGTGTATTCTCACCTCACCTATCAAGTATAGGTATCAAGGTATAGGTATCAAGGTATAGGTATCAAGCTGCTATTCCATACTCCCTGGATAAAGGCCCTGACTGGGTATTAGCCACATAGGGTGATGCTATGGGGTAATATAAAAGCATAGCGGGCTGTTATTGAGGTGAACTAACCCTTTAACCACTTCCCACCCGGACACTGCACATAAACGGCCGGGTGGGCGCTCTCTCCTGAAAGGATGTTCAGGAACGTCCCTCAGAAGCAGGCGGATCATCCGCGCATGCGCGTGCGTACCCGCGCAGCAGCGCGATCCCGGCGCGCTCGTGTCACCCGGACACGGCGCATCTCTGATCGGCAGGAGGGCTCTGTGATTGGCCCTCCTGATCACGACAGCCGTGTCCAATCACGGCTGTCATGTGATGTAAACAGAGAGCCGGTTTCTAGGCAAATCGGCTCTCCTCTCCTCACACAGAAGTTGCCCGTAAGGAGAGGAGAGCGGATCGCTGCAGCCGGCTGGTGATCAGTGAGTATGAGCTGTTTTTTACAGCTTTTTACTCACTGATCACCAGTGTAAAACACAAATGTAAAACACACCTGTACACAATATAAAACATGTACACAATGTAAAACACACATGTCCCCAAAACACGTCCCTACACACGTTCCCAAATAGTAAAAACACCTGTCCCCCACAGATTTAACAGTAAAATCACATGTCCCAATGATTATCTGCACACATATGTCCGTGATCACCTGCGCACGTCTGTACATGATCATCTGCGCACATCTGTCCGTGATCACACAAACCAATTATTATACACTTAACGGGATTTTTTTTTTTACCAAAGACATGTAGCAGAATACATTTTGGCTTAAATTTATGACAAAATCTGATTTTATTGGATTTCTTTTAAAACAGAAAGAAGAAAATATTGGGGTTTTTTTTCAAATTCCCGCTCTTTTTTCGCTTATATTGCAAAAAATAAAAAACGGAGTCATGAATAAATACCACCAAAAGAAAGCTCTATTTGTGTGAACAAAATGATAAAAATTTAATTTGGGTACAGTGTAGCATGACCGCGCAATTGTCATTGAAAGTGTGACAGCGCTGAAAGCTGAAAATTGGTCTGGGAAGGAAGGGGGTGAAAGTGCCCGGTATTGAGGTGGTTAAAAACATAAAAAAAAAAAAAAAAAAAGATACATAAAAACATAAATTTGACCCAAATCCAATAGAGCTTCCCTAAAAGGAGCACTTTCTCTATATATACTGTGGTTTGCCTCTGTTCTGATTTAAACACCACAAAAAACTGATTAGAAATCCTGTGCTTATCTTCCGCTGCGATTCACAGAGGAAGTCGGCCTAGAAGATGAAAGATTGCGTTTTGTTTTAAAATTCCAAACTAGCAATTTTATCTGTTTTCAGGACTTACAGCTCCTCTGCACCGCTGATAAGGGAGAGCGAAGGAAAGCAAAAGGCTCCATAATCAACACTTTCTGAACATTTCTTCCCCAGACATGAAAACTGCAGCCTGAGAAACGTGCAATTTTGAGCCAATCGTTAGTCTAAGAAAAACTGTGCGGATTTGTATGTAAAGTAATAGTATCCAAAAACATCACTAGGAGGGAAAAAAAAACAAAACAAAAAAACTTAGGACTGGATTTTTTTTTACGCTGTTATAAATATTATCATCACGTTTCTCCTTTGTGATCATAAGGTGATCAGATGATTGCACACAAATGTATGTCATGCTTTGTGCACAAATCTGCCAGATAAAGTAATGCGTGTTCCTGGAATATTTGCAAGCACTAAACTGTATAATCACGGATTCAGCCACAAGACTGGAGAGCAAAGTCTTAGCTCTAGAAGGTAACTATCGTATATACTCGAGTATAAGCCGACTTTTTCAGCACATTTTTTTGTGCTGAAAATGCCCCCCTCCGCTTATACTCGAGTCAAGCACTTTTCTGCAGCAGAGAATGACATTTTCCGAACTGATTTGGGGACCCGTATCTTGGGGCCACTTGGTGCAAACCCAGTGGAACTAGCACTACAACATATCCAAAGCTGGGGTTCCTAGCACCAAGTGGCCCCGAGATACGGGGCCCCAAATTCGGTTCGGAAAATGTCATTCTCTGCTGCAGAAAAGTGCTTCACATTTTTCTGAACCGACTTTGGGGCCCCGTATTTCGGGGCCACTTGGTGCTAGGAACCCCAACTTTGGATATGTTGTAGTGCTAGTTCAACTGGGTTTGCACACCTTATTTGGGGTTCCTAGCACCAAGTGACCCCGAGATACAGGGCCCCAAATTCGGTCAACTGTGCCCATCTGCAGCAATGTCATTTTGGGACCCTTTGGGTCCAGAGACTCCAAATTTTGGCTGCAGCTAGGGGACATCTAGGAACCCTTAACTACCAAGTTTGAAGTTCGGGGGACCTATGGCTGCAAATGGGCACAGTGAGGCTGCAAATGGGCACAGTGAGGCTGCAAATGGGCATGGTTGACCCTCTTTTCCACTTACAGTAGCTGCGCAATTCTCACCCCAGGCTTATACTCGAGTCAATAAGTTTTCCCAGTTTTTTGTGGTAAAATTAGGTGCCTCGGCTTATATTCGGGTCGGCTTATACTCGAGTATATACGGTAAATCCTTTACATTTATCAAATATGTAATGTATAAATCTAAACAATTCATTTAGTTTCACTGCAATAAAAAGAAACCCCTGGTAATATACAGCCCCGAAATGCTGCATATGTTCGTATGACTAAAATAGGCAGATATTGGAATAAAATCTTGGTGTGCGGACATTACCTAAAAAAGGTACAAGAAATATCCGTGTGTCCCAACTTCACGTGCACGCCCATTGTGCACAATTCTTATATCTTGCAATGAAAAACCAGACATGCGAAAAGATGAATTGATTAACCACTTCCCACCCAGGCCAATTCTGGCACTTCGCTCCTACAAGTAAAAATCATAATTTTTATGCTAGAAAATTACTCAGAACCCCCCCCCCCCCCCCCTACTTTTTTTTTTTTTTTAGCAGAGATGGCGGTTGTTGCAACTTTTTATGTCACATGGTACTTGCGCAGCAATTTTTCAAACGCGTTTTAAAAAAAAGACACACTAAAGTTAGCCCAACTTTTTTGTATAATGTGAAAGATGATGTTACGCCGAGTAAATAGATACCCAACATGTTATGCTTTAAAATTGCGCACACTCGTGGAATGGCGCCGAACTTCGGTACTTAAAAATCTCTGTAGGCAACGCTTTTACATTTTTTTTTTAAAATTTTTTTAACAGGTTACCTGTTTAGAATAATGCCCCGTACACACGAGCTGAATTTTCGTGGGAAAAACCATTCAAGATTTTTCCGATGGAAATTCCGCTCGTGTGTACGGGGCATTACTCTAAACAGGTAACCTGTAAAAAAAAAAAATTTTAATTCCGCTCAAGCTGATCTTGCATACACACAGTCACACAAAAGTTCTCAGAACTTTCGACCATCAACAAGAGAGGAGGACATCCATCCTGGCGGGAAGTGGTTAATAGAAAAAAAAAAATCCAGAGCCCTCAACTTCTTAATGGCACATGAACAACCCACTCAAAATTTCACAGGAAAAAAAAAAAATTCCCAGCATAGGGGTAAAACGCTGGCCCCTTGAGCCACTCTTCTATTTCCATCCATGAGATAGACCTGCATCAGCTAAAGCGGAACTCCACTCTCTCAATAAAACACGGACTATGTTTTATCCTGCGAGCATTAGTAAATAGATAAGGAAGTATATATCATATTTACAGAGTATAAACTTTCTATCTTACATTTCTTTAAAGCGGAGTTCCACACAAAAATGGAACTTCCGCTTTTTGGAATCCTCCCCCCCCCCCCCGGTGTCACATTTGTCACCTTTCAGGGGGGAGGGGGGAGCAGATACCTGTCTAATACAGGTATTTGCACCCACTTCTGTGCATAGACTCCAGCAGGGGGGGGCTGTCTACGCCAGGGTTCGACAAACCCCGGGCGCCAGGTCGCATTTGCGACTAGAATTAGCGACCTGGCGCCTGGGGCGGCACAGCTGGGGTATCCTGTGTCCGTTCGACACCCCCCCCTCCCGGCGCGATCGCGATGGGCCGCGCCGGTAATTGAGGCCGCGGCTTTGCGGCCTACTGCAGTCCTATGGTTCCTTCTGCAATCAGGCGCCCTCTGGTGGTGGTCGTTGGTATGACAAGACATCCATTAATGCTAATGGAGCTTTCCCTACCTGTTTTCACTGCCCGCTCATCTCCTTCCCTTTACTTAGAACCCCCAAACATTATATATATTTTTTATTCTAACACCCTAGAGAATAAAATGGCGGTCATTGCAATACTTTGTCACACCGTATTTGCGCAGCGGACTTACAAGCGCACTTTTTTGGGAAAAAATACTTTTTTTTTTAATTAAAAAATAAGAAAACAGTAAAGTTAGCCCAATTTTTTTTATATTGTGAAAGATAATGTTACGCCGAGTAAATTGATTCCCAACATGTCACGCTTCAAAATTTTGTCCGCTCGTGGAATGGCGACAAACTTTTACCCTTTAAAATCTCCATAGGCGACGTTTAAAAAATTCTACAGGTTGCATGTTTTAAGTTACAGAGGAGGTCTAGGGCTATAATTATTGCTCTCGCTTTAACGATTGTGGCGATACCTCACGTGTGGTTTGAACACTGCTTTCATATGCGGGCGCTACTCACATATGTGTTCGCTTCTGCAAGCGAGCTCGGCGGGACGGGGCGCGTTTAAAAAAATTATTTTTTTTCTTATATATTTTACCTTTTTATTTTTACACTATTTAAAAAAAAAAAAAAAAAAGTCACTTTTATTCCTATTACAAGGAATGTAAAAATCCTTTGTAATAGAAAAAAAGCATGACAGGACCTCTTAAATGTGAGATCTGGGGTCAAAAAGACCTCAGATCTCATATTTACACTAAAATGCATTAAAAAAAAAAAAAAATTGTCATTTGAAAAAAAAAATAAATAAAATGTCCCTTTAAGAGCTATGGGTGGAAGTGACGATTTGACGTCGCTTCCGCCCTGCAATGACTTGGAGATGGGCGGGGGGGGGGGGGGGGAGCATCTTCCTCTCACTCGTCTCCATGTCAGGCCAGGGACAGATCCGGATCGCCTCCGCCGTTACCGACTGCCACGGTAAGCGGTGAAGGGCACCGGAGAGCGGCGGTAGGGGGGGCCCTCTCCTGCCGCCGATAAAAGTGATCTCGCTGCGAATCTGCTGCAGAGACCACTTTTATCTGAAAGAGAACCGCCGGCTCTTGAAGAAGATACCGGGGTTATGGTAGCTAGCTGCTACCATAACAACGGTATTTCTCTTCAAAGACAGGACGTATATAGTCCTGTGGGAAGGAAGTGGTTAATTAAAATGAATTTATTATTTGTCATCTCCCTGCTTGGCCCCTTTCACACGGGCTGTCTGATCAGGTTCGCCTGTCAGTTTTTCAGGCGGACCTGATTGGATCCTTAGCGGGAATATGGTGGTCTTGTGTCCCTGCATGGCAGGAAATAAAATCAGTCACATTCGTTCTAGTCGTCTCTGTGTAATTTTAAGATTGGTTAATTTTTATATTGAAAATAAAGCTGTCGGTCGTTTAAAAAAAAAAAAACCTGGCTCCTAACTTTTTTAGCTGGCTCCTAGATTCCAAGCAAATTTGTCAAGCCCTGGTCTACGCCACTTCCCGCTGCCCAACCCCCCCCCCCCCCCCGCTGTCTGCCCAGAGACAGCAGGGACCCGTGTCTCTCCCAGCAAGGCTTCACTTCCTGATTCCCTTACTAAAGATGGCGGCGGGAGCACCCGAGGACCGATTCGGCCTCGGGTGCAGACATTGCGGGCGCCCTGGACAGGTGAGTGTCCATATTTTAAAAGTCAGCAGCTGCAGTATTTGTAGCTGCTGACTTTAAAAAAAAAAATCATTTCGCAGGACCTCCGCTTTAATACCTGGTTTCCAGGCCTAGGCAAATTATGTCGCATATCCCAGGAGTCTTCAGGAGGGGTTTTCTCAGCGAAGCCCACCCTCCTGCCTGCATGCCTGAGCCACGGAGAGATGAATTCAAGGAAGCAAATTCAACATGAATCGTCTGCCCTTACTGAAGATGGCCACGTCCAGAAAAATGTTCGGTATCTGCACCAATACTAGAATAAAACCCTTTTTTCTGACAGCTCAGACAAGCTTTGTAAATTTAGGATTTTAAACGGCTGTAGATAAAACAGGTACAATTTATGTAGGAGGATTTGTCTCATCTCTGTGTCTCACCTGAGGCCAGTCACTTCATTGGGTATATGTAAGGGTTTAAAAGTGGTTGTAAACCCCGTTACACCACTTGTACCTACAGGTAAGACTATAATAAGACTTACCTGTAGGTACTGGAAATATCTTCTAAACCTGCACGGTTTAGGAGATATTCACCATATACGCTTGCTCCAACGTCATCGGCGCATGCGCACTGAAACGGCTCGATTGTGGGAGTTTCTAAAGGACCTGTACCGTGACCGGCGGCTCCCGTGCCCATCATATGCAGCCTGCCTGTGCCGAGCAGCCTCACCAGTGCCCACCATATGCAGCCTGCCAGTGCCCACCATATGCAGCCTGCCAGTGCCCACCATATGCAGCCTGCCAGTGCCCACCATATGCAGCCTGCCAGTGCCCACCATATGCAGCCTGCCAGTGCCCACCATATGCAGCCTGCCAGTGCCCACCATATGCAGCCTGCCAGTGCCCACCATATGCAGCCTGCCAGTGCCCATCATATGCAGCCTGCCAGTGCCCATCATATGCAGCCTGCCAGTGCCCACCATATGCAGCCTGCCAGTGCCCACCATATGCAGCCTGCCAGTGCCCACCATATGCAGCCTGCCAGTGCCCAGCAGTCCCACCAGTGCCCATCATTTGCAGACTGCCAGTGGCCATCATACGCAGCATGCCAGTGGCCGGCAGCCTCACCACTGCTTGTCATATGCAGCCCGCCAGTGCCCAGCAGCCCCACCAGTGCCCATCATATGCAGCCCGCCAGTGCCCAGCAGCCCCACCAGTGCCCATCATATGCAGCCTGCCAGTGCCCCCATCAGCAGCGATCTCAGGGTGTCACGGAGCTGGATTTAAATTCCCCGGGCCGCAGTAACAATGTCCCGCCTCCTGTAATCACGTCATGCTGAGTCAATGTCCCACCATTGGATCAGTGTGCCGTCTATCACAGGAGGCGGGACATTGTTACTACAGCCGGGCAATTCAGCTCCGTGACACACGGAGATCGCGGCGAGGGGAGGAAGAGGGGGTGGAGGACTGGGCACGCCAGGATGACACTCCCACAATGGGCGGCACCCGGGGCGGACCACGTCCCCTTTCGGCATCGGCTGTTTTTTTCCAATCGACCGAATGAAAAAAAAAAAAAAAAAGTATTCGGACGATAATTTTCGGCAGCCGAAATTTCTGTGCACTTTAAAGAACTTGAAACCACCAACAACGTGTTAACCGTTTTTGCTCTGGGACTAAACATGAGCAATAAAGGAAGTTCTATTTACACGACTGTAATTGATACTTCAGCTACATTACGGGGTAGGAGGATTTTTCATTAATATCAAATGACAGAAGAAGAAAAGGTCTTATTAGCACAAGAGCTATTTATTATTAGAACTATAACTAGTAGGTCTCTAAAGTGACACTTCAAAGTGAAAAGGTAGAAAAATTGCAGCTTTAGATCATGTAACAAAAGTCTTTGGACGGTCACAGCTGGAAAGGCACTTTATGTGTTCGGTGGTTTGAGGTCACATCTACAACAATCGAATGAGCCGAGTGCTAGAATCACACAAAGACCATAATAAGACAAACCCACTGCCAGTGCAAACAGCCAAAGTGGTGCCTAATTAAAATCCCTTTACAAATGTTTACTTTGAAGCCAACTGGTATCTGAGACGGTATATTCGTGTTTCAGGGAAGCCAGATCTAAAGGCCGGGACAGATCTTTGTTTTTTTTTTTTGCTAATAATCTATTGTTCCCCAAAACAAAAAGGCACAAAAAGTGTGTAGGTGGAGCATCGGACCCGCTGATGGGTGAAAAACAGACTTATTATACAGTTCTTATAGGCAGCTCTCCCAGGAGCCAGTCAGTCCAGTCTATCACCCATCAGCCTCTTTGACCGCCAGAAGATTTACTCCCCCCCTTTCATGACCAGGCCATTTTTGCTATATACGGCACTGCATTCATTTAACTGACAATTGCTCAGTCATGCAACACTGTACATAAATTAAATTTATGTCACCCCCCCCCCCCCCCCCAAACAAATAGCACTTTCTTTTGGTGACAATTAACTACTTTAAGGACCAGCCGCCGCATTTTGTACTGCAGCAGGTTGGCTCCCATGCGCGAGTCGCCATCATTGCACACCGTAATGTAGATACTTGCCAGCACACCAAGTTTTGGGTTTGGGTGCTGCAGCAACAACCAGCTGGATACTGGTTGAAGTCACAATGTAGATACTTGCCAGCACACCAAGGATCAGCACAAGGTGGCGTCCAAACGGTTCAGTTTATTGCATGATCACAACACAAGAAGGTGCAACGTTTCACGCAGGACCCTTCATCATCACATGCCTGACAAAGGGGTCCCGCGTGACTCCGAAACGTTGCACCTTTTTGTGTTGTGATCATGCAATAAACTGAACCGTTTGGACGCCACCTTGTGCTGATCCTTGGTGTGCTGGCAAGTATCTACATTGTGCCTTGAACCAGTATCCAGCTGGTTGTTGTTGCAGCACCCGACCTTTAAAGCTTATACCAAGAATATGTGCAATGAGAATATGAACCGTCATTGTACGTCGGGCGCGTACACGGCGATCTGTGGGCATACGCACGTGCCCATTCGCTAGCAGGGAAGCCAAACCAGCAGGTCCGGCAGACTAGATGTCTGCCAGCCACCTGCGATCGCTCCAGAGAGACAGGCAGAACGGGGATCTGTCAATGTAAACAGACCGGTCCCCGTTCTGTCAGGGGAGGAGAGAGAGAGAGATATGATGTTTCTAGTGATTAGGAACAGCGATCTCTCTTCTCCTATAGTCAGCCCAGCCCCCATACAGTTAGAAACACCTCCCTATGGAAAACTTAACCCCATCAGAGTGACCATCCGGTTCTTGGTCACCTCCCTGACTAATGACCTTCTCCCGCGATCGCTCAGTTTGGCCGGGTGGCCCGCTCTAGGAAGAGTCCTGGTGGTTCCAAACTTACATTTACGGATGACGGAGGCCACTGTGCTCATTGGGAGCTTCAATGCTGCAGAAATGTTTCTGTTCCCTTCCCCAGATCTGTGCCTCCATACAATCCTGTCTCGGTCTACAGATATTTCCTTGGACTTCATGGCTTGGTTTGCGCTCTGACATGCACTGTTACCTGTGGGGATCTTATACAGACAGGTGTGTGCGAGTTGTAGAAACATTTCAAGGATGATCAGTGGAAACAGGAGGCACCTGAGCTCAAGTTTCAGTGTCATGGCAAAGGCTGTGAATACTTATGTACATGGGATTATTTAATTTTTTATTAAATTTGCAAAGATTTCAAACAAACTTCTTTCACGTTGTCATTATGGGGGGGATTGTTTGTAGATTTTTGGAGGAAAATAATGAATTTAATCTATTTTGGAATAAGGCTGTAACATAAACTGTGGAAAAAGTGAAGCTCTGTGAATACTTTCTGGATGCACTGTACATAATGTTGTGAATTGAAATACTGACTCGCACTGTGAAGACAACACGCAGGAATGAACACGCACAACGGATCATATAAGACTTTCTAGCCGTTTAGAAATGCTTGAACGGCAAGCAGGAAAAAAACAAAAAAAAACCTGGTATTGTGGAATACAAAAGGAAATATAAACAGCCTGCAGGAAGAGCAGTTTATGGGAGAACACCTGGCGCTCCGAACCTTAGACACCGACAATAATCATCAGCTATAAATCTGGATTATTTGGGTTGTAAAACCACAGATTCTTAACAGTAATGTTTACAGAGGAAGAAAAAAAAAAAAAAAAAAAAAAAAAACGCTAAGCTCAGGATATTAATAGATCATGTAAGTAAATTGAGGAATAGAATAAGTAACCACAAATCAAATAATGTGTCTGCCCAGCTGTCATCAATTATACAGCAGCTCAGAGACTGCAGGTGAATGTGATCCTCTACTGCAGAGAGAGAGCTTCCCAACGCAGAGAGAGAGTCTGCTGCAAATATATAAAAAGACCCAGCGGCAATGTTTACTGGTCAGTAAAGGGCACAGTACTCACACTGGGACTAACACTACAAATAAGAACCAGCGGCAATGTTTACTGGTCAGTAAAGAGCACAGTACTCACACTGGGACTAACGCTACAAATAAGAACCAGCGGCAATGTTTACTGGTCAGTAAAGAGCACAGTACTCACACTGGGACTAACGCTACAAATAAGAACCAGCAGCAATGTTTACTGGTCAGTAAAGAGCACAGTACTCACACTGGGACCAACGCTACAAATAAGGACCAGCAGCAATGTTTACTGGTCAGTAAAGGGCACAGTACTCACACTGGGACCAACGCTACAAATAAGGACCAGCAGCAATGTTTACTGGTCAGTAAAGAGCACAGTACTCACACTGGGACCAACGCTACAAATAAGGACCAGCAGCAATGTTTACTGGTCAGTAAAGGGCACAGTACTCACACTGGGACTAACGCTACAAATAAGAACCAGCGGCAATGTTTACTGGTCAGTAAAGGGCACAGTACTCACACTGGGACTAACACTACAAATGAGAACCAGCGGCAATGTTTACTGGTCAGTAAAGGGCACAGTACTCACACTGGGACTAACGCTACAAATAAGAACCAGCGGCAATGTTTACTGGTCAGTAAAGAGCACAGTACTCACACTGGGACCAACGCTACAAATAAGGACCAGCAGCAATGTTTACTGGTCAGTAAAGAGCACAGTACTCACACTGGGACTAACGCTACAAATAAGAACCAGCGGCAATGTTTACTGGTCAGTAAAGAGCACAGTACTCACACTGGGACTAACACTACAAATGAGAACCAGCGGCAATGTTTACTGGTCAGTAAAGGGCACAGTACTCACACTGGGACTAACGCTACAAATAAGAACCAGCGGCAATGTTTACTGGTCAGTAAAGGGCACAGTACTCACACTGGGACTAACACTACAAATAAGAACCAGCGGCAATGTTTACTGGTCAGTAAAGGGCACAGTACTCACACTGGGACTAACACTACAAATAAGAACCAGCGGCAATGTTTACTGGTCAGTAAAGAGCACAGTACTCACACTGGGACCAACGCTACAAATAAGGACCAGCAGCAATGTTTACTGGTCAGTAAAGAGCACAGTACTCACACTGGGACTAACGCTACAAATAAGAACCAGCGGCAATGTTTACTGGTCAGTAAAGAGCACAGTACTCACACTGGGACTAACGCTACAAATAAGAACCAGCGGCAATGTTTACTGGTCAGTAAAGAGCACAGTACTCACACTGGGACTAACGCTACAAATAAGAACCAGCAGCAATGTTTACTGGTCAGTAAAGAGCACAGTACTCACACTGGGACCAACGCTACAAATAAGGACCAGCAGCAATGTTTACTGGTCAGTAAAGGGCACAGTACTCACACTGGGACTAACACTACAAATAAGAACCAGCGGCAAGGTTTACTGGTCAGTAAAGGGCACAGTACTCACACTGGGACTAACACTACAAATAAGAACCAGCGGCAATGTTTACTGGTCAGTAAAGGGCACAGTACTCACACTGGGACTAACACTACAAATAAGAACCAGCGGCAATGTTTACTGGTCAGTAAAGAGCACAGTACTCACACTGGGACTAACGCTACAAATAAGAACCAGCGGCAATGTTTACTGGTCAGTAAAGAGCACAGTACTCACACTGGGACTAACACTACAAATAAGAACCAGCGGCAATGTTTACTGGTCAGTAAAGGGCACAGTACTCACACTGGGACCAACGCTACAAATAAGGACCAGCAGCAATGTTTACTGGTCAGTAAAGAGCACAGTACTCACACTGGGACCAACGCTACAAAGAGGCCAGTAGTAAGGCTACTTTCACACTGAGGCGTTGCAAAACCGCGGTAAAAACGATGAGCGTTATTACCGCGTTTTTGCCGGGTTTCTGCAGCGTTTTTACCACGTTAGCGGTAAAAATAGTGCTAACGCCCATGCGTTTTAATCGCGTTTTTATAGCATTTTTTAAGCCTTAGCGTCAGCAAACCTGACCATGCGGTCATGTGATCTTCCCCACAGTTTCTGGGCGTTTTTAAAGCGGTATTACGCGGTTTTACAGCGTTTCCTATTCATTTCAATTGGAATAGACGTTTTTACAGCGCTATTTTATGCGCCCCAAAGATGCTCCAAAAAAGCTGTTTGCAGGATTTTTTCCAACGCACAGCCAGCACAACGCCTCAGTGTGAAAGGTTACACTGAGATGCATGGGGGGCGTTTTCCATGCGGTATTTAGGCGGTAATTTTAGCGCTACAACGCCTGAAAAAACGCCTCAGTGTGACAGGGGCCTAAAAGAAACAACAGCAATGTTTATTGGCCGCCAAAAGCCAAGTCGCTCACATTGGTTGTAGCTATACAAAGCAAGGGGCCAACAGTAACATTTTACTGGACAAAGAGCACCGGAATGAACGATATAAAATAAGAGGATAGTATCCTTGTGGACTGGTCGATGAGAGGCACACAGTTCACTATGTAAATCAGAGAACAGCAGTAATGTTTACTGACCAGCGGAGGCCCATTATTTGCTATGGGAGTGACCAACCCACCAGGGGACAGCAGCATTTACTGGTCAATAAAGGGACATTCAGCTTGATTTAGACATGCACTTCCTTTGATTTGAAGCCAGAACCGCATTCAAATCGCACTTCAGGGGCTACTGACAGGCAGTGAGGAAACCGACTTCTTTAGGTTCATTTTAACCTGGATTTCAGTCCTGGACTGAAGAGGAGCCGCCCCTTCTTAAAGGTACAGGGGCACACCGAACACCCAGCATATAGCACAATGGCTGCGTTGCCTGACCAAAAAACACGACAGGGATACAAAAAAAGGCGCCACTTGCTCCCATCTATAGCTGGCCATCAGGCAACGCACCGACACCTTTGCAGCCATTGTGCTATATGCTGGGTGTTCAGTGTGCCCCTGTACCTTTAAGAAGGGGCGGCTCCTCTTCAGTCCACCCGCTCTCACCTATCCATCAGAATGTATGTACCTCCACTGTGGGGACACTTATAAATTAGTGTTAGGTACCACAGATACCGGGGTGCCTTGACGTGGCTCTGTGGCTTACGCATGTATTTGCAAATGTGTGCAGACTAAACCCCTGCTTTTAACACATACTGATAGACAAGTTATTTGGTTGTCTGCGGGCTGGTGGTAAGTCAAGCTTGTTTTTTCCCTTGGATTTATCCTTGGCCTTGTTTGTACCAAATTATTTTAAACCTGACAGAAGAAGAACAGCTTTAAACAGCTGAATTACATTTTTGTGGAGACTAGCTGGACAGCGCTGGGGAATTTTTGTACTATTATGTAGGGATTGAATGATATTGTTTTTTTGGTGCAGATACTGACATTTTGGCCACCTCTCCTGCCGATAATCGATATTTTTTGCCGATATTTTGTACATTTAAAAAAAAAAAATTTTTTTTTTACACTGTCATTTTACTAGAGATGTGAAGGCCCGGGGAAAAAAAACGGAAACATTCGGAGAAAAAAAAAATTTTTTTTCCTGAAGGCTTTTTTGTTTTGTTTTTTCCAAAAAATTGGAAAATAATTGAAAAAAGAAAAAAAAATTGTTGAATATTTATTTTAACATGATGAATAAAATTATTTTAAGACAGGGTGTTCACCTTAAAGCGGTTGTATACCCGCAAATTTTTTTTTTTTTTTTTTTAACCCTGTAAAGCAAAAGGCATAATGAGCTAGTATGCACCGCATACTAGCTCATTATGAAATACTTACCTTAGAACGAGGCGTCAATATGTTACCTGGTCCACGCCGAGGGAGCTGTTATGTTGCCTCGGCGTGTCTTCTGGGTATCGCGGTTCCAGCGCTGTGAGTGGCTGGAGCCGCGATGTCATCACTCCCGCGCATGCGCGCGGGAGATTTCTTACTCGGCAAGGTCCGGCAGCTGCCGGGCTTCAGCCGAGAATCCCCTGTGCGCATGCGCCGCTGCGGTCAGCGGCGCATAGCAAGGGAAATATCTCCTAAACCGTAAAGGTTTAGGAGATATTTTTTTTACCTACAGGCCTTATTATAGGCTTACCTGTAGGTAAAAGTTACAAAAAAGACTATACAACCACTTTAAGTTTTTAGAGTTTCCTAATTGTGATGATGGACAAAAAAAAAAAAAAAAAAAGAAGAGTAGCTGCAGAAGCAGAGAGACGGATACTGACAATTTCAGCTCAGAAAATGATTCTGATTAAATGTCCATTGAAACTTAGTCCCACTCTCTTCTTAACACTTCCCCCATCTTCAATTCTTTTTATGGGAATGGGGTTTTTATTTTTATTTAAACACTGTGGAGAGGAAGTATGAAAAATTGTTACTTTTGGTTTTGAAAATTGTTTTGTGGCTGTTCCACATAAACTAGTAAGAAGTTTGGGAGATTTGTTACTCCCTTTGTTACAAATAAATATTATAAAAAAGTAAATTCTGTTTGTGATAATTGTTTGGCTACACTATATTTTTAATATGCTAGTTGTGATAATTTTATGCCAAGTCAAATTGTCCATAGTCATATTTTATGTTCCTAAAGTAACAGAATGACTTTCAATCTTGAAAAGACAAAAAAAAGTGCTAATGCAGCTTTTCTTTTCAATTTTTCAGAAAATTTCCATTTTTTCCCCCCAAAAAACAAAAAAAAAAAAAAAACATTTTTTTTTTCCAAGCTTCAAAATTTCCGGAAATTTTACATCTCTACATTTTACATTTGTTTGTTTTTTTATCATTGTTTATGCTGTCACAGTAATAGGCATTGACAGATACTCTATATCAGGGATATGCAATTAGCGGACCTCCAGCTGTTGCAAAACTACAAGTCCCATCATGCCTCTCCCTCTGAGTGTCATGCTTGTGGCTGTCAGTGTCTTGCTATGCCTTATGGGAGTTGTAGTTCTGCAACAGCTGGAGGTCTGCTAATTGCATATCCCTGCTCTATAAGACCCCAAACCCTTTCTCTGCACTTGAAAGTATTCAAAACGTCAAGATCAGCGTTTTTGAATACTTTATGTTTAAAACTGGCGCTTGCAAGTAATCCAGGAATGATGTCATGACATCGCTTCCGGGTTACTAGATCCGAATGAAGCATCAGCTTTGTTCGGGTCTTCGGCCAGCCGGCGGACGTGCCAGCTGGTTACTCAGGCCGGCGGGATGGGAGAGCCGGGGAGAGCGGCGGAAGGCGGCGGGGGAACATCCCCTCCTGCTGGTTGTAATAACAGCCTCAGCAGCTGCTGAGCCGCATCGGTTGTTATTACAATAAAGCCAACCGTCCGCTCTAAAGATCGGTACCGGGATGATGCCTGCAGCTGCAAGCATCACCCCGGTAAAAAAGCCCTTGAAGCAATATCGGTCAGTTTTTTGACCGATACCAATACTTCTAAAAAAAAATAAAAATAAAAAGTGGAGTATTGGCCGCACGGATAAAATCGGTCGATCCTTACTATTATGGGGTTTTTCATCCACACCCCAGGGGTCAAACAGATCAACACAGAAGCCAAGAAAGTGAATATCAGCCGCACCAATAATCAGTCGATCCTTACTATTATGGGGTTTTTCATCCACACCCCAGGGGCCAAACAGATCAACACAGAAGCCAAGAAAGACACACAGTACATGCTGCTGAGATGGCAGGGGGAATATGTGATCCCCCCTTCCTGTGTCTGGCACACAAAGGACAGGTCTGAGGTTTCCCTTTAAACCAGGGGTCTTCAAACTACGGCCCCCCAGGTGTTTAGGAACTACAGTTCCCATGATGCCCAGTCATGTCAGCTAATGTCAGAGTTTTACAATGCCTCCTGGGATGTGTAGTTCCAGACGTAGTTTGAAGATCCCTGCTTTAAACCATAGTGCAAGCTGACCCATTCTATGCTGGCATTGACAGCGCTAGAAGAGAACACCTATCATCACATTGTCCACGAGAACCTAAAATATTGCACACAAGATGATTTTGTATTTTAAGTAAAAAATAATAAATCTGCAACTGTATTTTATCTACGCTAAGCCTTTTATAACTGTCATTATAAAAGATGCCTTCACAATTACAGCTTCCATCCATTCCCGCATAGGGATAGATGTAATTAGGAGACCGAGGACACACTTCTACCCGCCTGTAAAGCAGAATGTAAACGCTGCAGAAATCACAATGCACTGTTTGACAGTGATCATCAGGTGCGTGCTTTGTCCCAGACTCCATTATACACTTAGAAAAACTGCAATAAAAAGCACTTTTCTCAAAGAGTTATGTCAAAATAATAACAGACAGAAAAAAAAAAAAAAAAAAGCAGCCACACATTTACTAATAATAACCGCTTCTACTGTTCAAGTAATACACTGAATGGTTCAGGAAACAATGGCAGACAATTAGAACATCCATCAGGACACACAATTGGCTACATTGATTTCCACATATAAATAAATTCTCCTTTTCTACAACTAGACGGCTAGGCAAATATAATAGAAGACTTGTCTAGAAATTATCGCTGATCAGTGCCGTTAAGTGGAATTGCAAGCTCCATTTGGGGAGAAATTTCTTGAATTCTGTGTAGCCAAATGGGGGGAAAATAAAAAATAAAAAATATTGGAAATCTCTTCTAATCTGAGGCCCCTTACACATGGGGGACGCTCCGATGGGAGACCACCTGCTCAGTGGGGAATCTGTCCGCTGATCCCTGCTGAGCAGAGGGATGGCTGATCCATGCCCCCTCCGCGTATGCCCCCTCTCCTCTATGGGCGGCCCAATGTCACCATCCATCTTTTTTTAGACAGGATGGGATATCAGCGGATGCCAAACAGACACATCTGTTGACACCCAACACTCCATAGAAGTTTAGACAGGATGGGATATCAGCGGATGCCAAACAGACACATCTGTTGACACCCAACACTCCATAGAAGAGACTGGAGGGTCCAATCTTAACAGGTGGACCCAACTGGCCCGTCCGTGCGAGACCCCTTTCACACTTGTGCGACCCCCAAAGTCCTGCGACTTTGGTGAAACTTTGACATATCTTTGGATGGGTGCCACTTGGATGTGACTTTGGATTTGATCAATGTTAATGGACAACTGCTGCACAGCCATCGCATGTATAACATTCAGGTGCAACTTTCATGCAACTTTTAAAGGATTTACATTGTAGTCAATGGCACTCAAGTCGCATGAAAGTTGGACCAAAGTAGTGCAGGAACCTTTTTTAAGGTTGCTGCGACTTGACGTTGCACATATTTAAACGTCTGTCATTGAAAAACATGGAGTGCAACTTGTCATGAAACTTTAGTGTCCAAAGTCGCACAAGCGTGACCAGAGCCTAAAAAGGAGCGGCACAGTGGTGTAGTGGGTAGCACTCTCGCATAGCAGTAAAAAGGGTCCCAACCACGACACTACCTGCCTGGAGTTTGCATGTTCTCACTGTGCCTGTGTGGGTTTCCTCCGGGTACTCCGGTTTCCTCCCACACTACAAAGACATGCTGGTAGGTTAATTGTCTTCAGTCTAAATTGGCCCCTAGTATATGAATGTGAGTTGGGGACCTTAGATTGTAAGGTCCTTGAGGGTAGGGACTGATATGAATGTACAATGTATATGTAAAGCGCTGCGTAAATTGATGGCGCTATATAAGTACCTGAAATAATAATAATACTAATAGAGACATAAAGAGAAATAAAAACCTGACTGATGTTCCAACCTTTCCCCACTTTATCCAAAACAAACAGTACACCCACACTTAATCCAAAAACCTAAAGATCCCCTCAATGGTAACCTAACCTACAAGCCCCCCCCCCCCCCCCCCGTACCCTCAACCCAACAAATGCCAGTTTGCGGCCTCCTACGGCATTTACATGCCAGATGCAGAGATTGTCTTTGGTGCTGGACACATCTTTGTAGTAGTAACTGCATATAGATTTGCACACAGCTGGTTTCCTATAGTCTCCATTGTAGAACTATGGCTCCACAGCCTATAGAAGACTTCTTCAGAGGACATAAGCACCATGAGAGGCCCCCCACTGCTATGGAGAGACACCTACATACTGGGGTTGGAGAGTCAGATGATCAGCCCTGGACACAGGCTACATGTAACCTGAACCGATCATCGGTCCCTAGCCATAGGTAACTGCTGGAAGTGCAGATACATGTAAGCAGCGGCTGACAGCTGTGGCCACTGTCAGCTTGTCATTACTCCGTATGGGCTGAGCAGATGTACATCTCCGATTCCTGACACAGGGATCTTCAGGTGACTGACTGCAGGTAAAACAACAGGGCCTTAAAGTGGTTCTTTTTTTAAATAACAAACATGTTATACTTACCTCCACTGTGCAGCTCGTTTTGCACAGAGTGGCCCCAAACCTGGTCTTCTGGGGTCCCTCAGCAGCTATCTCAGCTCCTCCCTGCAAGAACTAAACACCTTCATGCAAGCTCTCTCGCATGGTGTTTCGTTTTTGTGGGCGCGCTCCCTTGATACAGCCGACGGCTATAGCAATCGGCCCCGCCCCCCGGCGTGCCACGTCATTGGATGTGATTGACAGCAGCGCGAGCCAATGGCTGCGCTGCTTTCAATCCATCCACTCTGGCCAGGCTGAGCAGCGAAGAGGATGTCAGGAGCGAGCGCGGAACTTTCGAGGGGTCAGGTAAGTAAAACGGGGGGGGGGGGGGGGGCTGGGGGGCCGGTATTGTCCGATGCATTAAGGTGAAAAAACGTGAGCCTTTACAACCCCTTTAATGCATTCTATGCATTAAGATAAAAATCCTTCTGTTTGTAGCAGAGCCCTCAGCCCCCCTAATTACTCACCTGAGCTCCTCCTCTCTCCAGCAAATGTCCACAATCCCCTCAGATCTCCAGTACACTCCTCCTTACTGGCTGAGACAGAGCAGCGGCGCCACTGGCTCCCGCGGCTGTCAAAGTCAGTCAGCCAGCCAGCCAATCAGGGGAGAGAGTGGGCGGGGCCATGCCTGGGTTTCGTGTCTGAATAAACGCAGCTCTGACTCGGCTTGGGTGCCCCCTGTAGCAAGCTGATGGGGGAGGGGCACTAAAAAGGAGGGAGGGGCTAGGAGCAGCAAAGAGGGACCCAAGAAGAGATTATATATATATATATATATATACACACACATACATACATACATACACACACACACACACACATATATATATATATATACATATACACATACACACACACACATACATATATATTAGGGGTGCAACGGATCGTCATCGATCCGTGATCCGATCCGCGGAGGTTGATCCGTATGGGACACCCGCGATCCGTGGGGCGCTCTCTGGCCTCGGCCATAGGAAACGCCACGTCTTCGGCCTAGCTCCGGAGCGGCGGCCATCTTGGTACACCCGGCGGCCGTTTAGCACGTGATCGCTCCTTCAAATGACGGAGCGATCACTTGTAACAAACTGTTACACCGTGTCAGGACGCCGGTTCCTCTCTCCCCTCTGTGTACTGATCTGTACAGTGGAGGGGAGAGATCGGATGGCAGCAGTGCCAATACTCTGCAATGCCCTGCTGCAATGCCCTGCCAATACTCTGCAATGCCCTGCCAATACTCTGCAATGCCCTGCCAATACTCTTCCATACCCTGCCAATACTCTTCCATACCCTGCCAATACTCTTCCATACCCTGCCAATACTCTTCCATACCCTGCCAATAGTCTGCCAATACCCTGCCAATACTCTGCCAATATACCCGCCAATATCCTGCAATACTCTGTCAATAATCTGCCACACCCTGCCAATAGGGAGATTGTGGATATTACAGTGGGGGAGATTTTTTCTTTGTTGATCCGAAAATGATCCTAACCGTGACTCCTGATCCGAGGAACGATCCGAACCGTGAGTTTTTTGATCCGTTGCACCCCTAATATATATACATATACACATACACACACACACACACACACACACACATATATATATACACATACACACACACACACACACACACACACACACATATATATATATACATATACACATACACACACACACACACACACACACACACACACACACACACACACATATATATATACATATACACATACACACACACACATATACACACGTGATCCAGCGCAGTGTGGCTGCACAGTAGCATTAAAGCTACAGGAGGTGGTCCAGAAGTGGTTAAAGTGGCTTGAGCGGGTACAACACAGTACAGGGGGGGGGGGGGGGGGGGGTGACATCACAGGCTGTGTTTGTACAACTGTAGTGTCACTTGGAATTTAGGGACTTGAATAAAGCTTGAATGAAGGTTTTTATACAGCCAGAAAATTCAAATAATACATAAGATAAGGTTCTGTTTCTGGGGATAAAATGGTATTGCGGAGGCAAGCAGAGAACGGACTTTCCAGGCATATGTGAACCTCTGTGCCTCGAGTTCGGCTTTAATTTACAATCCTCAGGACAACATCCAACTGGTGATGATTTGTGGGATTAAAAAGGTTCATAACATTGCAGGGAGTAGAGTAGCCAATCACGTATCACCCGGGGATGGATTGTGAAAAGGCAATAAGAGAGCTTTTGTTCTTCCAAGAGGTCTGTGGCAGGCCAGGACGGTAATACCATCCCAGACCGAGAGATGGGCAGACAGGGCCACACAATGGTCTAAAGCCTCCTAAAATCACAGATTGGAGGCCAATTACAAAAGAGCGACTGAGGCCGGGGTGGCCGGGGCTCAGAGAAGAATGACTCCACTGGAATAGCACTCCTCATTTTACTGCGTGTCTTTTAAAGCAATCAATCCCAGCGAGAGAAATCCAGTGAACCGGATCACTTACAGCAGAACAATGCTGCAGGGCACAAATATATGAACTGAACAGCAATGAGGCGGAAGGTGCTACAGGACTTCATTGCTGCCATGAAATTCAACTAGCAAGGTTCATAAGACAGTAATAATGAATATTATATCTTTAATAAGTCTAAGTCATTAAAGGGGCTGTAAAGGTTAGATTTTTATTTTTTTTTTTTATATACTTACCTCCTCTGTGCAAGGGTTTTGCAGAAAGTGGTCCCGATCCTCCTCTTCTGGGGTCCCCCAGCGGCGCTCCTCCTTTTCTCGAGTGTCCCCACAGAGAGCCGCTTTCCATGAGGGTACTCATGCGGGTGCGCTCCCGAGTCCTGTTGCTGCGTCCATGGACACAGACAGCAGAACTTGGCCCAGCCCCCCGGCTCCTGTGTCACTGAATTTGAATGACAGCAGCGGGAGCCAATGGCTCCTGCTGCTATCTATCCAATGAGGACCCAAGGAATTTTTTTGTTTTTTATTAAATGTATTTTAATAAAATGCTTTTGGAGTTAAAATCTAAAGATAGTTTTCTATTTAAGATCAATTAATTAATTTTTTTTCAGCATGAAATGGAGCTTAGCTATGTAGCACGAGGCTGTATATTCTGCAATATTTACATTTTTGGTCAACTCATTCAATGAATCCAAGCTCTGCAAGCTGAGATAACATGCACCGCATTGATGCATTCACACAATTTTACAGTAACCATGAGATAAAACCAAGTTCAGGAATATTCCTTTAACCCATTGTTTTGCAAATCTATGTACACTACAAACTGTATGATTGAATCGGTTCTGATATCGCAGTTTTACTAACCCGACAGCTTATTATTCTAAATAGGAAATTTAAATTTTGTTTGCAAATATGAAAGATTCTAACTACCAGCGAGAATGAGTCCTTTACATTTAAAGAGCACCTGTCATTTCAGATCCATTATGACAGAGCCTGTTAGCGGGCATCCACTCACCTGCTGCCGCCACGTCCCTCACCTTAAATATATATGTGTCACCGGTGCAAAATTTGTGTACCAAACAATAATGTTCCCCTTTAAATTTAAAATTTTGAGTTGCCGCATTCAAAAAAGAAAACCGTTTGGTGAAAAAAATATTATATTATGTACGCTACTCTATTTGTAATACACCACTCCACTTAGCATTGTGTATCCTCAAACATTCCTAAACATATACATATGCCTTAATTAATATGACATAATATTCCCATAGATATCAGTATATAGGACAACGTGTCACAAACTTCATAATGCTCCAATATACGGGAAAAACGCCCACATTCACGTGTATAAGAATATATACAAAAAACATAAAAAATTATCACTTAAAATTAAAAATTATATAGTGTCCAAAAGTACATGTGCAATAAAGGGTTACTGTGCAGCCTTCCTTCAAGTTCACAACATTTGTTATCCGTGGTTCATCGTGACATAATCACCATTTCCGTGACAAACCACCACCATATGGATTGGCCACTCACCAGATATTTAATGAAGAATGCGCCTTCGGTTCATTAATAGGGATAACCAAACCACTCCACCTGGTTCATATATGTGCTGTCCCCAGTGCGCTATACATGAGCTTTAATTTTTCTCATAGAAAATATATGAACAACGGTCATTGCGCAATATATTTAAAAAGCTTATTTATTTGAGCCAAAATGAAAGAATATAAACTCACATTTAAAAGTGCCCTCGAGCCGGCACGAAGCTGTTCCAGCAGATAAGGATGGGTGTAAACGGTAGCGTGGTTACCGGTGTGCGGTGTGGACTTCTTCCGCACTCGGCTTGCGCTTCACCTCTCGCTCTCGTCCGTGCCGGACGTAACGTAATCACGTGACTAAAAATCTCCCAGCAGCCTCTACGCGTTTCACATCATAGTATGCGTCATCAGGAAGCGTGCACGAGGCCTAAAGATTCTAAAAATGAGTCCTTACATTTAAAGAGCACCTGTCATTTTAGATCTATCATGGCAGCACCTGCTGCCGCCACGTCCCTCGCCTTGTTGTGTCACTGCCGCATCACCAGCCGTCCCATTAAAGTGAATGAGACTGTCCGCGAGTCAACAGCGGGTCAGAGGAGGAGCCGCCGAGTTCCTCTCTAAAAATTATGATTAAAGCTACTTTCACACTCAGACCACCGAGCATTAGCGGCGCTATACCGGCACTCGAAAAGCGCCGCTGTCGAAGAGCTTTACAGGCGATTCGCTAGCGCTGCCCATTGATTTCAATGGCTGGGGCGGTTTAGGAGTCCTGCATACAACGCTCCCGCACTACCTCAAAGATGCTGCTTGTAGGACTTTTTTTCCCAATCCTGCAAGCACACCGCCCCAGTGTGAAAGCACTGGGATGGCTTGAGAGGCGCTTTTCAGGCGCTATTTTTAGTTCTAAAACGCCTGAAAAGCGCCTTCAGTGTGAAAGAGGTCCTAAAGTGGAGTTCCGCCTAATTTTTTATTTTTTAAAGATCAGCAGTTACAAATACTGAAGCTGCTGACTTTTAAGATAAGGACAATTACCTGTCCAGCGTGCCCGCGATGTCTGCACCCGAAGCCGACCCGTCCCTCGGCTCTCGAGTGGAGGCGCCGCCATCTTCGGTAAGGGAATCAGGAAGTGAAGCCTTGCGGCTTCATTTCCTGTTTCCCTACTGCGCATGCGTGACTTGCGCTGCGCAATCCCACTGCTGTATTCTGGGACCTGTGTGTCTCCCAGAAGACAGCAGGGGGGGGGGGGGGGGGGAGAAGGCGCCGGAAGTGGCATAGATATCCACAGGTGGCTCCACTATCTATGCCCGGAAGTGGGAGCAAAATACCAGGATTAGACAGGTATCTGCTCCCCCTCCCCCCTGAAATGTGCCAAATGTGACACCGGAGGGGGGGGGGGGATACGAAAAGCGGAAGTTCCATTTTTGGGTGGAACTCCGCTTTAAATCGAAGCCTTTTTCACTAGTGATTTAAATTAAATCCACCCTGCAGCTCTGTCATTTTTTATTTTTAGAGTCTTTGAGTGTCCAAATGAATGTTATGATGTAAAGATGCTCATACAGCTTACAAGGCATTTGTGCTGAAACTTTTCCCCTTGAGAGCAGTCAGCTGGAAGTAATTGACCTCAGAGATCCCAGACGCCCGTCTGCTTTCTTCTGCCCACTTGTCTGATGTCTACGGCCACAGAAAGTACCTCCAGACCACCAGGAACTGTCATGACCTTCTCCTGACCCGAGAGAATGTGGAGCACATGTGGCAAAACGGTAATTGCCTCCCCCTCTCCATACAAAAAGGTAGGACCTGTGCCGCTAGTACAAACTAAAAAAAAACACGTTGGCGTACGAAACGTCAGCGTGCAAAACGACAGCGTACGAAACGTTGGTGTATGACCGTTTTCAAAGGTCTGAAGTTCACGTTTATCTCCTTGAGGATCCAAAAACAGCCCAATAGCAACAAAACGTCACAAAGGGTACGATCAAATCAGACCCAGATACAAAAGAGACTAAAAACAAAACGAGAGGAACACAAAAATGGAAATTTATCAAAACTGGAGCAACTGTGCATTGCAGCCAATCAGCTTCTTTCTTTCATATTCAAAGGTTAACAAGTTAACGCTGAGAAATAAACATTTCCCTTGGGGTGATCTCTGTACATTGCAAGGATTGTAACAAACCTTGTTGCAGATTTCTACCCTTTGTTATTCCAAAGAACTAGCTCTGTGTGTCCATGTGCAAAGTGAATCTAATGGAAGTGATTTTATAATTTTCAATCAGCTGCTGCACTTGCAGGGTTCTAATGAGGAAAGTGGTAGGGTCTGCATCCCATTTGGATACGATTTGTTGCAGGGGATGCAAAAAAAAAAAAAAAAAAAAAAAAAAAAAAAAAAATCAGACTTCTGGGAAAATCAGTGAGCCAATCACACAAGCAAGAAAAGATTTTTCTGGGGGGAGGGGCGTTCTGTACGCCATCTAACATTAATGCTGCTGCCAGACTCATCCACCTAACCAACCGCTCAGTGTCCCCACCCCGGTCATCTCCTACTCCATCCACTTTTAAGCAATCCACAAAAACCCATCTCCTCAGGGAAAGCTATCAACTAAGGCTTCATATACACGGAACGTTTTAAGGGCCAGTTCACACCACATACAGTCCAGTGCGTTCTTTTTTTTTTCTGCATCAAAAACGCATGGAAAGTTGGTTGTATGGTTTTCAATGGCATAGTTCACACCAGGGCTTGCAGTTCCAGTTCCCGGAAAAAAAAAAATAGTAGAACATGCTGCATTTTTTTTCTGCACTGGAACGCTGTAAAAACACATAAATAATGCACTGGAATACACATGTCCTTATTTAAGGTTAAGAAAAAAAAAAAAAAGGGGGGGGGGGGGGATGCACTGGACTGCATCAAAAATGCACATGCATAAAAGCATCTGGAACATATCCAGACTGGGTTTCTATGGTGTGAACAGGCCCTAAAACCTCCCCTGAAGGATGGAACTTGACAGCTAGTAACCGACGGTTAAAAACTTCCGTTGTGTTGCGTTTAGAAGCATTTTTTGCATTGCAAATGGTCAGAAATGTATCTCCATTAAAAACGCCTATAAACGAAACGTGGCTAAACGCGAGTTACCGTGTTTACACGCATTTACAAGCTGTTACAGGCATTTGGTGTTTCAAATGCCTCTAAACATCCGTCCTAAAACGCATTTTTGCTTCTAAGGCCCCTTTCACACTGCCGTGACTTAAAATTTGCGCAATTTTTACGCAATTTCATGCAATGCCTGTGTATACTTGAGGTCTTTGGACCTCAACTTGCACGAAAGTTGGACCAAAAGTAGTACAGGGACTACATTAAAGTCGGCACGACTTGAAGTTGCACATATATGAATGGTTATCATTGGAAATCATGGGGTACGACTTGTCATGCGACTTTGCAGTCCCAAGTCGCAGGACAAGTCACACAAGTGTGAAAGGGAGCCTAACCTCAACTGCCTGGAAACGACTTTAAATGACTCGGCGTACATGTACTGATAACAGAGGAGAGTTCAGGGGCAGCTGGGGAAAAAAAATACCCAACTGCTCCCAAGACCCCTTTCACACTGAGGCGTTTTATCAGGCGCTTTTGGGCTAAAAATAGCGCCTGAAAAACGGCTCCCCCGCAGTCTCAGTGTGAAAGCCCGAGTACGAACACACGGAGGGGATGCGCTGGCAGGACGTTTAAAAAAAAAAATCCTGTGAGCAGCATCTTTGGAGCGGTGTATACAGCGTTCCTCCACCGCTCCTGCCCATTGAAATGAATGGGCAGTGACGCCAAAGTGGCTGCAGCGGCGCTTTGCAGGTGGTTTGAAGCCTTTTTCGGGGTTTAAAAGCGCCCCACTAGGGGCCGAAAAAATCTGCAAAAACAACGGTAAAGCAGCACTAAAAATAGCGGTGCTTTACTGCCGACGCCTCGGTGTGAAAGGGGCCTAAACGTCCGTTTACCAGCAGCAGTGTACATGAAGCCCAACAACTGAACTTTTATTTCTTCCATCAACTCATCTCACAGTTCTTACCCTCTGTACAGCTTGTCCTCCCTATTAGATTGGAGGGTCCCTCCTTACCCTCTTGTACTGTAATGTAAATGTTCTCTTTCTTTTTATATTGTAAAGTGCTGAGCAAACTGTTGGTGCTATATATAAATCCTGAATTATAATATTAAATACTATGGGCTCATGCACACAGGGCATTTTAAAAAAAAAAAAGCCAGCACGATAGCATTTTTACAGTAAAAACACTTCCTAAAATCTAAAAAAAAAAAACAAAAAAACAAAAAACAAAACAAAAAAAAAAGCCAGCACGATAGCATTTTTACAGTAAAAACATTTCCTAAAATCTAAAAAAAAAAAACCACAAAAAAAAAAAAAGCCAGCACAATAGCATTTTTACAGTAAAAACACTTCCTAAAATCTAAGAAAAACAAAAAAACAAAAAAAGCCAGCACGATAGCATTTTTTAAAAACACTTCCTAAAATCTAAAACAAAACAAACAAAAAGCCAGCACGATAGCATTTTTACAGTAAAAACACTTCCTAAAATCTAAAAAAAAACAAAAAAAAAACTAAAACAAAAAAAGCCAGCACGATAGCATTTTTACAGTAAAAACATTTCCTAAAATCTAAAAAAAAAAAACCACAAAAAAAAAAAGCCAGCACGATAGCATTTTTACAGTAAAAACACTTCCTAAAATCTAAGAAAAACAAAAAAACAAAAAAAGCCAGCACGATAGCATTTTTTAAAAACACTTCCTAAAATCTAAAACAAAACAAACAAAAAGCCAGCACGATAGCATTTTTACAGTAAAAACACTTCCTAAAATCTAAAAAAAAACAAAAAAAAAACTAAAACAAAAAAAGCCAGCACGATAGCATTTTTACAGTAAAAACATTTCCTAAAATCTAAAAAAAAAAAACCACAAAAAAAAAAAGCCAGCACGATAGCATTTTTACAGTAAAAACACTTCCTAAAATCTAAGAAAAACAAAAAAACAAAAAAAGCCAGCACGATAGCATTTTTTAAAAACACTTCCTAAAATCTAAAACAAAACAAACAAAAAGCCAGCACGATAGCATTTTTACAGTAAAAACACTTCCTAAAATCTAAAAAAAAACAAAACAAACAAAAAGCCAGCACGATAGCATTTTTACACTAAAAACACTTCCTAAAATCTAAGAAAAACAAAAAAAACAAAAAAAGCCAGCACGATAGCATTTTTGAAAAACACTTCCTAAAATCTAAAACAAAACAAACAAAAAGCCAGCACGATAGCATTTTTACAGTAAAAACACTTCCTAAAATCTAAAAAAAACAAAAAAAAAACTAAAACAAAAAAAGCCAGCACGATAGCATTTTTACAGTAAAAACACTTCCTAAAATCTAAAAAAAAAACAAAACAAACAAAAAGCCAGCACGATAGCATTTTTACAGTAAAAATACTTCCTAAAATCTAAAAAAAGACACAACAAAAAAAAAAAAACGCCAAACGTGGCTAAAAGCTTGGAGGAGAGTTCAGAAGCAAGCGAAAAAATAAAAAGGACGCTAGATGCTCCTAAAAGCAGCTGCAAAAATGTCCTGTGTGCACGAAGCCTTATGCCGCGTACACACGAGCGGACTTTATGGCAGACTTTGTCCGGCGGACTTTGACGGACTTTATGACGGACTTTCCGAATGACCGGACTTGCCTACACACAATCCACCAAAGTCCGTCGAATTTGTACGTGATGACGTACGACCGGACTAAAACAAGGAAGTTCATAGCCAGTAGCCAATAGCTGCCCTAGCGTGGCTTTTTGTCCGTCGAACTAGCATACAGACGGCGGATTTTTCCACCGGACTCGAGTTCGACGGAAAGATTTAAAACATGTTTCAAATCTAAGTCCGTCCAACTTTTGAGAAAACAAAGTCCGCTGGAGCCCACACACATCGAATTGTCCGACGAAATCCCGTCCGCCAGGCAAAGTCTGCCGTAAAGTCCGCTCGTGTGTACGCGGCATTATACTACAAGCAGAGACATGCGGAATAGTTACCTGCCGGACTGAGCCGTGATCAGAGCTCGGAGGCCTCTATGGGCTTTCTAGGCTTTGAAATGGCAAAAAAACATTTTTGTTTTCCACAGACCGATCTAAAACTCCCCGATGATGATGTGAATGTGACTCGGCACTTTGTTACTAAACAGTCTTCCCACAATGTATATGTAATACAAGCTCCGATTCATTCCGTGATATTTAGAATAAAATGACGAGTGTAATTAACTATACGGTGATGGAATGGGAACAGAACAACCAATAAGATCCCAGCTTTATTTTTTCTGTAGAGGTTAAAAGTGGTTGTAAACCTCAGACCAAAAATATGAACAAAGCATATCCCTCTATAAGGTGTACTTGTCTCAATCCAGAGCACAAAGTGTCACTTTTGTCTTCAGCTTCATTCCTCCATCAGCGTCAATCACTTCTGACCATTTTTCCTGACACCAAGAGAAAAATGGTGACAGGCTGTTTGACAGCCTCAGCTCTGTTCCTGTGTGAAGGGGTGTGTGTCTCTTCCCTCCAATCAGCTCTCAGAGCTCTCCTCACTGAGCTCTGCAGAGTGTCATTTCAGTCCTCCATCCCCCTTTTTTCTGAATGCTCAAACCAGCTTTATAAATTTAGGACATTGAATGGCTGTAGAGAAGAGAAGACTGCAGATAAACAGGTGCAACTTATGTACGAGGCTTTGTTTCATCTCTGATTATCACCTGGGGCCAGTCACTGCACTGAGTATATGTGAGGGCTTACAATTACTTTAACCACTTCAGCTCCGGAAGATTTACCCCCCCATCTAAACAGGCCATTTTTGGGATATGGCACTGTGTTAATTTAACTGATAATTGCACGGTCATGCGACGTTGTACACACATAAAATGTATGTCATTTTTTCCCCACAAATAGATCTTTCTTTTGGTGGCGTTTGACTACCTCTGCATTATTAATTTTTTGCCCTATAAACAAAAAACGACTGACAATTAAAAAAAATAATAATAATAATAATATTTTCTACTTTCTGCTATAAAACATTTCCAATAAATAAAAAAAATAGAATTTCTTCATCAATTCAGGCCAATATGTATTCTGCTACATATTTGTGGTAGAAAAAAAAAAAAAAAAAAAACCTAATAAGCATATATTTATTGGTTTACGCAAAAGTTTTAGCGTCTACAAACTGTGGTATAATTATATATATACATACCGTAGATATAGATAGATAGATAGATAGATAGATAGATAGATAGATAGATAGATAGATAGATAGATCCTGTTTCCCCGAAAATAAGACCTAGCGTGATTGTCGGTGATGGCTGCAATATAAGCCCTTCCCCCAAATAAGCCCTACCCTAAAAATAAGACCTACAAGGACTTTAACTAGGGCTTATTTGGGGGGGCAGGGCTTATATTGCAGCCATCACCGACAATCACGCTAGGTCTTATTTTCGGGGAAACAGGGTATATATATATATATATATATATATATATATATATATATATATATATATATATATATATATATATATATATATATATATATATATATATATATATATATATATATATATATATATATATATATATATATATGTTTATTTTTTTCTTTTCTTAATTAATGGAATTTTTTTTTTCCCCCACTAATAATGGCGGCGATCAGCGACTTATAGCAGGACTGCGATATTGCAGCGGACAAAATCGGACACTGACACTTTTTTGGGGACCAGTGACATCAACAGTGGTCAGTGCGAAAAATATGCACTGTCACTGTACTAATGACACTGGTTGGGAAGGGGTTAACATCAGGGGCGACCAAAAGGGTAATTTTGTGTGCCTAGCCAATGTTTTAGTGTAGTGGGGGAGGTGCATTTACTAGTGGAAGACATGGATCGGTGTTTCTGCTTTACAGGAACACCGGATCCCTGTCTTCTGAACTACCTTGTTTACATTAGGCAGATCGCCGCCCTGTGTACCGAACGTTCAGCAGTGTGCCGGCAGACATGTAGTTAGGTGCCGTTATGTAAAATCACAATGGGAGCGAGCACTCGTGCCCCATACCCAGAAATGCAGGATCATGTATACACACATACACACACACACACACACACACACACGTGATCCTGCCGGGCACGGCCACCCTGAGCAATAAATGTGATATAGGGTGGTCGGCAACTGACAGTTGGGTACCGACTGAAGTTTCTTACTTCATCACTGTCAGAAGACAAAAAAAAAAATACAATCAGGCAATCTAGCTTGATTGATATTATTTTGATCGCTGCCACCCCGCTCTGCACCCCCTACCGACAGCTTGAACCCCGACGGTGGTGGGATTGTGTCCTCTAAACTCTTTCAGTGGCAGAAGAATGCCACCACACACTCAAAGATTTTATAGAGGTGTCACTCTTGCCAACAAAACCAATCAAAACCCCCACCTGTCTTTCACTAGAATAGAAGATGAAAAGAGGCCAATGATTGGTTGATATAAAAAGTCAAGAAAAATGATACAAAGAAAAAAAAGTTTCCCCTTTCACATAAATACGGCTGATTTCAAGTCACACCTTTTCCTCCCAGCCTACATATACTCCTAGAGCAGAATGATTTCTGGGAATAAACACATCTGTTTGAACTTTTACATATTACCAGATAATAATGTAAGAGCCTATTTGGAAAAATAACTGTACAAAATAAGAGATGTGTATGCAGACCAATCATATTCATCGATTCATTTTATCAGAAATTAAAAAGTTTTTTTTTTTTTTTTTTTTCAATAAAAATAACAAAACATGTTATACTTATCTGCTCTGTGTAGTTGGTTTTGCACAGATCAGCCCCAATTCTCCTCTTCTCGGGTCCCACACCGGCACTCCCGGCTCCTCTCTCCTGCTGGGTGCCCCCACAGCGAGCAGCTTGCTATGGGGGTGCCTGATCCGAGCCGCTGCTCTGTGTATGCATTCACACATCGAGCTGCAGCCTGGCCCCTCCCCCTCTCCTCATTGGCTAACTGACTTTGATTGACAGCAACGGGAGCCAACGGCACCACTGCAGTCTCTCAGCCAATCAGGAGGGAGAGTCCCGGACGGCCGAGGTACTTGTGGACATCGCTGGGTCTAGGAGGTGGCTCAGGTAAGTATTAGGGGGGCTGCTGCACACAGGCCTTTTCTCTTAATGCATAGAATGCTGAAAAACTTTTGCCTTTACAATCACTTTAAAAGATTGATCCTCACTGGTCACTGTGGGCAACAACAATGCCATTGTTCACACCTTCTTTTCTATTTCTTTTTCTAATAGCGGCTCTTTTGTTTCCATTTTCTGCTGTAAAAGATGTTAACATGCAAATTGGCCGACCCTCTAAAGAGACCAGGATCATTACCTGCCTGGCCTTACATTCAATGGACGCCATGCTGTGCCTGCCGCTACACAGACCGCTAAACACAGGCTGAGCAACAATGGCCGCACACAGCTACTACTTCTTCTTGTTCAGTAACTTTTATTAAAGCGATATTAAAACCCCCCTTTTATATCGTAGCTTGAAGATCATTAGATGCGGAGGCTGCATTCCTTTTCTTTTTTGGGCCTTTTTTTTTTTTTTTTTTTTGTCTGTTTTTGATCTGGCCAGTAACACACCTCCTGTATTTATTAGAGAGCCTCCACACTGGATGAAGAAGTACAGGGGGCACCTTAGGACAGCAGCATGGTCAGCCTGGGGGGGGGGGGGTTAATGTAACTAAATCTGCTAGTACATCTAACAAATTGAAACCACACTCCATAATCAGTTACAGCAAACAGTTTTCCTTTTGGGAACAGGATTGGCCAAAAACTAAAACTGACAGTTTTTAAAATATATATTAATATACATCTCTGGATATAGGTTTTACATAATTATAAAAGCTAATCAGTGTAAGCACCCCTGTCTGTTAAATGGTTCATCTCATCTCTAACTGCAAAAGAGTTTTTTTCTGTTGAAAAACAGACTGTCTGGATCATCAGGTAGAAATAGTAGAAAGGCAGCCTAAAAAAGAAAAACGAATGCAGCCATCACATTTAAGAAATGGTAAATTGTAATATAATAAAATGTTTACTTTTGGGTTTAATATCACTTTAACGTGGTTGTAAAGGCACAAGGTTTTTTCGCCTATGTTATGCATGAAGGTAAAAAAAAAAACTTCTGTGTACAGCAGCCCCCCCTAATACTTACCTGAGCCCCCGTCTCGATCCAGAGACATCCTCGGCTCTCTGGGGACTTGCACTCCTGATTGGCTGGAGGAGCCAATGGCAATCGCAGCCAGTTAGCCAATCAGGAGATGGAGGGGGCGGGGCGGGGCTGAGCACTAGTAGCAGTACACTGTCATATGGCGAAAAACATAAATGCTAGAAATAAGAGTATTGCATTGAGTCCAGTGTTGTGCTGTTTAAAAGGCTGAAAACATACATAAGAACCGCCTACCAAGAATATGGGGGGGAGGGGGTAATCTTTGGGGTCTAGAAGATGGCACTGCACAGGGAATACTACTAGCTACAAATCTCTTCTACAAAGCTGTTGACCATGCTTTCTTCAACCGATTCCAGACCGCCCGCCTACATTGTACTGCGGACAGGCGGGCCCATACAGGCACAGCAACGTACTGGTACTTTGCTGCCCACTTTCGGGTTTAGGGCGCACGCATTTGCGTCCCGCCACCATCACATTCACCCAGTGTGATTGTACACAGCCCGAGTTTGCCAACAGACAATATTTCATAGCTGGGACCTGCTGATCGGCTGAGTCCAATCACAGTCCAGAGCCCTGGGGCTCTATACAGAGCAGGGTGGATTTGATTTCAAAAATCAAGTTGATTTAAATCACTAGTAAAAAGGCCAGATTTAAATCAACTGTCATCTTTGTCCCGCAGAGGCTCCTCCTCCTCTGACCTGCAGAGGCTCCTCCTCCTCTGACCCGCAGAGGCTCCTCCTCCTCTGACCCGCAGAGGCTCCTCCTCCTCTGACCCGCAGAGGCTCCTCCTCCTCTGACCCGCAGAGGCTCCTCCTCCTCTGACCCGCAGAGGCTCCTCCTCCTCTGACCCGCAGAGGCTCCTCCTCCTCTGACCCGCAGAGGCTCCTCCTCCTCTGACCCGCAGAGGCTCCTCCTCCTCTGACCCGCTGTCGACTCACCGACAGTCCCATTCACTTTAATGGCTGGTGATGCGGCAGTGACACAACAAGGTGAGGGACGTGGCGGCAGCAGGTGAGCGGATGCCCGCTAACAGGCGCTGCCATGATGGATCTGAAATGACAGGTGCTCTTTAAAATGTAAGGACTTATTCTTGCTGGTAGTTAGAATCTTTAGGCCTCGTGCAATCAATAAACTCCCCATCATGTTATCCTATGTGTCCATGCACACATAGGCTGTTAGCAGCAGTTTTTGGCTGGGGCGTTTTTAGGCTTTAAAAAAAGAAAAAAATAAATAAAAAACTAGTGGGTTCTGAGAAAAGTTTTTCAGCTGTAAAAAAACGCTGATAAACGCTCAAAAACGTGGCTCACCAGCGTTTGACGTTTTTGATCCATTGAAAAAAAAAAAAAAAAAAACCACAAAAAAAAAAAAAAACCACACTAATAAAACGCTAAAAACCGCTATTGCAAAAGCATTGAAAAACTCACCGCAGGCATTTTTATAACGTTATTTTAACGTCCAGTATGCATGTGAGGCCTTAATATTTGCAAACGAAATGAAGGTTTCCCATTTAGAATAATAAGCTGTCAGGTTTAGTAAATATTCCCCAAACTGGGTCTCTTTTACGGCCTGCTGACATTTTGCTCCTCAAAAGGAGGAATAAAGCACTTCAATCCATGTACAGAAAGATCACAAAGGTTTATAAGCTGCTTAGAAGGTTTCACTTTCATTTTTACTGCTTGCCCTTCCTCCTCACACTTAGAACCTGGTACAGATGCATTTCTCTTCAAACAATCATACAGTTTGTAGTGTACATTAGATATGCAAAACAATGGGATAAAGGTATATTCTTGAACTTTGGTTTATCTCATGGTTACTGTGACATTGTGTGAATGCAGTGAATGTTATCTCAGCTTGCAGAGCTTGGATTCATTGAATGAGTTTACCAAAAATGTAAATATTGCATGCTACATAGGCAAGCTCCATTTCATGCTGAAAAAAACTAAACTATTAAATGTATCTTAAAATAGAAAACTATCTTTAGATCGATTTTTACTCCAAAAGCATTTCATTAAAATAAATTTGAAAAAAAAAAAAAAGGGATTTAAAAACCGAAAAAATAATAAAAAAAAAAAAATCATTTTTATCAACCCTGACCACCACCAAAAGAAAGCTCTATTTGAGTAAAAAAATTATATACATTTAATTTGAGTACAGCGTCACATGACCGCACTAATACCAGTTAAAGTGTAACTAAACCCTCCTATCGTTTTCAGTCAAGGAAGCTGCCATCTTTGCCTCTGTTTAATCTACAACTGCCCAGGATGCTGCACATGTGATCAGTTATGACACCAGCCATTGGATGGTTTCACAGTTTGGTTGAGAGCACAACCAATGGGAGTGTTACATTTCCGGCACGTGCCGGAAACGAAACTGTTTAATGGATGGGTTTACTACCGCTTTAATAGCTAAAAAAAAATTTTAAAAAAAATGGCCTGGTCAGGTAGTGGTGGGGGAAACCTTCCGGAGCTCAAGTGGTGTCTGAGGTGTGATTTGTTGCTTAAAGCGGAGTGCTGCTTAAAAAAAAAAAAAAAAAAAATACTGCAGCTGCTGACTTTTAATTGGACACTTACCTGTCCAGGGGTCCAGCGATGCGGGGGAACAAAGCCCCACTTGTCTCCCCCTCCTCTCTGCAGGGCCGGCATTGCAACTGTGGGCGCCCAGCTGTGGCTTCACAGCCGGGCACGCACTGCGCATGCGTGAGCTGTGCAACGTGACTGGCTGGGCAATCATCTGGGACCTGTGACGTAACCCAGATGATTGCCGAGAGGGCGGGGCGCCAGAAGGAAGTGGGAGCTGGGACCCTCTAAACAGATGGTATCTGCCCCCCCCCCCCCAATAAAATGACATGCCAAATGTGGCATGTCAGGGGGTCACCTTCCCTTAAAGCGGATGTTCCATTTTTGGGTGGAACTCCGCTTTAAACAAGTTATCCTTCAAAGTGGTTGTAAACCCTTACAGACTACTTTCACTTACAGGTAAGCCTAGATTAAGGCTTACCTGTAGGTGCTTGAAATATCTCCTAAACCTTCCCTGAACGATGCCGTCTTCTGCACATGCGCATTGTATTAGGCGCATGCGCACTCTTGAAAGGGCACGCTGTGCCGTTTCAAGCTGGGGTCATGCCGTGACTGACGGCTCCCGCACGCATGCACGGGAGTGACATCACGCGATTCCGGCCAGTCACAGAGCCGGAGTTCGCGGCCCCGGAAGGAAGAGGGGTGAAGAATGGACACTGCCTGACAGTGAGGAAATCGGGGACATCGCAGGCTCCTGTGTCAGGTAAGTGACATATAATGGGCTACTATGCGATGTAGGGCTGAAACAACTAATAGATTATGTAATTAATCGATTACTATTTTCATAATCGATTAATCGGCCAATAACATAATGGGGTTAAAAAAGCTAAAATTAGACCTATATAGTACAAAAAGAGCAAATAATCTCTACTGTAAATATTACTTTCACTGTTGCACAGTAAAAAAACAAATATGTTTTATTTATTTTTTTAACTCCATTATGTTACTAAATGTCTTAGGTCTGGTTCCCCCCTATGTGTTTTTTTGGTGCTTTTTGCAGAAATGCTCTACAGTTCATTTAACGTTCACATCTATGCTTTTTTCAGCTGCTGTGTATTTGGAAAGGGCCAGGGACCTTTTTCAATGCAAAACGGTGCTTTTTTGGTTCAATATACTTCAATGGAGAAGCTGCAGAAAAGCATAAAATATTACAGTTCTGTTTGAAAATCTGCAAAACAGTCTAGAATTTTTTTTTCTTTAAATAAAAAAATTTGATCTCAGTCCAGATTCAACCTCTAATAGTATATAGAGTATATCTCTTCTGTCTGTTATTCTCAGAGAGGATTAAAGATTTTACTCCCTAACTGTATAGTTGGTCATTTATATTTACCCCTGCGCGTATAAAGATATTTAGGAATAAATTGCCTTTTTTAAACTTTACATATTAACTAAATTATACACCACACTTCTTTTTTAAGGTTATTAACCGATTAATCGTTTAATTGAAACAATATGAAAATAATCGTTAGTTGCAGCCCTAATGCGATGCATAGTAACCCATTATGCTTTACCTATTCAGGGAAACAAGAAGGAAGTAAAACCCACCAGGGATTACTTCCTCCTTAACCCAGGCGTAGGCAACCTGGGGCCCTACAGCTGTTGCAGAACTACAAGTCCCATCATTCCTTCTGAGAGTAATTGTAACTGCCAGCCTTGCAATGCCTCATGGGAAATGTAGTTCCACAACAGCTGGAGGGCCCCAGGTTGCCTACCCCCTGCTTTAACCAAACAACTGACGTTGTGCCAGGTAGGTACCTTTTATTTTTGGTCCAGAAACCAATCTCTTAACTGGCTGGTCTGTACAAGGCTGATGCATCTTTCACATTCATGGATCGGCAGCTGCACACACACACACACACACACACACACACACACTGCGCACACACACACTGCACACACTGCACACACTGCACACACACACTGCGCACACTGCACACACACACACTGCGCACACTGCACACACACACACTGCGCACACTGCACACACACACACTGTGCACACTGCACACACTGTGCACACTGCACACACACACTGCACACACACTGCGCACACTGCACACACACACACTGCGCACACACACACTGCACACACACACACTGCGCACACTGCACACACACACTGCACACACACTGCGCACACACACACTGCGCACACACACACTGCGCACACACACACTGCGCACACTGCACACACACACACTGCACACACACACTGCGCACACACACACTGCGCACACACAGCGCACACACACACTGCGACACACCAACACACACTGCGCACACACACACTGCGCACACCACACTGCGCACACATGCACCACTGCGCACCACACACTGCGCACACACTGCACACACACACTGCGCACACTGCACACACACACTGCGCACACTGCACACACACACTGCGCACACACACACTGCGCGCACACTGCACACACTGCACACGCACACTGCACACACTGCACACACACACTGCGCACACACACACTGTGCACACTGCACACACACACTGCGCACACTGCACACACACACACTGCGCACACACACACTGCGCACACACACACTGCGCACACACACACTGCGCACACTGCACACACTGCACACACACACTGCGCACACTGCACACACACACTGCACACACACACACTGCGCACACACACACTGCGCACACTGCGCACACACACACACTGCGCACACACACACACTGCGCACACACACACTGCGCACACACACACTGCGCACACACACACTGCGCACACACTGCGCACACACACACTGCGCACACACACACTGCGCGCACACACACTGCGCGCACACACACTGCGCACACTGCACACACACACACACACACACCGCACACACACACACTGCGCACACTGCACACACACTGCACACACACACGCACTGCACACACACACTGCACACACACACTGCACACACACACTGCACACACACACACTGCACACACACACACACACTGCACACACACACACTGCACACACACACACTGCACACACACACACTGCACACACACACACTGCACACACACACACACTGCACACACACACACACTGCAGAAAATCACAGCCATATATAGGACAGGAAGCTGGAAGGAAAGGTTCTAGTTAAAGCTGCATTGGTAAATTAGATGTTAAATCCAGCAGCACATCATTTGACAAGTGTGGGAGGTGTGATTGTTGCTAAAACAAGGTACCCTTTAAACAGAGCGCGACATGAAAACAAAAATTAAAGATCAGGCAAAGTGCTAATCTTCAACAGACAAAAAGCAGAAAAATTCCACTATAAAATCACCATTGACATTCTGCAAGGCTCTGCGATTGTGAAGCAGTTAAACAGCAGGAGTAGAATGCCAATGTTAACAATACATAGAATGCATTCCACTTATGGCGGCTCCACTCAGTCACAAGACTCTCGCCATTATGGGAGAATACAATCCAAAAATAAAAGCAACCCCCTGCAGGGAAGGCTGAATATATGTATATTTAACCAACACCAAACATTCTATAAATACAGCAACGCATTTGCTGGAAGTGACTAGACTGCAGTTTATTACACCGACAATTACACCGAGCAAAACGCACTTCTGTCCTGGAGATGGGTTCTAGAACTGCGCTCAGGTTTTTGTGTTTCTTACTAGAGAGATTTCTCTTCACAGGAAGTAAGTGGAAATCTTCCCATGTGGGGGAAATCCCCTCTTAGCTGTCACAGGTGTCCCCATTGGAAGATTTCACCTCTTCCTGTTCTGGTGGCAACGCACCATTTTGGAGTTCACCCCCCCCCCCCCCCCATTTTCATTCCAGGTGACGGTGAGGATCAAGACGGTTAGGCCCCGCCCATTCACTTTAATCACATAGCGGGAGCAAGCGTTCCTGCCACGCGATTAGGACAGCACAAATCTGCGTGTCGCAAAAGGGCCAGCCCATTCGCTTGAATGCGAAAAGAAGTTCCTGCTCTTTTGCAGGCGACAAGCTTACCGGAATTTCCTGAGGACGCGGGTTTTTCACGATTGGCACACGATCCTTTTGCGTGACAACATTGCGTTTGGGGTGCCATTGAAGGAGATCGGCACTCAAATGAGCGCTGCATGTTATGCTTGTACGCCATTCAGGATTGCAGGCAGAATCACAGGGATATTGCAATATTTGCAAACAAAATGAAGGTTTCATATTTAGAATAATAATAAGCTGTCAGGTTAATTACACATAGTTGGAGAATTACTCAAATTCCTTTATTTAGAACCGAGTTCCGCCTGGGTAAAAAAAAAATAAAAAATAAAAACCCAACAGCTACAAATACTGCAGCTGCTGACTTTTAATATAAGAACACTTACCTGTCCAGGGAGCCCGCAATGTCGCCACCCGAAGCCGACCCGTCCCTCAGTTCCAGGTGCCTTGCGACTTCACAACCTGTTTCCTACTGCGCATGCACGAGTTGCATTGTGCTTTCTGAATGGTCCCTGCTGTCTTCTGGGACCTGTGCATCGGGGCAGCGGGGGGGGGGGGGGGGGGTCGGACATTGCATAGTTTGCCACACAAGATTGCGGCGATTTTTCTCCAGAATTGGGAGCAGATACCTGGATTTGACAGGTACCCGCTCCCCCCTCCTTTCTGAATGGTGCCAAATGTGGCACCAGGGGGGGGGGGGGGGTTGGGGATCCGATCTGCGGAAGTTCCATTTCTGGGTGGAACTCTGCTTAAATTCAAACAATAACATTACCAGTGCATGTTATCTCAGCTTGCAGAGCTTGGATTCATTGAATGAGTTTACCAAAAAATGTAAATATTGCAGAATATACAGCCTCATGCTACATAACTAAGCTCCATTTCATGTTGAATAAACCAAATTATTAATGTATCTCAAATAGAAAAACTATCTTTAGATTTTTATTCCAAATAAATTAAATAAAAAATCAGATAGAAATAAAAAAAAAAAAATTAAAAAAAAAATAAAAAAGTCAGATTTTTCTGATTTAACCACTTCCTGCCCGCCGGCCGTTCCAGGATGTCCTTGGCTTTGTGGGGGGATATCTGAATGATGGGTGCAGCTACAGGCATCATTCAGATATCAGCTTTTTCAGCCGGCGATTCCCTACACCATAAGAACGATCATATTGGCTGGTCAGTCGCCTGATCATTCTTACGGGCGGCGGGAGGGAACGTTCCCCCCCTCCCGCCGCCCTCCGGTGCTTCTACCGATTCACTGCTGCGATCGGCGAGTCGGAGAACGGATCCGCTGGTCCCGGATGTTAACCATAGAGTCTCTATGATCGTCGGAGGCCGGGCGCGATATTATGATGTCACGCCTGGCCTCTGCATTCAAAAAAACCGCGCCGCCTCGGCTGGGAAGCCAAGATCGCTTTTTGATTTTTTTTATTTCAGGCTTCCCAGCCTAGAGGTGAGATGTGGGGTCTTATTGACCCCATTATCTCACTGTAAAGAGGACCTGTCATGCCATATTCCTATTACAAGGGAGGTTTACATTCCTTGGAATAGGAATAAAAGTGATCAATTTTTTTTTTAAAGTGTCAACTAAAAAATGTAAAGTAAAATTAACAATAAAGAAAAAAAAAAAAATTGAAAGTGCTCCTGTGCTCGCACACAGAAGCGAACGCATACTTAAGTCTCGCCTGCATATGAAAACTGTGTTCAAACCACACATGTGAGATATCGCCACGAACGTTAGAGTGAGAGCAATAATTCTAGCCCTATACCTCCTCTGTAACTCAAAACATGCAACCTGTAAAAATTGTTAAAGCATCACATATGGGGATTTTTAAGTACCGAAGTTTGGCGCCATTCCACGAGCGTGTGCAATTTTGAAGTGGGACATGTTAGGCATCTATTTACTTGGCGTAACTTCATCTTTTCACATTATGCAAAAAATTTGGGCTAACTTTACTGTATTGTTTTTTTTTTAAAGCACAAAAAACTGTTTTTTTTTTTTCCAAAAAAAACACGTGTTTGAAAAATTGCTGCGCAAATACTGTGCGAGATAAAAAGGCCGCCTGTGTATTCTCTAGGGCAGTGATGGCGAACCTTGCCACTCCAGAGTCGGATTGAACAGCCATGCAATCCAATGCTGGTGCAGACAAAAAAAAAAAAAAAAAGGGTCCTGCATGACTTGGTGCAAATGTCATGCGAATTCAGCCATACAATCTGGCTGAATTCGCATCGCCCAGACATCACATGCGATCTCGCACAGCGCACCAGTGTGAACCCAGCCTAAAAGTAAGCTCTAACGAGTGGGGCCCTCTGATCCTCTGATCCATCCTGTATTGAATTCTATTGTAACTGTACTGTCTGCCCTCATGTTGTAAGTAAAGCTCTGTGCAAACTGTTGGCGCTATATAAATCCTGTATAATAATAATAATAAAAAAAGGAAGATTCTCAAAAAGCTTTACAAAAAAGACAAGAGAAACAAAAACACAAGAAATACACAGGATAAAAGAAAAGAAAAAAAAAAAAAAAAAAGGGACAAATTACGTGAAGACATAATATAGGAGCACCATATTTATTATAGCGATCATGTAAAGTAAGGGCTCCTTTGCAACAAACGTGGCCTAAAGTCCTTCAGGGAAAGCAGAAGAAATCTATCATCTGAAGGTCTGCAATGCGCATACCTACAACCCAGAGCCTGTCACTACACAAGAGTCCTAACACCGCCGTGTCCTTCCACACCAGTCCCCAGGATACAAGGCACAATGCATGCCTGTGACACCCGCAATCAGTGTGTGTGTGTGAGATGTGTGTGTGATGTGCCGTTCCCCAGGGAGGGGACTAATGAATCAGAGCGCACCACAGATGAGGTCTCTCTGACGACAGATTTCTGAGTAACCAGCGCACACACATCTATTGACTTCTCCAGACCACAGCAAACAGGAAAGCTATCGGGGAAATAATCTTGGAGGGAGGTGCAGCTTTGCAAATACAACACAGGAACAAACAGAGCAATAATAGGCTGGGAGGAAAAAAAAAAAAATACAATCTACAAGCAGCTGGCCCTTCCAAAAATAAACAATTTTATGTTACAGCAGATAAAACCCGCAAACACGGTCCAACCTGCTCGAAGCAAAATATATATTTATTAATAAAAATAGTCATGCAATATAAATATTTTTTAAAATTATTTATATTATATGACTATTTTTATTATATTTTAGTTTGTCACTTTTTATTTATTTTTTAAATGTAAAAAATAAATTAAAAAAGTGACAAAAAAATAAGAATAAAATTGTGACATTTTCATTAAAAAAATATATAGAAAAAAAAAAAAATTCAACAGAAGGTGCTTTTTAACACAACGGAAGCGCAATGGGCCAGTGCGATGACATCCATAGAATTTAAAGGGATGCATTTTTCTTGAGCTTTTCTTGCGCTAAAGGTGCCGATAATGGCCTACAAATTCATATTCATGAATTTAAAAAAAAAAAAAGTCAAATATATATATTATATATATATATATATATACACATATATACACACACGTACGTGTGTGTGTGATAGAGAATATATATATATATCTCTCTATATCTATAGAGAGAGACAAAAAGAGAGACATAGAGAGAGACATAGAGAGAGACATAGAGAGAGACATAGAGAGAGACATAGAGAGAGACATAGAGAGAGACATAGAGAGAGACATAGAGAGAGACATAGAGAGAGACATAGAGAGAGACATAGAGAGAGACATAGAGAGAGACATAGAGAGAGACATAGAGAGAGACATAGAGAGAGACATAGAGAGAGACATAGAGAGAGACATAGAGAGATTTTATTTTATTGTATACAATATATTTGACTTTTTTAAATTCATGAATTTAAAAAAGTCAAATATATTGCATTGTATACAAAAATATTATATGTTGTTTTTTTTTTAAACTATAATTTTCGTGTTCAAGCGCATCCTGTATTTTTGGTTTCGCTACCAAAATTTCCATTCGGTGCACCTCTAGAGAAAAAGATATGCAAATGTTGGCATAGAGGGATAAAGAAAAATTCAGAATTACAGATCAAATTGTTTAGCACTTAACTGCAAAGACTGCTTTACTAGAAAAAAAAAAAAAAACATACGACTTTTAGTAGCGATCGACTAACATCAATCCTTATGGCAACAAACGGCATGCAAAGTGCACCACAGCAACCAATCACAAATCCTCTTGTTCAATCTTCTCTGAACTGATAAAAAAGGGTTTCACCTGATTTTTGGTGCTTCCGGTTATACCGAATTTCTCTTTGCACGAATTGCACTAATAAAAAAAAATTGTGGGACCAAAAGTGTCAGCATGGCTTCCCAACCGATAACTATAACCGTACAATGAAGTGTGCGCTTTCACAAAAACTGGGAGGAGCTCAAGCAGATAAACACTGATCTAAAAATACAAAGTTCTGGCAAAATGAATGAGAACAGGAATCGCACTGATAGATGTGATACATCACGATGAAATCTATACATATTTATGTCTGCGGGTTTTGAAGGCAAAATGAAATATGATCAAAAGAATGCAGAGAAAACACATCCGTCCTCCAAACTGTACATATAATAGCTACAGACTTGTTCAGAGGATGGCATTCCTTCATTTCCTAGAATATTGTGATGCAATCTTTATACAGTACATCCCTTTTAGGATGCGGGGTTGCTCCTTTGCATTGGATGGGGTGGAAAGGGCTGAACGTCCTAAGAGATGACCTACAAGAGCAGCAATGCAGTGTGTGTGTGTAGCTGGGATGTACTAATAATACAAGGGCCACAAATAGGCACCAGGGAATGTGCCGACAAGATGAGACTTCTCTGGCTATGCAGGGACCCCCCCCCCCCCCACACACACACACACACACACACACACACACCAAACCTAATGATGGCTACATAAAAGGGGATTTTGTTAGCAATCGGACAACAAAAACATCCTTTATTGATTCAGGACTTCCAGAAATACTAAATATGTCATCCAAATTCTACATGTACAGAATCCAATGCAAATTCTACATATTAAAGAAGTTAACGATGCCCTGAGATTTCACCGACACAGGACAGTACGCTGTAAAAACGCAGCGATCTTCTCTGATAAGGTCAGCGACTTTGTTTCAGCTTTTCTATAGGTATCTGGCTGAAGACGCACAGCATAGACTATACAATAACCGACAGAGGCTTCTAGAAGCAGGTGTTATAGGGCTTTACAATGTTTTGCAACACAAGGACGAGAATAAGAGGCAGGGCGTCAAGGGATTGTACCAGGAATAATGTAACCTGCCAGATACCATGCATGCGCACTTTCCAGTATCCAGGAGCCACCATGGAATACGGCTATTCTCTGACATCCAAGGACCCCTATAGCAGTGATGGCGAACCTTGGCATCCCAGATGTTTTGGAACTACATTTCCCATGATGATCATGCACTCTGCAGTGTAGTTGAGCATCATGGGAAATGTAGTTCCAAAACATCTGGGGTGCCAAGGTTCACCATCACTGCCCTAGAGAGAGGATAGGAGGTCCCGATAGCAGAAGGGTCACAGAGGGATCCGGAGAGAAAGTAATAAGACTTCTGGTGTTGGTGGCAGCAAGAAAGGTATGAAACGCTGCTTAATCAACCTGACCATGCCCTCCCCTGACCTGTTTCGTCCCACCCACCAGGGCTTAGTCAGAGGTGTGAGGTAGGAGCTCTTGTCTTCCACCTCTGTGACTAAGCCCCAGTAGGCAGAGCGAAATGCGTCAGTGGGTGTGGTCAGTGGAGCAGCGCTGGATGAGGCCGTCATTTACACCCAACATGGCTTGGTTGAGCGGCATATCATACCCTTCTTACTGACACCTCCGGATGTGTAAAAAGGGGATACCAGCAGCCTCTTTCCCGAGCACCAGCAGGGGAAAGACACCATATTATAGTCTTGCTTGGTGCAGCGCTGAAAGTGTTGACAGGTCACTCTGGGGTGGTGGGGCATCCCCTGGTACCATCACTGGCCACTCTATTCCAGTCAGCTCAGCAATATGCAAAACTCACTGGTACCCAGGGGCCAACATACAATCCTAACTACTCTGACTTTCAGGGATTTCCATACACAGAATGGGAGGTCCTAATATCAGGTGGGATCCAAGGAGAATATAATAAGACCTCTGGACTGCTAGGACATTGTTTGGATGCCATATACAGGCTGGTCGTAATACTCTGACACTCCATGTAAAAACCTACATACACGTATATTCTGGGAGTCATACATGGCCACTGGGCAGACTATCCCCGTCAGGGCCGCAACGTGCCAATATTACATCAGTCATTAGCCCTGGAATGTCTCCAAGCAGGCTTGATATCATACGGTAATAGAGTACCCAGAGGTTCCTCATGTCCTGTAAACAGTGACCCCCCCCCCCCCCCCCCGTACCAGGATGTGTCCTAAAAAGACTCCAAAAAACATAAATAGGGATTAATCAGACCTGACAAACCTCAGGATGGACTTGTCATGTTCGGTAATCCAGGTGCCATCCTATGTTTATGACATAACTAATGACAGGTCCTCTTATGAGGGTCATTCTGGAAGAATGTAACAAGACATCTAGTAGGGTAGAACATTCCTTGGCACCACCAATGGGCAAAGGCTGTTCATAAAAATATACAGCCACCCCACGTAAAAACCTAAACAAGCATATATTTTGGGGGTTATAGCCACTGGGCACACTAGAATTTCAATGTGCCGATATGACCGGCATCACATCAGTCACCAGAAAATTCTGAGCAGGCTTGGCCTCACCCGGTGCTCAGGGGGTCCCTCATGCCTCTAACCAGTGACCCCCAGCAGGTTTTACCCTGAAAATATTATTATTTATTATTATTACAAGAGATTATTCGGACTAGTCAAACCTCCGAATGGACTTGTCATGATAGATAATCCAGGTGTCAAGTATTTGAGGGCCATCATAGAACATCAGCTATTCTCTGACATCCAAGGAGCCCCATATACAGAATAGTAGCTCCTAACATCAGGCGGGTCACAAAAGGGGTCTGGGGGGAATGTAATAAGACCTTTAGTGTAGTAGGAGATCTGTTGGCCCCACCACTGGGCACACTGACAGTCACCACTGCAATGTGCCGATATAACCTGCATCACATCAATCACCAACAAAGGCACATCTCGGTGCAGGTGGGGCATCATCTGGTCTTTGGGTGACCATAGGTCCCTCATGCCCCATAAGCAGTGATTAATCTGACCTGCCAAACCACTGGATGGATATGTCCTGCTCAGTAAACCAGGTGCCATCACATGTATAGAATAGATTTGATAATATTGGGGCATCCTATGTTAAAACTGGATTTGACTTTCATTACCGGGGGGGCATACAAGAACACTCGGGGTATAATCTTTAGACAGATATGGCCTCCTGATCATATAACATTCAGACACCCCATGTAAAAATCTAAACAAGTGTATATTTTTTGGGGGGGGGGGGGGGGGGGGTGATAAATGGTACTAAAACACAGTCAGGACCGCAATGTGCCAATATGACCGGCATCACATCAATTATCAACCCTTGGTATCATCTGAGCAGGCTTGGCATGATCAGGGGCCCCTCATGCCTCGTAACCAGTGACCTCCAGCAGGACTGGCCCCCAAAAAAAAACTCCAACTATACATCGGGATTAATCAGACCTGGCAAAACATCAGGATGGACGAGCCATGCTAGGTAAAACAAGTGTGCTGTACATCCCCTCTCTGAATTCCAGGAGCCACCAGAGAATAGCAGCTATTCTTTGACATCTAGGGACCCCCCCCCCCATATACAGAATGGCAGCTCCTGATATCAGGAGGGTCACAGAGAGACCCAGGGAGAATCTACCAAGACCTTTGGTGTGGTAGAACATCCTCTGATACCACTGAGCAAAGACTGGTCCTAGAATATTCAGAAATCCGATGTAAAAACCAAAACAAGTGTATATTTCGAGGGACATAAATAGCCACTTTGACAATCAGGACCGCAATGTGCCCTTATGACCGGCATCACATCAATCATTAGCTCTTGGTATCATCTGAGCAGGCTTGGCATCATCTGGTATTCAGGGCCCCTCATGCCCCATAAATGTTGACCCCCACCTACAGTGCCCCTGAATATTCTCCAAAACTATGAAGAGGGACTAATCTGAGCTGGCAAACCTCAGGATGGGCCTGTCATGCTAGGTGTTCCAGACATGTACACCTCCTCTCTCTAGTACCTGGGGGCCACCATAGAATACTGGCTATTCCCCGACATCAAGAGACCTCCGTATACAGAATAGCAGGTCCCCATATCAGGAGGGTCACAGAGGGATCCAGGGTCCATCAAGACCTTTATCCAGTTACCCCCAAGCAGGATTCGCCCTAAAAAAAAAATGCCCTAGGAGAATGTAATAAGGCCTCTGGTGTAATAGGACATCCCCTGGTACCGCCACTGGGCACACTATGACAGGCAGGACTGCAATGTGCCAATATTATGGGCACCACTTCAATAATCAGTGCTGGCATGCTTGGCATCATCTGGTGCTCAGGGGGGCCCCTCATGCCCCATAAACCCCTGACCCTGAAAAGACACCAGGATCAATAAATCAGGACAGATCGGGCCCGGCAGGATGGAAGTGTCCTCGGTGATCCCGGTGCCACCACAGGCATTATTATACAAGATTTATATATTATATACAGGCATCTGATAATATCGGGGTATCCCATGTTTAGACTGGATTCCGCTTTCATTACCGGGGCCACAGACAGAAAAACCCCGGGGTGTGATCTTCAGACAGCCACCTCCCAGACAATGAATATTCAGACCCCCCCCCCCCCCCCCCCCCATGTAAAAACCAAAATATTCTGGGTGCCATCAATAGCCCTGGGGGGGGGGGAGAAGTCATCATTGGCCCTGGGGAAGAGGGGGGTCATCAATAGCAGGGGGGAGGGGGGGTCATCAATAGCACAGGGGAGGGAGGGTCATCAATAGCCATGGGGGGAGGGGAGAAAGGGGGAGAGGGGAGTCATCACTAGCACTGGGGGGAGGGGGGTCATCAATAGCACGGGGGGAGCATCAATAGCACGGGGGGAGGGGGGTCATCAATAGCGAGGGGGGTCATCAATAGCACGGGGGGAGGGGGGTCATCAATAGCCCTGGAGGGGGAGAGGGGAGGCATCAATAGCACAGGGGGGAGGGGGGTCATCAATAGCACAGGGGGGAGGGGGGTCATCAATAGAACAGGGGGAGGGGAATCATCAATAGAACAGGGGGAGGGGAATCATCAATAGAACAGGGGGAGGGGGGTCATCAATAGCACGGGGGGGAGGGGGTGTCATCAATAGCACGGGGGGGAGGGGGTGTCATCAATAGCACGGGGGGGAGGGGGGGTCATCAATAGCACGGGGGGAGGGGGGGGTCACCAATAGCACGGGGGGAGGGGGGGGTCACCAATAGCACGGGGGGAGGGGGGTCACCAATAGCACGGGGGAGGGGGGGTCACCAATAGCACGGGGGGAGGGAGGGTCATCAATAGCACGGGGGGAGGGAGGGTCATCAATAGCACGGGGGGAGGGAGGGAGGGTCACCAATAGCACGGGGGGGAGGGTCACCAATAGCACGGGGGGGAGGGGAGGGTCACCAATAGCACGGGGGAGGGGAGGGTCACCAATAGCACGGGGGGAGGGGGGGGGGGGTCATCAATAGCACGGGGGGAGGGGGGGGTCATCAATAGCACGAGGGGAGGGGGGGGTCATCAATAGCACGGGGGGAGGGGGGGGGGGGGGGTCATCAATAGCACGGGGGGAGGGAGGGTCATCAATAGCACGGGGGGAGGGAGGGAGGGTCATCAATAGCACGGGGGGAGGGAGGGAGGGTCATCAATAGCACGGGGGGAGGGAGGGAGGGTCATCAATAGCACGGGGGGAGGGAGGGAGGGTCATCAATAGCACGGGGGGAGGGAGGGTCATCAATAGCACGGGGGGAGGGAGGGAGGGTCATCAATAGCACGGGGGGAGGGAGGGTCATCAATAGCACGGGGGGAGGGGAGGGTCATCAATAGCACGGGGGGAGGGGGGGGGTCACCAATAGCACGGGGGGAGGGGGGGGGTCACCAATAGCACGGGGGGAGGGAGGGTCATCAATAGCACGGGGGGGAGGGAGGGTCATCAATAGCACGGGGGGGAGGGAGGGTCATCAATAGCACGGGGGGAGGGAGGGAGGGTCATCAATAGCACGGGGGGAGGGAGGGAGGGTCATCAATAGCACGGGGGGAGGGAGGGTCATCAATAGCACGGGGGGAGGGTCATCAATAGCACGGGGGGAGGGTCATCAATAGCACGGAGGGAGGGAGGGTCATCAATAGCACGGGGGGAGGGAGGGAGGGTCATCAATAGCACGGGGGGAGGGAGGGAGGGTCATCAATAGCACGGGGGAGGGAGGGAGGGTCACCAATAGCACGGGGGGGAGGGAGGGTCACCAATAGCACGGGGGGGAGGGGGGGTCATCAATAGCACGGGGGGGAGGGGGGGTCATCAATAGCACGGGGGGGAGGGGGGGTCACCAATAGCACGGGGGGGAGGGGGGGTCACCAATAGCACGGGGGGGAGGGGGGGTCACCAATAGCACGGGGGGGAGGGGGGGTCACCAATAGCACGGGGGGGAGGGGGGGTCACCAATAGCACGGGGGGAGGGGGGGTCACCAATAGCACGGGGGGAGGGGGGGGTCATCAATAGCACGGGGGGGGGGGAGGGTCATCAATAGCACGGGGGGGGGGGGGAGGGTCATCAATAGCACGGGGGGGAGGGGGGGTCACCAATAGCACGGGGGGGGAGGGGGGGTCATCAATAGCACGGGGGGGGAGGGGGGGTCATCAATAGCACGGGGGGGGAGGGGGGGTCATCAATAGCACGGGGGGGGAGGGGGGGTCACCAATAGCACGGGGGGGAGGGAGGGTCATCAATAGCACGGGGGGAGGGGGGGTCATCAATAGCACAGGGGGGAGGGGGGGTCATCAATAGCACGGGGGGGAGGGGGGGTCACCAATAGCACGGGGGGGAGGGGGGGTCACCAATAGCACGGGGGGGAGGGGGGGTCACCAATAGCACGGGGGGGAGGGGGGGTCATCAATAGCACGGGGGGGAGGGGGGGTCATCAATAGCACGGGGGGGAGGGGGGGTCACCAATAGCACGGGGGGGAGGGAGGGTCATCAATAGCACGGGGGGGAGGGGGGGTCATCAATAGCAGGGGGGAGGGGGGTCATCAATGGCCCTGGGGGGGAGGGAGGGTCATCAATAGCACAGGGGGGAGGGGGGGTCATCAATAGCACGGGGGGGAGGGGGGGTCACCAATAGCACGGGGGGAGGGGGGGTCACCAATAGCACGGGGGGGAGGGAGGGTCATCAATAGCACGGGGGGGAGGGAGGGTCATCAATAGCACGGGGGGGAGGGAGGGTCATCAATAGCACGGGGGGAGGGGGGGTCATCAATAGCAGGGGGGAGGGGGGTCATCAATGGCCCTGGGGGGGAGGGAGGGTCATCAATAGCACGGGGGGGAGGGGGGGTCATCAATAGCACGGGGGGGAGGGGGGGTCACCAATAGCACGGGGGGGAGGGGGGGTCACCAATAGCACGGGGGGGAGGGGGGGTCATCAATAGCACGGGGGGGAGGGGGGGTCATCAATAGCACGGGGGGGAGGGGGGGTCACCAATAGCACGGGGGGGAGGGGGGGGTCACCAATAGCACGGGGGGGAGGGGGGGTCACCAATAGCACGGGGGGGAGGGGGGGGTCACCAATAGCACGGGGGGGGGGGAGGGTCATCAATAGCACGGGGGGGAGGGGGGGTCATCAATAGCACGGGGGGGAGGGGGGGTCATCAATAGCACGGGGGGGAGGGGGGGTCACCAATAGCACGGGGGGGAGGGGGGGTCACCAATAGCACGGGGGGGAGGGGGGGTCACCAATAGCACGGGGGGGAGGGAGGGTCATCAATAGCACGGGGGGGAGGGGGGGTCACCAATAGCACGGGGGGGAGGGAGGGTCATCAATAGCACGGGGGGGAGGGGGGGTCATCAATAGCACGGGGGGGAGGGAGGGTCATCAATAGCACGGGGGGAGGGGGGGTCATCAATGGCCCTGGGGGGGAGGGAGGGTCATCAATAGCACGGGGGGGAGGGGGGGTCATCAATAGCACGGGGGGGAGGGGGGTCACCAATAGCACGGGGGGGAGGGGGGGTCACCAATAGCATGGGGGGGAGGGGGGGTCATCAATAGCACGGGGGGGAGGGGGGGTCATCAATAGCACGGGGGGGAGGGGGGGTCATCAATAGCACGGGGGGGAGGGGGGGTCACCAATAGCACGGGGGGGAGGGGGGGTCATCAATAGCACGGGGGGGAGGGGGGGTCATCAATAGCACGGGGGGGAGGGGGGGTCACCAATAGCACGGGGGGGAGGGGGGGTCACCAATAGCACGGGGGGGAGGGAGGGTCATCAATAGCACGGGGGGGAGGGGGGGTCACCAATAGCACGGGGGGGAGGGAGGGTCATCAATAGCACGGGGGGGAGGGGGGGTCATCAATAGCACGGGGGGGAGGGAGGGTCATCAATAGCACGGGGGGGAGGGAGGGTCATCAATAGCACGGGGGGGAGGGGGGTCACCAATAGCACGGGGGGGAGGGGGGGTCACCAATAGCATGGGGGGGAGGGGGGGTCATCAATAGCACGGGGGGGAGGGGGGGTCATCAATAGCACGGGGGGGAGGGGGGGTCATCAATAGCACGGGGGGGAGGGGGGGTCATCAATAGCACGGGGGGGAGGGGGGGTCACCAATAGCACGGGGGGGAGGGGGGGTCATCAATAGCACGGGGGGGAGGGGGGGTCATCAATAGCACGGGGGGGAGGGGGGGTCACCAATAGCACGGGGGGGAGGGGGGGTCACCAATAGCACGGGGGGGAGGGAGGGTCATCAATAGCACGGGGGGGAGGGGGGGTCACCAATAGCACGGGGGGGAGGGAGGGTCATCAATAGCACGGGGGGGAGGGGGGGTCATCAATAGCACGGGGGGGAGGGAGGGTCATCAATAGCACGGGGGGGAGGGGGGGTCACCAATAGCACGGGGGGGAGGGAGGGTCATCAATAGCACGGGGGGGAGGGGGGGTCACCAATAGCACGGGGGGGAGGGGGGGTCACCAATAGCACGGGGGGGAGGGAGGGTCATCAATAGCACGGGGGGGAGGGGGGGTCACCAATAGCACGGGGGGGAGGGAGGGTCATCAATAGCACGGGGGGGAGGGGGGGTCATCAATAGCACGGGGGGGAGGGAGGGTCATCAATAGCACGGGGGGGAGGGAGGGTCATCAATAGCACGGGGGGGAGGGGGGTCACCAATAGCACGGGGGGGAGGGGGGGTCACCAATAGCACGGGGGGGAGGGGGGGTCATCAATAGCACGGGGGGGAGGGGGGGTCATCAATAGCACGGGGGGGAGGGGGGGTCATCAATAGCACGGGGGGGAGGGGGGGTCATCAATAGCACGGGGGGGAGGGGGGGTCATCAATAGCACGGGGGGGAGGGAGGGTCATCAATAGCACGGGGGGGAGGGGGGGTCACCAATAGCACGGGGGGGAGGGAGGGTCACCAATAGCACGGGGGGGAGGGAGGGTCACCAATAGCACGGGGGGGAGGGAGGGTCATCAATAGCACGGGGGGGAGGGGGGGTCACCAATAGCACGGGGGGGGAGGGAGGGTCATCAATAGCACGGGGGGGAGGGGGGGTCATCAATAGCACGGGGGGGAGGGAGGGTCATCAATAGCACGGGGGGGAGGGGGGGTCACCAATAGCACGGGGGGGAGGGAGGGTCATCAATAGCACGGGGGGGAGGGGGGGTCATCAATAGCACGGGGGGGAGGGGGGGTCATCAATAGCAGGGGGGAGGGGGGTCATCAATGGCCCTGGGGGGGAGGGGGGGTCACCAATAGCACGGGGGGGAGGGAGGGTCATCAATAGCACGGGGGGGAGGGGGGGTCATCAATAGCACGGGGGGGAGGGGGGGTCACCAATAGCACGGGGGGAGGGGGGGTCACCAATAGCACGGGGGGAGGGGGGGTCATCAATAGCACGGGGGGAGGGGGGTCATCAATGGCCCTGGGGGGGGTCACAGTGCCAATCTCAGTGTCCCCATTACATACAATCACATCCCAGGAGTGCTGTGATTCCTGGAACATGGGGGCCACCAAGGGGCCCCTGGACAGACCTGGTCCCCAATGGCCCCCAGATACCCAACCAATCATCACCCAGCGCTGTGCCCTGTCTCTGTGGCCCCTAAGCAGGACACACCCTGAGGGCCCCCTTTTCCCCTCTCTGCTCACCTCTAGTGGCCAAAGCCCCGCACAGCAGGCCGGTGATGAGCAGCAGGCAGGCCGGGGAACACCGCCACATCCCGGGCATCTTCTCCACCCCGCTGTGATAAGCCGGTGCCGGTCTTCCCCCTCCTCTTCCCTCACTATTCCGGTAGGGGGGGGTCAGTCCCGAGCTCCTCTCCTGATGTTTCCCTTTCCCGACCAGACGAGTGCCCTGTCCCCGTTCCGCTTCTCCGGTGCCGAGCTAAGATGGCGGCTTGGTACTGCTGAGAAAACGTCTCTGTGTCTGCGGGCACCGCGGCGACCAGCCCCGCCCACTCCCACCGCGACACCAAAACCCTGCAACGTTTGCGTCCCAGAGCCTCTCGGCCACGCCTTCTGCCGGCCTCTCTGGGTGAGGCGATTGGCCGCTTGTGGAACGCAGCCCGTTCCCGCCCACTGTGGGCTGAGGTGTGGTACGGGGAGCGGCCACGCCCCCCGCCTTAGGGGATGAGTTGAGGCAGCTTCACCTCTGGGCGGGAGACATTCCCTGCATCCTCCTCAGTGATGCTCTGCAACACAGGCACACCCTGCCTGGCTGCAGCATCCATTGCTAATATTACTACTACTGTGATCATCAATATTACTACTGTGTCATGTCACCAGTATGCACGGGGTGTACAGTCCCAGTGCTGCCAGCTCAGCATCTTATATAACAGTGTATAACAACAGACTGAGGGGCCACTGGGGCCCCCTGCTGTGCCTTCACCCTGTATGACAGTGTATAATAACAGACTGAGGGGCCACTGGGGCCCCCTGCTGTGCCTTCACCCTGTATGACAGTGTATAATAACAGACTGAGGGGCCACTAGGGCCCCCTGCTGTGCCTTCACCCTGTATGACAGTGTATAATAACAGACTGAGGGGCCACTGGGGCCCCCTGCTGTGCCAATACCCTGTATAACAGTGTATAATAAACAGACTGATGGGCCACTGGGCCCCCCTGCTTTGCCAATACCCTACATGACAGTGTATAATAACAGACTGAGGGGCCACTGGGGCCCCCTACTGTGCCTTCACCCTGTATGACAGTGTATAATAACAGACTGAGGGGCCACTGGGGCCCCCTACTGTGCCTTCACCCTGTATGACAGTGTATAATAACAGACTGAGGGGCCACTGGACCCCCTGCTGTGCCAATACACTGTATGACAATGTATAATAACAGACTGAGGGGCCACTGGGGCCCCCTGCTGTGCCTTCACCCTGTATGACAGTGTATAATAACAGACTGAGGGGCCACTAGGGCCCCCTGCTGTGCCAATACCCTGTATAACAGTGTATAATAAACAGACTGATGGGCCACTGGGGCCCCGTGCTGTGCCAATACCCTGCATGACAGTGTATAATAACAGACTGAGGGGCCACTGGGGCCCCCTGCTGTGCCTTCACCCTGTATTACAGTGTATAATAACAGACTGAGGGGCCACTGGGCCCCCTGCTGTGCCAATACACTGTATGACAATGTATAATAACAGACTGAGGGGCCACTGGGGAACCCTGCTGTGCCTTCACCCTATATGACAGTGTATAATAACAGAGTGAGGGGCTCCCTGCTGTGCCTTCACTCCCCCTGTATTACAGTGTATAATAACAGACTGAGGGGCCACTGGGGCCCCAATGCAGTGCCATAGCCCACAGGCAGTGTATAATACCAGCTGGAGGGTTCTCCAAGAGCCCCAGGAACCCCACCACTGTGCCATAGCCCAGTATGACTATAATAACAACCAGAAGGTTCACCTGGGGCCCCACTGTTGTGCCATATCCCAGTGTAACAGTGTATAATAACAAAGGGTGCACCAAGGGCCACAGGGGCCTGCTGCTGTGCCATAGCCCTGTGTGGCAGTGTATAATAACAACCAGGGGGGTTCACTAGGGGCCCCACTGTTGTGCCATATCCCATTGTAACAGTGTATAATAACAAAGGGTGCACCAAGGGCCACAAGGGTCCTACTACTGTGCCAATGCCCTATATGGCAGTGTATAATAACAACCAGAGGGTTCACCGCCGGTTCCCTACTGTGCATACACAAAGCGCGCTGCGCTTACTGAATGGGGCGGGGTGTTAAGGAGGAGGGGGGCCGAACTTCTGAAAGAGATCGCGGCGCGATCTCCCGGAAGTGGGGACAAGTACCTGCTCCCCGAAAAGTGTCAAACGTGGCACCGGAGGGGGGGGGGGTCAGATTAGCGGAGCCAGACTACCAAGACATTTTGGACAATTTCATGCTCTCAACTTTGTGGGAACAGTTTGGGGATGGCCCCTTCCTGTTCCAACACCACTGAGCACCAGTGCACAAAGCAAGGTCTATAAAGACATGGATGAGTGAGTTTGGGGTGGAGGAGTCCTGACCTCAACCCGATAGAACACCTTTGGGATGAATTAGAGCGGAGAATGCGAACCAGGCCTTCTCCAACATCAGTGACTGACCTCACAAATGCACTTCTGGAAGAATGGTCAAACATTCCCATAGACACACTCCTAAACCTTGTGGACAGACTTCCCAGAAGAGTTGAAGCTGTTATAGCTGCAAAGGGTGGGCCAACTCAATATTGAACCCTACAGACTAAGACTGGGATGTCATTAAAGTTCATGTGTAAGTATCACAGCCTTTGCTCAATACTTTGGTGAAGCCCCTTTGGCACCAATTACATCCTCAAGTCTTTTTGAGTATGACGCTACAAGCTTGGCACACTATATTTTTGGGCAGTTTCTCCCATTCTTCTTTGCAGGACCTCTCAAGCTAAAGGCAGGTGTCCCAATACTTTTGGTAATATAGTGTATGTATATGACATACCTGGATGATGCACCTGGAAAGCTGGAAATCAGTGTAATAGACAATGCTATTCCAATGATCTCCACTTGCTTCTGGGCCCCATGCAATGTGGCTGGGATGCCATTAAAGTTCATGTGTGTGTAAAGGCAGGTGTCCCAATACTTTTGGTAATATTGTGTATTCGCACTGGTCCAAGCTCAGCCAATGTTAAAATATAAACAGGGCGGTAATAGTGACTTTCAGAAATAAAGATGTTCTGCAGCAGCTGTGGTCTAAGTTACATATATATATATATACTGTACAGAAATCTACGTGTAACAACTGTGCAGTCTAGATAAAGTCGCCTTCTAAGAATACTATTGTAACTGATATTATATTAATCTATTAATAAATAATGGCTAGACTAAGTTAATATTGTCCTGCATTTTATACCATTAAGCTATTATTAGGTACAAGGGCAAATGGATTTTGGCTTTGCTTTGCTTTCTGCCACTTAACATGCTTTTCACATGAATTAATAATGCATGTAAAGCACAATAGAAATCCAACAGTTAAAAACTATTAAACAACTATTTTTTTAAAAGTTTAATTTATGATTTATTAAATTGTATAGAAAAAAAATCTTTCCTGTAAAGTTTAAATTATGGATTTATTAAATTGTATAGAAAAAAATCTATCCTGTAAAGTTTAATTTATGGATTTATTAAATTGTATAGTAAAAAAATCTCTCCAGTAAAGTTTAATTTATTATTTATTAAATTGTATAGAAAAAAAATATTTCCTGTATAGTTTAATTTATGATTTATTAAATTGTATAAAAAAAATCTCTCCTGTAAAGTTTACGTTATGATTTATTAAATTGTATAGAAAAAAAATATTTCCTGTAAAGTTTAATTTATGGATTTATTAAATTGTATAGAAAAAAAAATCTTTCCTGTAAAGTTTAATTTATGATTTATTAAATTGTATAGAAAAAAAATCTCTCCTGTAAAGTTTACGTTATGATTTATTAAATTGTATAGAAAAAAAATATATCCTGTAAAGTTTAATTTATGGATTTATTAAATTGTATAGAAAAAAATCTATCCTGTAAAGTTTAAATTATGGATTTATTAAATTGTATAGAAAAAAAATCTATCCTGTAAAGTTTAAATTATGGATTTATTAAATTGTATAGAAAAAAATCTCTCCAGTAAAGTTTAATTTATTATTTATTAAATTGCATAGAAAAAAAATCTTTCCTGTATAGTTTAATTTATGATTTATTAAATTGTATAAAAAAAATCTTTCCTGTATAGTTTAATTTATGATTTATTAAATTGTATAGAAAAAAAATCTCTCCTGTAAAGTTTACGTTATGATTTATTAAATTGTATAGAAAAAAAAATCTTTCCTGTAAAGTAAATTGGTTGTTAATGTGAATGTTGTACATTTTATGTTACTTCAATAAGATGTTTCTGTCTTTTTACCAAATCAAAAGGACCCTAAAGCAGCCTTTGTTTCTGATTTTGCAGAACGCACTTCATGAATAGGTGTTGACGGATAGGAAATGAAGAGGTCGCAGTTTAATTTGTCACCTTAGGTGTGACAATAGCTACGTTGACTCCTGAAAGGTACTGTAAATTGTAATTTAACGATGTTGTAGAGGACCTCATTTTAAAGTGAATTGAGCTGTGATCTCACCATTTGGGATCATTGATGCTGTAAACGTTTGCACATGGATTACCTGAATATTGATTTAGATTAAAATATGGCTGCCTTCAAGGGACCACAATACTTTGCTTTACAAGACGCTGTAGGGTTGGATTAAAGCGGAGCTCCACCCGATTTTCCTACACTAACTGCAGCTGATTACCGCAATGTCCTAATGACAAAACGGCACTTTTTTTTTTTTTTACAGCCTTTACCTTTGTTCTTCCAGCTGTCTTTGTTTTCTGCAGGAAGCACAGGCTGCGGTTAGGGGCGTGTCTGGAGCGGCTAATTAGTCACTTCCTGTAAGCCGCACTGGCTCCTGGGAGCTTGTGTCATTGTTCCCAGGAGTCAGTGCGGCCGCCTTTTGCAAGAGTTCTCGAGAGACTTCCATAGTGGGAGTGACGTCATTACGACGTTGTGATGGCAACCGGAGCTGTTGACGGCGCTCCGATTTCTCTACTGCGCATGCGCGGGATCATGAATAGAACGGGCGGTGCATGCTGGTCGTACAGCAGCATCGTATCCCGGAAGAGCATGCCTGTGGGTTTCACATGCCCACAGGCAAGATGAATACCGTCATGATCCTATGATATAAGTTTATATTTATGGACAAAACGGACAGCAAAGGTCTTTTGCAATGGAATACGTGAGTTACTTATTCTTGTGTCTTAATATTTTTCATTGTGCCAAAAAAAAACAAACTCAGAAACAGTGGAATCCCGCTTTAACTAAAGCCATAGATGTATCGAAATTCAGCCGGTTCAGCAGGAACCAGTCAAATTTTGACCCACATATGGGCAGGCTGGTTGTACTGAAATCGATCTTTCAGTCGTCTTTGGTACAACCAGCCTGTTTTTTGTTCTTCTAAAAATTATTTTTTATTAAACAATTTTACATAAAAACACACAAAAGGTACTCAGTACAAACTTACAAAAGTGCGACTGCAGGCTCAAAATAACAGACCGCAGTTAAAGTGGTTGTAAACCCTAGGGGAAAAAAAAAACCTGTAAGACAAAGGCATAATGAGCTAGTATGCATAGCATACTAGCTCATTACAAATTACTTACCTGAGATCGAAGCCCCTGCAGCCGTCCTCGCAACCCGCTCCGGCGGCCAACTTCGCTCCCGGAGTTACGTCCAGGTATCGCGGGCTCCGGCGCTGTGATTGGCCGGAGCCGCGATGTCGTCACTCCAGCGCATGCGCCGGGAGCCACTGGCAATGACACAGTCTAACTTAAGCAACGGCACGTATGTGCTATTGCTTCAGTGCACATGTGCCGATGACGTTGGCACATGCAAATACAGGGGATATCTCCTAAACCGTGCAGGTTTAGGAGATATCCAGTGTACATACAGATAAGCCTTATTATAGGCTTACCTGTAGTAAAAAGTGGTTGTAAAGGGTTTGCAACCACTTTAAAGAGGAGTTCCACCCAAAAATGGAACTTCTGCTTTAAGGGAAGGTGACCCCCTGACATGCCACATTTGACATGTCATTTTTTTGGGGGGTTCCAGCTCCCACTTCCTCCCGGGGAATCGCGGCACCGGAAGTAAGTTCACCTCCCCCTCTCCCTCTCAGCAATCATCTGGGACACGTCACAGGTCCCAGATGATTGCCCGGCCAGTCGCATCGCGCAGCGCGGCTCGCGCATGAGCAGTGCGTGCCCGGCTGTGAGGCCACAGCAGGGCATCCACAGTGACAATGCTGGCGCCACAAAGAGGAGGGGGAGAAGTGAGGGACTTCGTTCCCCCGCAACGCTGGACCCTGGGACAGGAAGGTGTCCAATTATTAAAAAACAGCAGCTGCAGTATTTGTAGCTGCTGACTTTTAATTTTTTTTTTTTTTTTTTAGTCGGAACTCCGGTTTAATGCGATTAAAAAAATAAACAAAAAAGAAAAAAGGGAGCTTAAAGTGTTGTTACTAAACCCAGGACTCTGCATTCACTATATCTGCACTCCCACAGTACACAGAACATGGAAATGCAATAGATAGGTAGATATAAACTGCTAAATACCTTTTCTCATCAGCAGTATATAGCATTCCTGTGACTTCTATCTGTCTGGTTAAAGCTCGTAGGAGGAGTTTTTATTCTCCCGTGACCCCCTGTCTGGACAGTGCTGATTGGCCCTGTGCTGATCACATGCTCTCTCCCAAGAAAAAAGAAAAACTCTCTACCAAAACGCACCAAACTGAGCATGTGCAGCTTGTCCCCGAGCTCTGCATTATCAGGAAATAACTAGGGGATAGTGGAAGAAGAGGAAGATCAGAGAAGACAGGATCACACAGCTTTTATGCACAATGCAGAGGATTAATCCCTTAGGTCCCACAGTGAGTATAACAAGCATGCTTTACTGCATATACAGACTGATTTTACTGTTGAGGGTTTAACACTTTAAGGAAAACATAAACAAAAAGATACAATACAATAATGCAATGAAATTGAAATATAAGGCAGCAAAAAATCCCACTTAGGTCCCTTATTTACCAAGGTGAGTGGTCAAGGATGAGACAAACAAATTTAGAAGGGGCAAAGCCCACCTATGAGAAACAGAAAGGTAATATCCAGCTTGACCAATATATGCATCGACCCTCACAACTTAATCCGACACTGTGAGAGAAGAAGCCACCCATGCCCCTACACCTTGTCAAATTTATGGGGTACCTCCCTGTTAGCATATGTGGCATTATACAAGGGAAGGGCCTTATTAATTTAGAGCTTTCCATGCTCCTACTGTTGGAGCAGTAGTTTTTTTCCCAGGATAATATTATAAGTTTTCTTGCATAAAAAAATAGAAGGCTAAGGAGAGTACGAATAGCCTTGATGGGTGCTAAGTCATCTTCAAAACTCAGTAGACAATGTCTCACTGAATGTTGAAGGGGAATGGTGGTAATATCTTGGGCACATTGAAGGACCTCAGTCCAATATGTCTGAATAGTCGGGCATTCCCAAAAAACATGCATAAAATCAGCCAAGTAGTTAAGCAGCGCCAACAGGGGGAGGAGTTATCCCTTAAAAAATATTGCCAGCCGAGCAGGAGTTAAATATATGCGGCGGACCAACTTGTAATGGATTAGTTGATCCTGTGCAGATATAAACCTAGTGCAGGGAGCATCACAAACATCCTCCCAGTCCTCGGTGTCCAGGTCACAGAGGACCGATTCCCAACGAGCCCTACATTGACTGAGTAGTCTACGTGTTTCAGGGAAGAGAAACTTGTAAATAGTAGACAATGGCTTAGATAAGACCTCATCCCGTAACAAGTTTTCTAAATCAGATGGGGCAAAGGAAGCCAGAGAGTGCCCAAACTGTGAATGATAGACATGCCTAAGTTGGTTATACCTGGAAAACTGAACGTTGGGAAGATGATAGAGAACTTTCAACTCATCAAATGTTCTCAGAACCCCATTATGTACTATATCACCATGCGTCTTGACCCCAAATCACGTCCACACAATAGGATCCTCAAAGGCCAAGAAATTAGTGAAATTTGGATTTATGCAAAGAGGAGCAAGGGGGGGGGGGTCCCCCAAATTCACCCCCATGTGCCACCAGCCAAGCAGGCATAACAGATCTCATCGATATAGTTTTCATATGAGGAGACTTATGACCCCCTATAAACTAAGTGTGCTAGAGCTTCATAAGATCCCATCACTGCCGCTTCCAGGGCAATCGTGGCATCGTCAAAGGGCCCAGTCAACCATCTATTAGCCACCACCAACTTCCCGGCCAAAAAATATTTAGCCTGTTGTTTTTTTTCACCCACTCACTACAGGTGGCTATAGTCAGCAACACTGATTATTGTATTCTGCCAGCAGGGAACACTTCCCGCACTTAGCAAATTGGAGCATGCTTTGCTGGGGTTTTTTGCCTTCCTCTGGATCAACTGTGGGTGGAGGATTGTGTATATGGCATTGTATGATATTTTTTTTTATTGGTTAAACTAGATGGACTTACCGTATGTCTTTTTTCAACCTGACTAACTATGTAATTCTCCGTCAGAAGAATACATAGGCGCTGCAGGGGGTTTCCACCATCAACACTGTTTGTATTGATGGGGGAATTGAGCAATTTTCTTTCCTTCAACCTGTGGTTGAAGGAAAGAAAATTGCATAATGTATGGCCTGCCTAAAGCCCCATTTACATGGAGTTATCACTTGCCCGCCCGTGCAGGGCCTTGTTTTGCTGACAAATGGCTGCACAGGTGTTCCTTGCATCCCCATAGATGTCTATTGGGACATGTGGCTGCATGGACACAGCCACTGTGTTCCAATATGACATCCATGTGGGTGCGCGTACCAGAACTCACTCTGGGTGCATTTGGGGCCATGCACCTGCATGGATTGCACACTGGGATACAACGGCTGTGTTCATGCAGCCGTATGTCCCAATAGACATCTATTGGACTTCCGGCACAGGGATGTACAGGATATGTGCATCTACTTGTATGTAAAACATGGCTCTGCATGGGGCATGCAAGTAATCACCCTGCGTCAATGGCAAGGAGTCTAAAATGTTTATCAAAAACATACAGGGTGGAACAAATATTCAGTCATAATACAAAGGGTTTGAGTTATTAAAGGCAAATAGACTATTCACTGCAAGGGAATTTTCCCTTAGGCTGGCCATACACGATGCAAATTTCTTTCCTGCAACCACAGGTTACAGGAAAGAAATTTGCATAATTCTCCCATCAACACAGACAGTGCTGACAGGGGAATCAGCAATTGTCGGTGGGGGCGGACGGGGGAAGCCTTCCCGGAGAAGACAGTGATTATTGCTAGCGGCTATAGCAGCTGATAGCGATAATCATAAGAGAATCCGATAGGCTGGTTGTACCCAAGCTGATCAATCCATCAGTTTGGTACATTCAGTCTGCCCAATTAACGGTTCGAATCTCGGCTGGTTCCTGCTGAACCGACCCGAGATTCGAACCGTGTGTGGCCGACCTTAGATTGGTGAAAGGGGTAAATCTCTGCTGACTTCCACCATCCAAACATGTGCAAGCAAATACACAGTGGGGTTTATTTACTAAAGGCCAATAGGCCGTTCACTTTGCAATGGAAAATGCATTTTGCATGTGAATTTTCCCCAGATCCTAGTGAATGAGGCAAAGCTCTGCTGACTTCCATTCTCCAATCATGTGCAAGTAAAAATGTGTTTTTTCTTATTTTCTGGGCTCATGATTAGGTATTCTTTGCAAAGTGATATTTCACTGCATTCACTTAGCTTTGGGGAAGGAAAGATTCCCTTGCCAAGTGAACAGCCTTTTAGCCTTTTAAAATTTTTATTGCAGGTGATTGCGTTATTGTCTTCCCAACCTACGTTCACTTAGACCCCTCACATACTGGGGCCGCCCATGCGTTCACGGTAAAGCGCCGCTCTACGGCTGTTTAAGTGGTGCTTTTTTGGTCATTAGCGGGGCGCTTTTAACCCCAAAAAAGGGGTTAAAAGCTCCCGTGTTGCTGCGCTTTTCAGGGGCAGGGGCGTTTTGGGAGCGCTGTATACAGCACTCCCAAACCGCCCCAAAGATGCTGCTTGCAGGACTTTTTCTAACATCCCGCAAGCGCACCGCCTGGGTGTGAAAGCACCCATTGCAATGAATAGGAGGCAGTTTTCAGGCGCTTTACAGGCTCTATTTCTAGCGCTAAGACGCCTGAAAACTGCCTCAGTGTGAAAGGGCTCTTACTGTAGCTCTCTCTTAGAAAGTGAACAGCCTATTTGCCTTTAGTAAATAAACCCTATGGTATTATGAGTATTTATTGCACCCTGCATGTTTTTTAACCACTTGCTGTTTTTTAACCGCTGCACACCGATATACGTTGGCACAATGGCAGCGGTGGGCAAATGGGCATACCTGTACGTCCCCTTTAATTGGCGGGGCTAGAGGGCACGCACGCGCCACGTACAGCGTGACCGCGCCCGCGGGTCCCGCGGACTCGATGTCCGCCGGTGTCCCGTGATCGTGTCACGGAGAGACATGTAAACAAGGCATTTCCCTGTTCTGCCTAGTGACATTTCCCTGTTCTGCCCTGTCATCGGGAGCAGTGATCGCTGTCATGTGAGTGGTAGCCCATCCCCTCTACAGTTAGAATCACTCCCTAGGACACACTTAACCCCTTCATCGCCCCCTAGTGTTTAACCCCTTCCCTGCCAGTGTCATTTACACAGTAATCAGTGCATTTTTATAGCACTGATCACTGTATAAATGACAATGGTCCCAAAATAGTGTCAAAAGTGTCCGATGTGTCCGCCATAATGTTGCAGTCACGATAAAAATCAGATTGCCGCCATTACTAATAAAAAAAAAATTTAATACCGGTAATAAAAATGCCATAAATCTATCCCCTATTTTGTAAATGCTATAACTTTTGCGCAAACCAATCAACGCTTATTGCGATTTTTTTTACCAAAAATATGTAGAAGAATACATATCGGCCTAAACTGAGGAAAAAAAATGTTGTAATTATTTTAGCAAAAAGTAAAAAATATTGCTTTTTTTTTCAAAATTGTCGCTCTTTTTTTGTTTATAGTGCAAAAATTAAAAACCGCAGAGGTGATCAAATACTACCGAAAGAAAGCTCTATTTGTGGGAAAAAATGGACGTCAATTTTGTTTTGGTGTAACGTCACCCGGCCGCACAATTGTCAGTTAAAGCGACGCAGTGCCGAATCGCAAAAAGTGCTCTGGTCAGGAAGAGAGTAAAATCTTCCGGGGCTATTATTTTTAGCAATGATCACTGTATTAGTGTCACTGTGGCCCAAAAAAAGTGTCAAAAGTGTCACTTAAGCCTCGTACACGTTTTTTGTGGCACGCTATTCTCATGTCAACAACTTCAGAAGTGACGTAATGTGTTCACTAGTTTTGTATGTATTCTTTTAATTTCTGAGCATGCGTAGTCTTGCGCTTACGATTTTTTTCATACGAAAACCGTACTGATTAAAACGAAAATTGGACTTTGAGTTCACGTATGACAAAAATTTTATAATCTGCACATCCAGCTTTTGTCGTTCGAAAAAAACGTAATCGTCTGTCGAAAGCACCGTACTAACGATTCGAAAATCAGCAGATCGTTCGTCGGACGAAATTTTACCTCCGATTTTCGTATCGTGTGTATGGGCCTTAAGTATACGATTTGTCCACTGCAATGTCGCAGTCCCGTTATAAGTCACTAATCGCGGCCATTACCAGTAAAAAAAAAAATAACAAAACAATAAATATTCTATTAAAAAAATCCCATAGTTTGTAGATGCTATAACTTTTGCGAAGACCAATCAATATACGCTTATTGGGATTTTTTTTTCACCAAAAATATGTAGAAGAATACAAATTGGCCGAAATTGATGAAGAAATTTAAATTTTTACATTTTTTTATTGGATGTGTTTTATAGCAGGAGGTAAAAAATATTGTTGTTTTTCTTTTTCAAAATTGTCTGTTTTTTTGTTTATAGTGCATAAAATAAAATCCGCAGAGGTGATCAAATACCACCAAAAGAAAGCTCTATTTGTGGGAAAAAAAGGACATTTTACTTGGGTACAGTGTCGCATGACCACGCAATTGTCAGTTAAAGTAACGCAGTGTCGAATCCCAAAAAATGGCCTGGTCTTGAAGGGGGTAAAACCTTCCTGAAGTGGTTAATAAACATTTTAGACTGCTTGCCCATGCAGCGTCTATCACCTGTGCACTTAATCCCAGTGTTTTTGTGCACCTGGGAGGCACAGGTGCAGCATCCAGCCCTGCTTCCTGTCAAAGTCTATGGCAAGCGCAACTACGCTGCAGCTGGATGGGACTGAACGCTGTAGGATACCTGCATTCATACCAGAATGCAAAGTGCCCTAAACGTGAGTACCACTCAGTACTGTGTTCAGTACAGCATCAGGCAATACATTTGTGTCTGCAAGAAGAAGTATATCCCGTCACCCACCCAGTGAATCCAATGCTGTCCTGCTTTGATTCACAGAAAGTCGTGCCCCACACAGGCCTCGCGCTGCCACTTTCCTCGCTGACACTAACCGCTTCAGCCCCAGAAGGTTTTACCCTCTTCCTGACCAGAGCACTTTTTGCGTCGATTTAACTGACAATTGCGCGGTCGTGCGATGTTGCACCCAAACAAAATTGACGTCCTTTTTTTCCCCACAAATAGAGCTTTCTTTTGGTGGTATTTGATCACCTCTGTGGTTTTTATTTTTTGCGCTATAAACAAAAAAAGAGCGACAAGTTTGAAAAAAACGCATTACTTTTTGCTATAATAAATACCCCCCAAAAATATATAAAAAAATTTTTTTTTTCCTCAGTTTAGGCCGATTTGTATTCTTCTACATATCTTTGGTGGAAAAAAAAATCACAATAAGCGTTTATTGATTTGCACAAAAGTTATAGCGTCTACAAAATAGGGGATAGTTTTATGGCATTTTTATTAATAATTTTTCTTTATTAGTAATGGCGGCGATCTGCGATTTTTATCATGACTGCGACATTATGGCGGACACATCGGACAATTTTGACACATTTTTGGGACCATTGTCATTTTTACAGCGATCAGTGCGATTAAATTGCACTGATTACTGTAAAAATGGCAGTGAAGGGGTTAACCACTAGGGGGCTAGGGAAGGGTTGTGTGTCCTAGGGAGTGATTCTAACTGTGGGGGGGGGGGGGGTGGGCTGTGTGTGACACATCACTGATCACCGCTCCCGATCACAGGGAGCGGTGATCAGTGACAGTGTCACTAGGCAGAACGGGGAGATGCTTGTTTACATTAGCATCTCCCCGTTCATCCTCTCCATGAGACAATCGCGATGGGCACGCATGCAATGTCACGGCGGCAGTTTTAAAGGGACGTACAGGTACGCCCATTTGCCTGTCCGTGCCATTCTGTCGACGTACATCGGCGCGCGCCGGTCGCTACGTGGTTAAAAAAAAACAGCCCCTCGTATTGGAATGCATGTCCTGAAAGGGGCCGAATGCATGGATAGGGGAGGCGGCGATGGACGGGGGGGGCAGCACCTTTAATGGACGGGCCGCCCCGGGAACGTCCCCGGGTACGTCGTTGATTGCGACACGGTAGTACGGCAATTCGAGTTTTAAATCAGGTGTGAGGATGCAACATCGTGCCCAGTGATCTCTGACTTCTTGCCTGCCCCTGCCCTAATGGGTTCCCCTAAACAAACCGGCAGCATTTGTTACCTTTTTCTGTCAGCAGTCAGCCTTTTCGCACAGCACCAGCCTCTGACAGCAGAGAGAGCCCTGAGAATCGGTCAGCTCACATATAAAGAGCCTGCGAGCAGCTGAATAAAACTAGCCATACATGACTCAAATTTCAGCCAATTTCCATGGAACGGCCCAAATTTGAGCCGTGGGTGGCCCTGTTGAGACCACCCAGCTCAACAAAGTTTGAATAAGAAAGCAAAGGAGCTGAACAAAAAAAAAGTCAGCCCAACAGTGACTGCAACCAATAAAATACAGTCCCTGTTCAGGTATTCTGATAGCCACGAGTGTTGGTCATCAGAATACAATAGTCAATAGAGGGGAAACGCCTCCATCCACACTTAAAGTGGAATTCCACACAAAAATGGAACTTCCGCTTTTCAGAACCCTCCCCCCCTCCGGTGTCACATTTGGCACCTTTCAGGGGGGAGGGGGGTGCAGATACCTGTGTAAGACAGGTATTTGCATCCACCTCCGGCATAGACTCCCACGGGAGTCTATGCCTCTTCCTGTCCCTCCGTGCTGTCTGCTGGGACACACACGGGTCCCAGGAGATAGCGGGGACCAGTTACGATGAGCATCGCGACTCGCGCATGCGCAGTAGGGAACCGGGAAGTGAACGCTTCACTTCCTGATTCCCTCACCTAGGATGGCGGCGGCAGCTGCCGAGAATCGAGCAGGTTATCGGCGTCAGCTGCCGACATCGCTGGACCCTGGGACAGGTAAGTGGCCATTTATTAAAAGTCAGCAGCTGCAGTATTTGTAGCTGCTGGCTTTTAATATTTTTTTTTTTTAGGTTGATTTAGGTGGACTCCCTCTTTAAGTGGTGTTCCACCCAAAAAAAAAAAAAAACGACATGAAAAATCCTAAAAAAAAAAATACAAAAAAACATTTGGATATTTTTATTTTTTTACTCACCTCTAAATGCCTGTTGCTAGGGGGTCCCTCGTAGTCTGCCTCTTTAAGTGCCTGGGCTGGTGACATCACTTCCGTCTTGGCACAGGAAGGGCTCAGCTCTGCTCCCTCCCTCCTGTCAATCATCTGGGACCCATTACAGGTCCCAGGTGACTGAGCGGCCAATCACGGCGCACCGGCGCCGCTCGCGCATGCACAGTGGGTGCCAGGCTGTGAAGCCACAGCCCGGCGCCCACAGTTGCAATGCCGGCCCCGCCGAACGGAGGGGGAGACGAGCGGGGCTTCGATCCCCCGCATCGCTGGACCCAGGGACAGGTAAGTGTCCAATTAAAAGTCAGCAGCTGCAGTATTTGTAGCTTAGCTGCTGACTTTTATTTTTTATTTTTTTTTTGATGGGCACTCCTCTTTAATGAATATGTAAACCCAACACTTCATATTCCTGATATGTGTCTGCTGTACTGTGTACTTGTGTGAGAAAGTCTCCTTTTCTCCTTGTATTGTATCCTTTGTGTGAAATCCCTGTTGTACCTGCCAGTCCCTCTGCTTTCCTATTAAAAAGTGACCACACGAAGCATGAGAGCTTAGTGTGGTCAGTTCTCTAGCTGTGCTGGTAACTCAGCCTGTTCTCCTCCAATGAACAGGCTTCTGCGCTACTGTTTCTCCTCCAATAGCTCTTATGCAGCTGAGAACAGAGGGAATGTGATTGCTTAATAAAAAAAGGGGGAAAAGAGGTGTATATAATGTGTGTGTGTGTATATATATATATATATATATATATATATATATATATATATATATATAAAAAAATTTTATATCTATACACAAATGTTTTCCCTTTCATTTCTAATTTAAACTGAATGGGTTGTTTTACAAGGTGATCGCTTACAATCACTTTAAAAGCATGGATGAGGGAATCTATGGATTTATCTTGTTCACTGCACTGGGCTCAACAAGAGAAATCTTTACATGTGTGACCAGCTTCCCTAGCAAGGTGTGGCTACCAGGTAAAACATGGACCTACGACTGAAGGCTTTATCCCACCCACAGCTCTACAAAATCTCTAGGCTCCAGGAGAAACCTAGGTGACACTGTCCACAATCCTACCAGCCAGATCCTTACAATATACAGTATCTCACAAAAGTGAGTACACCCCCTCACATTTCTGTAAATATTTTATTCTATCTTTTCATGTGACAACACTGAAGAAATGACACTTTGCTACAATGTAAAGTAGTGAGTGTACAGCTTGTATAACAGTGTAAATTTGCTGCCCCCTCAAAATAACTCAACACACAGCCATTAATGTCTAAACCGCTGGCAACAAAAGTCAGTACACCCCTAAGTGAAAATGTCCAAATTGGGCCCAAAGTGTCAATATTTTGTGTGGCCACCATTATTTTCCAGCACTGCCTTAACCCTCTTGGGCATGGAGGTCACCAGAGCTTCACAGGTTGCCACTGGAGTCCTCTTCCACTCCTCCATGACAACATCACGGAGCTGGTGGATGTTAGAGACCCTGGGACAACAGCCATGCAGACCAATTTGATGCAGTGTGCGGCGTATGGTCTGAACACTGACAGGCTGACCCCCCCCCCCCCACACACACACACACACACCCCTTCAACCTCTGCAGCAATGCTGGCAGCAGTCATACAACGATTTCCCAAAGACAACCTCTGGATATGACGCTGAGCACGTGCACTCAACTTTTTTGGTCTACCATGGCGAGGCCTGTTCTGAGGGGAACCTGTCCTGTTAAACCGCTGTATGGTCTTGGCCACCGTACTGCAGCTCAGATTCAGGGTCTTGACAATCTTCTTCTATAGCTTAGGCCATATTTATGTAGAGCAACAATTCTTTTTTTCGGATCCTCAGAGTTTTTTGCCATGAGGTGCCATGTTGAACTTCCAGTGACCAGTATGAGAGAGTGAGAGCGATAACACCAAATTTAACACACCTGCTCCCCATTCACGCCTGAGACCTTGTAATCCTAACGAGTCACATGACATTGGGGAGAGAAAATGGCTAATTGGGCCCAGTTTAGGGGTGTACTCACTTTTGTTGCCAACCGTTTAGACATTAATGACTCTATGTTGAGTTATTTTGAGGGGACAGCAAATTTACACTGTTATACAAGCTGTACACTCACTACTTTACATTGTAGCAAAGTGTCATTTCTTCACTGTTGTCACATGAAAAGATATAATATATTTACAAAAATGTGAGGGGTGTACTCACTTTTGTGATATACTGTATATATAGACAGTATATTTACAGTACATACAGCATAGATTTATATAGATACCTAAATATACAATGCACGCATGTTTACTGCATACCCTTCATACGTGTATAGCATTCCACTCTTGTGGATATATGTGAGGCAAACTTCTAAAATTCCATCCAAGCTACAAACACATTCCATACTGCTATCAAACTCAGCAACACAAGTCAGCTTCAGTGCTAGTCTGAAATATCTCTTTCTCCACATTTATACATTTTTAACCCCTCGCTGTCCGCACAAATTCCATTGCTGCAGGTCTCATTTCTTAACCTCTCGCTGCCTACATAATGCGTGTGTTGCGGCAAAGCGGGTGAGCTTTAACACTCACATGTCACACATATGCATCCATGGGCAGCTAAGGCTTCTGTACTGAGTGCATGCTCACGGCATGCCCCCAGCACACTGACCGAGCTGTCATAGACAGCTCTCAGTCTCTAGTAATGATTGAGAGCCCGTGGGGCAAGTAAAACAGTCTGTGATGGTGATCAGGGCAGTCTTTAATGCAGGGCAAATGGGGCAAGTGGCAGTGCCCTGGGCCCTGTCACTGTTGGGGGCCCAAAGCAGCTGCTGTCCCCTTAGCCTGCACTCGGCATACTTGCCACCTGTCCCGCCGTGTTCTTGTCCCCGGCTGCATTACGGAAAGCAGAGCCGCGGTCTAGACAGCTTACACCCATTTCACTTGTTGCTTCCACTGTCCGCACATCCCTGCCTCCTGCACCTCCCCCTACCTCACTCATCAGCAAAACTAAGGACCATCCCCGAGGTCATAGCTCCCAACTGTCCCTGATTTCGAGGGACTGTCCCTGATTTGGAGCAATGTCCCTCCGTCCCTCTTTCCTCCTCATTTGTCCCTCGTTTTGGTTTGATCTATATAGTTGTATATAAAATGCACTTTTTATCTTTTAAAAAGTGATTCCCAGTGCTAAACATTTCATCCAAATTCAAAATTGCTGCATTTGTAAATTTTAAAAGGAATAGTAGTGTTAAAAAAAGCACTTGTGGATTTCATTAACTTTTTTTTGGTTAATTCTCCTTTTAAGGGGGTGTGGCAGGGGGCTTGCCCTATGCCTACATGCATTTTCTAGTAGGTGTCCCTTACTCCGGACATGTTTCTGGTGTGTCAGTATGGTACTGACTCTGTATCTGCAGATGTGTTTCTGGTGTTCCAGTATGGTACTGACTCTGTTTCTGTGTGTCAATATGGTACTGACTCTGTTTCTGTGTGTCAGTATGGTACTGACTCTGTATCTGCCGACATGTTTCTGGTGTGTCAGTATGGTACTGACTCTGTATCTGCCGACATGTTTCTGGCGTGTCAGTATGGTACTGACTCTGTTTCTGTGTGTCAGTATGGTACTGACTCTGTTTCTGTGTGTCAGTATGGTACTGACTCTGTCTCTGTGTGTCAGTATGGTACTGACTCTGTTTCTGGTGTGTCAGTATGGTACTGACTCTGCACCTGCGGACATGTTTCTGGTGTGTCAGTATGGTACTGACTGTGTATCTGCGGGCATGTTTCTGGTGTGGAGTTGGTGTTTTCGGGCGTATTTATGGTGTGTAAGTTAGGTACCAATTTTGTGTCTTCTGACAGGTTTTTGGTGCGTAAGTATGGTAATTATTGTTATTCCACAGGCATGTGTTGTAAAAAAAAAAGGATGATAAAAATGGAAAAAGGCTGTAACCTTCAGCAACCAATCGGTGAGCAGTAAGGATGTGCAGTAACTTCTAGCAACTAATCAGTGAGTGGTAATTATGTGGTGTAACCTCTAGAAACCAGTCAGTGAGCTGTAAGGATGTGCAGTAACCTTTAGAAACCACTCTGTGAGTGTGAACCAGTTCTTATTGTTTACTTTATTAAAGTTTTTGAGATAAGTCTACGTGCGTGTTTATTTGTCTTTTTGGGATGTTGGGGTGGAGAGCCAAATTGCATGGTGGGGGGGGGCCCAACAAATGTTTGCCCAGGGTCCAATCAATATTAAAGAGGGCCCTGATATTGCACGGAAGTTAGTAGACATGTGCACTGCCAAAAAATGTGTTCGTTTTCGCTTCATTCGTTTTTTGTTTTTTTCGTTTTACAGGTCATTCGTTATGATCGCAATTCATAAATTCGTACATTCATAAATATGTAAATTCGTACGTTCGTATATTCGTAAATTCATAAATTCGTACATTCGGAAATTTGTACATTCGTAAATTTGGAAATTCGTAAATTTGGAAATTCGTAAATTAGAAAATTCGTATATTCGTAAATTCGTACATTTGTAAATTAGAAAATTTGGAAATTTGAAAATCCAAAAACCCGAAAATTCGAAAATCTGAAATAGTAACTAACTATTAAATTATAGGTATTGTAATTTCCTTTCAAATTTGGCTGTTGGTGAACGTAACAAACACGAATTTATCCGAAGTTATGAATTATCCGAAATAACGAATGCTGCATCTAAACAAATGGAACGGAACAAATTAATAATAAATAATAATGATAAAAAGTTTTTATTATTATCATTATTAATTCATTACGTTCCATTAGTTTGGATACGGCTAACGTTATTTCGGATAATTCGTAACTTCGGATAAATTTGTATGTGTTACGTTCACTAACAGCCAAATTTGAATAGTTAATAGTAATAGTTAAGTTGTTATTAGTTAATTATTATTTCAGATTTCCGAATTTCCGAATTCACTAATTTACGAATTCACAAATTTACGAATGTACGCATTTACGAACGTACGAATTTACAAATTTTCGAATATTCGAATTTACGAATATTTGTAAAAATTCATCAAACGGGTTTTCATTAATTTGGATATTTCAGAATTACCGAATTTGTTCAAATTCGTTAAACAAATTTTGGAACAAATCAAATTGCACATGTCTAGTAATGATGTGCAGTAACCTTTAGCAACCTATCAGACGGATGTGCAGTAACCTTTAGCAACCACTCAGTGAGTGTGAACCAGTTCTTTAAGTTTTTTAGATAAGTCTACGTGCGTGTTTATTTGTTTTTTTGGGATGTTGGGGTGGAGAGCCAAATTGCAGGGGGGGGGGGGGCAAATGTTTCCCCAATATTAAAGACAGCCCTGATAGCACACGGAAGTTAGTAGCCAGACACTGGATGCGAACAGCTCCCCCTACTATTCAGGCCTGGATTGGGGAAATAAACTTGAATCTGCCATACAAGAAAGTCATAAACCGGCACAGGGACTGTCCTGCCATATACAATAAGGTCTGGGACAGGTGGCTCGACACCCCAGACACATGCAATGAGTAGACCTTCTCACCTGAACATATATTGGGGGATGAGTAATACCTCAAGTTACATGCAAGAACCACACCACACCATACTGTACATTGATAAATGATCAAGAGAGTCTTCAGTGCAGGCTGTTGGAATACAATCTGATAAATATGACTTGTCACTAGACGTAAAGATAGACTACATTGTGCAATGGACACCTAGGATAATTCACCTGTTTGTGTTTAATTTGTATCCTTCTATTGTACTACATGACATGTACCATGCCTATATGTTTTACTTACAAATAAACTTGTTTTTAGGAAAAAAAAAAAAAGACGGCCCTGATGTTGTTAGCAATCATTCAGCTTACAATTCTTTCTATAAAGCAGATTTAAAGCGGTAGTAAACTCTGTCACACCACTTGCACATACACGTAAGCCTATAATAAGGCTTACCTATAGGTACTGTGAATATCACTTAAACTTGCACAGTTTAGGAGATATTCGGAGTGCATGGAGCCAGTGATATGTCACCGGCGCATGCACTCTGAAGGTTCCGCTTACTGCACTGGACCTTCAGAGCCCGTGACGGAAACAGCAGCTCTTGCCTGCATGCAAGGGAATGACGTCATCGCGCCCCCGTCACACATGTACCCATAGGCCGCGAACCCGGAAGACTGGGGAAGATGTCAGCTCTCTCAGCAGTGACATTGTGGCACTGGAGGGTTTTATTCTAAGGCTGGCCATACATTATACAATTTTCTTGTACAGCTTTCCTTTTAGATTTACCAAAACCATATAATAAGAGGTCAAACCTAAACACTTTCAATTTGTATGCAATTAGGCAGGCCCTCGCACTACATAGTTAAAGGTAAATCTAAAGAAAATTAAATAAGAAAATTGTATGGTGTATGGCCAGCTTAAGGTAAGTTTCTCATAATGTGCTAGTATGTGATGAATACTAGCACATTATGTCATTGCCTTGCAGGGAATTTTTTTTGTTACCAGCAGCTGCAGGTTTACTACCGCTTTAAAGCAGAACTCCAATTATGGGGCACCCGCTTTTTTATCTGCCCCCCACCGACAAACAACCCCCCACAATAACGTTTAACAATTTCCAGGACATATACCTGTAATCCAGTGGTCTTCACACAGCCACATGATGAGCCAAGGTTTTTCTTACTTCTCCTTAGGTATGACAGTAGGTATTTCTCTCTTCTGCATTGACCAGTGTTCACATTATGTCTGAGCATCATTCCATAGTGAGCACAGGCTGTGATGAAGCATGCCTACAGTGCCTTGAAAAAGTATTCATACCCCTTGAAATTTTCCACATTTTGTCATGTTACAACCAAAAATGTCAATGTAGTTTATTGGGATATTACATGATGGACCAACACAAAGTGGCACATAATTGTGAAGTGGACGGAAGGAATGATTTTCATAATTCTTTACAAATAAATATGTGAAAAGTGTGGCATGCATTTGTATTCAGCCCCCTTTACTCTGATACCCCTAACTAAAATCTAGTGGAACCAATTGCCTTCAGTTTTGCCTGAAGAAGGAGGCAGCGCCTTGGAAATGCATCAGAAACGCGTTGCTGCCCGCCTCCATCCTGTTTTGGTCTCTTGCTAGCTCTGTGAGAGCTGGAGTCACTGCCGGTTATATACCTCCATATGGCGGGTCTGAGTTTATAACCCACAGCGTTCTTCTCATCCCTTGTGGTGGATGACTGCTTGATTAGTGATCTACATCCACCCTGTGTGCAGCTTGCAAGATACTTTAATGTAAGTGTATCTGAATAAAGTGTTACTTGCTTTTACTATCACACAGACCCAGGCGCCCTCTTTCTTCTGCTTTTGTTTGTGTCTGAGAGAACTCCCATTTCCTGCTGAGGAGCTGCCGGTGACTGTGTGTGCAATCCCCATGCATTTTTTGGACTTCTTGATTTTCCTTACTACTATGGACTGTATGGACTAATTCTTATTAATTCATTTTGAGTATATCTTGTTGTTTCTCTCCCCCCCTCCCTGTTATAGATCCCTTATGGTCCACCTTATAGCTGCCAGTGAGCACTGAGTCACACACTGCCTGTCAGTTCTGTGTAATATATTGCTCCAATTGCCTTCAGAAGTCACCTAATTAGTAAATAGAGTCCACCTGTGTGTAATTTGATCTCAGTATAGATGCAGCTGTTCTGTGAAGCCCTTAAAGCATGCATGTCCAAAGTCCGGCTCGCGGGGCAATCGCAGCCCGCGTTCTGGTTTTGAATGGCCCACCTGGTTATTTGGACATGCATATCTTTTGTGGCCCCCAACGATCTCCCAGCGCCGGGGCCACAAAAGATATATATGCTTGCTGCCTTGGAGGGGACAGGGAGGAGGCGGGACGAATGCCGTACACACAGGAGAATCTCCTGTTTACACGGCAGCCTCTGTAATAGGAAGTCCCATCTCCTACGCTGCCATTGGATGACTGTTCTGCCCATCATAGCAGGCGGGACTTTGTATTAAAGAGGCCGCCGAGAAAACAGGAGTTTTTCCTGTATGTAATATTTTGGCGCTCATCCCGCCTCCTCCCTGTCCCCTCCAAGGCTGCAGATGGATGGGTGTTGGAAGGCAATATGATTTAATATCATATTTCTGGAGTTTCTTTTTGGTTGATACAACCAAGCCTTTGCTTTTATAGGGGGCGGTCTGGAATGTCTTTGTAGCATATCTGAAAGAAGAGACCAGGCCTCCACCAAGGCTCCAGACCGTCTGTTGTTATAAAGCAATCTTAAAAGAGAGCTATGGCTGCCAGGATGATTGATGACGGTGGTTGACAAAGATCAAAAGATCTACAGGCACCTAGAGATGATACATGGACAATGCTGCCCCTAGAGACCAATACAGCAGGACGGAGAGTAATATAATATATTAAAAAGACTACCTCTTGGCAATATCTCATTGGACAGGAGGCTAGTGGCGGTGGTTACGAATGGGTCTGAATGAATGTATAAAAAGGGCACACGGGAGGGAATTCGCCCTTTTTTCACTGATGGTTCTGAGCCTCATGGCTATACCTCTTTTTGCCATCTGAGCCTAGCCGACAATACAAAACCTCGAGGAAAGCATTGTGATAAGTATCTTTGATATTCTTGTATTATATGTTCTGTTGGTATATGCTTTGTAAAATCTTTCTTTAGTATTTTTATGTTAGCGTTTCCTATTTTCTTGGGAAAGAAATAAGACTTTGTTTTATTAAGCAGCGTGCTTGATTTCATAGCTAACCTTATATTATAGTGATATCAACAGTAACATATGATCAGAGTTTTAATAGACTAGCTAACTAGGGGAATAGACAAGGTAATACAGTACATAGGTGCAATAAATAGAGGGGATCCGTAACCACCCTTGAATAATATTTATTGTACCAATTACTTCAATGGGCATCAATCAGGCTGCATGACGGCAATGGTGGGTGCTGCATTCCTGGCAATGGTGGGTGCTGCATTCCTGGCAATGGTGGGTGCTGCATTCATGGCACTTGTGAGGCTGCAGATGGGCACTGACCCTCATTTTGCTTCACAGTTTTTTTTATTTAAAATTTAAGTTTTTTTTTCCTGAAACTCCCCTCTTAAAGTGAAGGTGCGTGTTATATGCCAATAAATGCGGTATATCCAAATAACACGCCCAAGCTCATCTCTTTACTCACACACAGCCACAAAGGCAAGAGAATTCTTGTTGGGCAGTGTATTAGTGCTCGGATGAACACACTTAGACCCAATTTTAATGGTTCAAAGAATCTCAGGCAAAATGGTTGGCCCTCACGCATGTTCGCTTCATCAAATCTGGCCCTCTTTTAAAAAAAAGTTTGGACACCCCTGCCTTAAAGGCTTGTTAGAGAACCTTACTGAGCAAACTGGATCATGAAGGCCAAGGAACACACCAGACAGGTCAGGAATAAAGTTGTGGAGAAGTTTAAAGCAGAGTTAGGGGGGGGCGTGGCCTAGGCATGGCGGCGTGAGGACGTTTCCTTACAGGGCTCCCGGCCGGTGGTTACCCCGCAGCAGATTACCGCACATTACCGGCATTTAACAGCTCCTCCCTGCCTCCCCAGATACTCGAGGGACCCGATCGCCGCACACCCGCTCCGGAGCCGGCATGGACCGCTACTTACGATCACTGCAGCCGGCGGCTTCCACACCAACGGCCGCAAAGATGGCGCCGGCCCGCCACACAGCACAGGAAACAGCAGAAGTCTCCAGCGTTGCTGATCACCCTCCACAGACGGCAGATGATCACACCATGCCGCCCTTCTCACCACCCAGTGACCTTTCACCTTGCCTTCCTAGATCTCTGGCAGCATCACCAGACAGAGAAGACACCCTGCACAGCCCAGCGCTCCCAGCTTCACCCACAGCTCCTATCCCATCCAGCGCTCTGAGTTTTAGCCCAGGAGACATGGAGGAACAGAGGCAACTAACCATGCACCAGAACGCAGTGAGTACACTATATTGTACACAGCAAGCACAGGGTCTCCCTCTCCATGCCTCCTCTGAACAAAGACTGTGGGATTTCTTGCAGCAGCTACCCACAAGAACTGACCTAGAATCAATTGTTCAGAGGATGGAGACAGCCTTGAGGGGCGAAATACAATCTGTCAGACAGGATGCAGTGGTGCTGGACTCCCGTGTCACTGTAGTAGAACAGGAACAGGTCATTGTGTCACAATCTGTGCAAACCCTGCAGACATCCCAATCCGAACTTACTGACCAAATTATACAGTTACATCTACTTCAGGATGACCTGGAAAATCGCAGCCGCAGGCAGAACATCAGGCTGAGGGGGTTGCCTGAGAGTGTTCCAAACTCAGAATTGCGCTCATCAGTGGTTAATGTCTTTAACCGCTACCTAGACCGCCCGCCAGACTCTGAGATCACCATTGACAGAGTTCATAGGACCCTGGGCCCTCGATCGGAGACATCTGACAGACCAAGAGACGTCCTATGCTGTTTACACTCCTTCAGCCTCAAAGAGGATATATTACAGCAGGCTTGGAGGGTGGGAGTCCTGGAATTTGATGGCGCAGCTGTCCACCTTCTACCAGACGTTTCCAGAAAAACCCTCCTTATGCGACGATCGCTCAAACCTCTCCTGGATGGTCTTGGGGAGAAAGGTCTGACGTACAAATGGGGGCACCCGTTTCACCTTATAGTTCGTAGGGGTCCAGATACCTTCTCTTTGCGTCACCCTTCGGAACTCCCAGATCTCTTCTCCTTTGCCGACATGGAACCGTTCCCAGTGCCCAACTGGCTACTGACAGTTATTGCCAAAGACCCGATGCGCCAAGCTCCCCCGGGTAGACCACAAAGGGCCCACTACAGTCGCCGTGGCCGAGGGAACCACTCTCAAGTTAGACGGGTGGGAAACTCTCGCGCACAACCCCCGAATGCAGAAGTGGTGGGCTGAACCTACACACATAAATTGTTGACACGCACCCAGATCGGTTTTGCCTTATTTCTTGTTTCTCAGGTTGAACTTTGAGTTTAAATCACTTATCTGTTGACATGCCAGGAACATTATGGGTAAGGCCTGCAAACTAGAGGCCTTCCAGCTTGACATTCAGCACACACTGGTCCATGAATGAAAATAGGCCTCCCCTATGCATTGATCATCCCACATAACAGTTGGCTTGTTCCGAATGTGACAAACCCAGTGATAAGCTTGGTACCTTCAACTTTAACCCATTGCCTTCACACTGGTGCACTCTGAAAAGTACAACTAGAGCAATGGTTTCTAACCTACACACAAGAGCATTTTCTCTTTTTTTTTTTTTTTTAACACGCCCAGACCTGGAGTGTTGGATTAATGAGGTGACTTTGATTGCCTGATGATGGAACCGTAGACATAACATCGTATTATTTGCCATGGAGACTATACGTATTCGTATTCCCTATGATGATGAGCATATATATATGTACATAACTAGGGTTATCTATGTTCTAACGAGGGGTTTTCCTCCCTTAAATTTTTTTTTCTGTTTTTTTTTTTTTTTTTTTATGTGCAAATGTGAGTAGGTAACTGTTTCTTCAACTAACACCTTGCCCTTTTTACAGGTTGTATACTACGGTTACAGTTTTATGGGTTCCGCTGGGATGCCGTGGCCTTGCCTCAGGGTGGTCCCGGTGCCTAGATTTGGGCGCCGTGCGGCTTCGGGGTGGGGACGCGGGACCGGTGCTGTCCTAGTTTAAGACTTGCTTGTAAGGCAGATACTTGGTGATTACGGCCCGTTAATCCGTCTTCACCAACTTTTTTCCTTTTTTTTTTTTTTTTTTCCCAGCCGGGTAACAATAACGGTGCCATAATGGCATGACCACAAAGGCTGCGGGGGCCCATATGGCCGGGGCCCGGAACTCAGCTGTGTCTTACTACTCCCCGCACTAGGCACACTCTGCCCAGGTGGCAGTAGTTTCTCTCTGCGGAGTATACATTCTTGACTACTAGATCTCTTCTCTTCTTATCTATCTTCTTCTTTCTCTTGTCAATCTTTTCCCCTTTTTTTTTTCACTCCCATCCCCCTTCACCCATTTCCCTCCCCTCCTCCCCTCCCTGTGCACACCGGGAGTCAACGCAAGTTGACCTAGACTTAGACAACATGACTGTCAAGATCCTCTCATGGAACATAAAGAGGCTGAATTCCCCGGAGAAGCGTACTAGCTGTCTCGCCGAGCTCTGGAGACAAAGAGCGCATATTGCATTCCTCCAAGAGACTCACTTTAGGGCAGACAGGATACCTAAACTAATTAACAAACACTTCCCAACGGCCTATCACAGTCCGTCTTTGTCCTCTAAATCTAAAGGGACGAGTATACTCATTTCTAAGTCCCTCCAATGGCAATTCCTCGAGGAGTTCCGTAATCGGGAGGGTAGGTTCCTCCTTATAAAAGGGAAAATTTGTTCTCAGACCTTCACTCTCGCGAACATCTACCTTCCGAATTCAAATCCTCTCCCCACCCTTGAGGCTTTCTTATCCACTCTCGACTCCTTCCTTGAGGGAACACTTGTCTTAGGTGGAGATTTCAATCTAACATTGGACCCTCATAAAGACTCCTCCTCGAACCTGTCTTCCCTCCCTAGGGGAACCCGGCTTCACCTAAAAGATCTTTTACACTCACACCAACTAATCGATATCTGGAGAATAATGCACCCCCAAGAACGGGACTACACCTTCTATTCCACCGTTCATGGGTCTTACTCCAGAATCGACCTTTTTTTCCTAAAACACTCAGCCATCCCCATGGTCACCAAGACGGATATAGGTCACATAGCACTTTCCGATCACGCGCCAATTCTGTTGGAGATGTCTATTTCAGGGCCGGTACAAGGCAGGGGCGGAAGGGGCGGATGCCCTGGGCGGGACAAATTACTAGAGGAAGGGGGGCGCAGGTGAAGTGGCTGGACTGTACACACAGAATACTGCACAGCCAGTCAGAGCTGCTATGATGTCTGTGCCATGCGCTAGTGCACAGCGAGGACGAGCCCTTCACTTCCCTGTCAGACAGAGCAATCTCCGCCCGACTGCCGTTGTTCTGACAAGAAAGTCCCCCCCCCCTATGGGATAGTGTTGGGCAGGGCCGGATTAACATAGGGGCTGGTGGAGCTGCAGCTCCAGGCCCCTCCCTCAATATAGGCCCATGGCAGTGGCTTATGAATATCTGTGTGCCTTCCTGAAGGAAGAGGAGGAGCCCTCTGTGCTCACATGGAGGAGACAAGAGTCAGTGCAGCCGAGTCCTGTCTCTGTCCATGCCTGACTCCTATCACAGGATCTGTTCATTCACACAGATCGTCCTCAGTGTCTGGGAGCTGTCTGGGGGAGGGGCGCTGATGTCCTAACCAGCAGGAGCCCGGGAGATAAGGTTAGTACATTTGTTAGGGAGGTGTTTTATTGCGCTAGTGGAAAGACTGCTGCTTCCCCCCATGTAATGTGCTCTTGTGCCCAGTGCCCAGCATGTCATGTGCATTGCAGTGCCCCATATAATGTGCTGTGCCCACCATGTGCTGTGCATTGCAGTGCCCCCATGTAATGTGCTGTGCCAACCATGTCATGTGCTGTGCATTGCAGTGCCCCCCATGTAATGTGCTGTACCCACCATGTCATGTGCCTTGCAGTGCCCCCATGTAATGTGCTGTGCCCACCACGTCATGTGCTGTACATTGCAGTGCCCCCATGTAATGTGCTGTGCCAACTATGTCATGTGCTGTGCATTGCAGTGCCCCCCATGTAATGTGCTGTGCCAACTATGTCATGTGCTGTGCATTGCAGTGCCCCCATGTAATGTGCTGTGCCCCCCATGTAATGTGCTGTGCATTGCAGTGCCCCCATGTAATGTGCTGTGCCAACTATGTCATGTGCTGTGCATTGCAGTGCCCCCATGTAATGTGCTGTGCCCCCCATGTAATGTGCTGTACATTGCAGTGCCCCCATGTAATGTGCTGTGCCAACTATGTCATGTGCTGTGCATTGCAGTGCCCCCCATGTAATGTGCTTTGCCAACTATGTCATGTGCTGTGCATTGCATTGCCTCCATGTAATGTGCTGTGCCAACTATGTCATGTGCTGTGCATTGCAGTGCCCCCATGTAATGTGCTGTGCCCCCCATGTAATGTGCTGTGCCCCCCATGTAATGTGATGTGCCCCCCATGTAATGTGCTGTGCATTGCAGTGCCCCCATGTAATGTGCTGTGCCAACTATGTCATGTGCTGTGCATTGCAGTGCCCCCCATGTAATGTGCTGTGCCAACTATGTCATGTGCTGTGCATTGCAGTGCCCCCCATGTAATGTGCTGTACCAACTATGTCATGTGCTGTGCATTGCAGTGCCCCCCATGTAATGTGTTGTGCCAACTATGTCATGTGCTGTGCATTGCAGTGCCCCCCATGTACTGTGCTGTGCCAACTATGTCATGTGCTGTGCATTGCAGTGCCCCCATGTAATGTGCTGTGCCCCCCATGTACATGGGGGCACTGCAATGTACAGCACATTACACGGGGGGCACAGCACATTACATGGGGGCACTGCAATGCACAGCACATTAATGTGCTGTGCCAACTATGTCATGTGCTGTGCATTGCAGTGCCCCCATGTAATGTGCTGTGCCAACTATGTCATGTGCTGTGCATTGCAGTGCCCCCATGTAATGTGCTGTGCCCCCCATGTAATGTGCTGTACATTGCAGTGCCCCCATGTAATGTGCTTTGCCAACTATGTCATGTGCTGTGCATTGCAGTGCCCCCCATGTACTGTGCTGTGCCAACTATGTCATGTGCTGTGCATTGCAGTGCCCCCATGTAATGTGCTGTGCCCCCCATGTAATGTGCTGTACATTGCAGTGCCCCCATGTAATGTGCTGTGCCAACTATGTCATGTGCTGTGCATTGCAGTGCCCCCATGTGATGTGCTGTGCCAACTATGTCATGTGCTGTGTATTGTAGTGCCCCCCATGTAATGTGCTGTGCCCACTATGTAATTTGCTGTGCATTGCAGTGCTCACTATGTAATGTGCAGTGCCCACCATGTAATGTGCTGTACATTGCAGTGCCCACCATGTCATGTGCTGTACATTGCAGTGCCCACCATGTCATGTGCAGTGCCCACCATGTAATGTGCTGTGCCCACCATGTCATGTGCAGTGCCCACCATGTAATGTGCTGTGCCCACCATGTCATGTGCTGTGCCATGCAGTGATCCCACCAAGTAATGTACAGTGCCCACCATGTGATGTGCCATGCAGTGATCCCACCATGTCATGTGCAGTTCCCACCATGTCATGTGTTGTGCCCACCCTGCCATGTGTGTGCCTAGCATGTAGTGTGTTGTGACCACTGTGTAATGTACTGTGCTGTTCAGCAGTGCCCACCATGTCATGTGCAGTTTCTAACATGTAATGTGCAGTTGCATTGCCCATGAAATGTGCTATGCCATGCAGTGCCCACCATGTAATGTGTTGTGCCATTCAGGGCCCACCATGTAATGCGCTGTGCCCCCCACATCATGTGCTGTGCCATGCAGTGCCCACCATGTAATGCACTGTACCCACAATGTAATGTGCTGTGCCATGCAGTGCCAACCATGTCATGTGCAGTGGCCACCATGTAAATTTCTGTGCAGTGCCCACCCTGTCGTGCTGTGTTGTGCCCACCATGTCATGTGCTGCACCATGCAGTGCTTACCATGTAATGTGCTGTAAATTGTCCACCATGGCATGTGCTGTGCAGTACCCACAATAGAATGCCCTATGCAGGGCTCACCATGTCATGTGCGGTGTCCACCAATTAATGTGCTGTGCTCACAATGTAATGTGCTGTGTCATGCAGTGCCCACCATATCATGTGGTGTCATGCAGTGCCCACCTTGTCATGTGCTGTGCAGTGCCCACCATGCCATGTGCAGTACCCACCATATCGTATGCTGTGCCCACCATATAATGTGCTGTGCAGTGCCCACTTGTAATGTGCAGTGCCCACCATGTAATGTGCTCAGCTGTGCCCGCCATGTCATGTGCTGTGCCCACCATATAAGGTCCTGTGCCCACCGTGTGCATGTGCTGTGTTGTGCCCACCATGCAATGTGCTGTGTTGTGCAGTACCAACCATGTCATGTGCTGTGCCCACCATATAATGTACTGTGCCTACCTTTGTAATGTGCTGTATTGGGCAGTGCCAACAGTGTAATGTGCTGTGCCCGCCATGTAATGTGCTGTGCTTCGCCCACCATTAAATGTGCTGTATCCATGTATCCACCATGTAATGTGTAGCGCCAACCATGTAATGTACTGTGCTATCCCCCCCCCGTGTAATGTACTATGCCACAGACTCACCCCCTCACTCTCACCCCCCTCTCTCTCTCTCTCAACCCCTCTCTTTCACCCTGTTCTCTATCTTGCCCCCTTCAACCCCCTCTTTCCTACTACCCTCTCTCTCTTTCACCCTCTCTCTCTCTTTCACCCTCTCTCGTCCCCTCTCTCTCATTCAACGCCTTTCTCTCTCTTTTCCCCTCCCTCTCATCCCCACTCTTTCAGCCCCCCTATCGCGCTATAACCCCCCCCCCCCTCTCTCTCTCTCAACCACTCTCTCACACCCCTCTCTCTCTTTAATTTAATTCAACAAAGAATTGTTTGCGTTTTTCATTTTATTTATTTTCATAAAAAGGCCCACCAAAATCCTTAGCACCAGGCCCATGTTGCTCTTAATCTGTCCCTGGTGTTGGGCTGTCCGCCCTGTACTGCGCAGGCGCAGCGCTGTTCCGACGAGAAAGGTCCGCCCTGAACAGCCGTTCATCTTCGGAGACTTTCGGCGTCTCCTTTGTGCGCATGCGCAGTACAGGGCGGACACTATCAGATAGGGGACGTTTCTCGACAGGAGCGAGTGTGATCTAGAGGAGGAGGAACCGAGCAATAGTAAGTAAGCCATCTGCAGATGAATTTGTTAACTCCTTTTTTGGGGGGCGGTTGATATATTACCAATGGTATTTTTTTAATATGCATGAAGGGTAGTTAATGTGTATTATCAATGCTGCATTAGTGACAAGTGGCAGTTATTTAACCCCTTTGGGCTGCATTAGTGGCACCAGTGTCAGTGTTAATTAACCCCTGCATACTGCAGCAGTTAATTATCAGTGATGCCACTAATGCAACACAAAGGGGTTAATTAACTGCCACTTGTAACTAATGCAGCATTGATAATACACATTAACCCCTTCATGCTGCATATTACAAATACCATTGGTAATTAACCACTTGCCAACCCGTCTCACCCATTCGATCTGATTCCTGTCCGAATCCACAGTTCGCACCGCAATCTGCAAACCGATCCGGGGGTGTCATTAACATTCTATTGACACCCGCAGCGGTTCTCAGAGGGCAGCGTGAACTGCCTGCGGGAGAGATGCGATGCGGGAACCGGCGCTGGAATCGCACTGGTTCTCACATTGCTATAGTGTGAATCTAGGCTTAGGGTTTCGGGTACATGCCCCTGCCCGCCTACTCCCCTGTGATTTGACACAGTGGGAGTATGTCAGCAGATCCCAACCAGTGATTCATGGCCGGGACCTATTGACTGGCTGTGTCACAGCCCAGAGCCCTGTGTTGACAATCAACACAGGGCTCTATACAAAGGAAATGTTCGCTTGCAAAGCAGGGAAAATAAACAAGCCAGTCAATGGTAAAAATCAGTACACACATTACACATTGTTGGGCACACAATTAACCCCTTGGATGCCCCTAGATATTAACCCCTTCTCAGCCGTTGTCATTAGTACAGTGTCGGTGCATATTATTAGCACTGATCAGTGTATAAAGCTACATTCATGACCTAGGTATTCCAGAGCTTCTTTTGGGCAACAAGCGTCCCGCAATTTTGTCGCAATTTGTTGAGGGACAATTGCCACAAAATCGTCTGTGTCTGTGCGTCAATTTGGAAATTGCAGGCAGAATCACAGCAATCCGGAATGCCTAGGTGTGAACTGAGCCTTAGTGTCACTGGGTCCCACTATAAGTCGCTCCTTCTTTACAACCGGGGGGGGGGGGGGGGGGGCGCAGTTTGCCATCTTTGCCCTGGGCACCAGATGACCTTGTCCCAGCACTGGTCTATTTCACAAGCATCCCCCAGGACATCCACGTGGAGACTTAACGAGACGCTCCTAAAAGATCCTGAGATTGCCGCTGATGTCCTTCGGGAACTCAAGTCATACCTTTCTGTTAATAAAGATTCTGTAGACAACCCAGCCATTGTATGGTCAGCGCATAAGTGCATCATTAGAGGCATACTAATCAAACACGGTCATGCGGCCAAACAACGTCGTGCTAAAACCTTGACTGACCTCTTGGCGCAACTTCACACTTTGGAACGTCAACATAAGAGTCGGCCCGATAGTGCTACCGAGACGGAACTTGTACGTCTTCGGGAAGCTATACGAGACCATTCCATGTACGAGGCAAAACATGTACTACTAAAGGCCCGGCGTTCCTTTTACGAATACGGCGATAAATGTGGTCGGCTTTTGGCCAACGCCTTACGCGCGAAGCGCTCTCAGACATACGTGCCCGCTCTTCTCTCGTCATCGGGCTCCAGAGTCCATTCGTCCCCGGAGCTGGCGGATACTTTCCGTGCTTTTTACTACAAGTTGTATAACTTGGATCCAATTTCCACCCCTCAGTTGCTATCCCAAAAAGCCCTAGACATTAGCAAATATCTTCAAGAGACTGACCTTCCTACGCTAACGACTGAAGAGCGAGTAGATTTGTCCAAACCTATTACCATGGAGGAATTTGCAGCCGCAATAGCTGACACCCAGCCAGGTAAGGCTCCCGGACCGGATGGTTTTACCCTCCCATATTACAAATTATACCTGGACACTTTGGCACCTTCATTTCTTGCAGCCTTTAATTCTGTGTTAGACGGACACAATCTCCCTGCAGACATGCTGCGCGCCTCTATATCTGTGATCCCTAAGCCGGGTAAAGACCCACTACTATGCGCCAGTTATAGGCCCATTTCACTTCTGAACTGTGATATGAAACTTTTCACTAAAATCCTGGCCTCCCGGATGAATACCTTATTACCACGTCTGGTCGGAATAGACCAAGTCGGTTTTATTCAAACTAGAGAGGCCAGGGACAACACCACCCGGACACTGAACATCATAGAAAAAGCGAAACGCTCCAAAATACCCTTACTGCTCCTTTCCACAGATGCCGAGAAGGCTTTTGACAGGGTGGACTGGTCCTTCCTTCGGGAGACACTTAAATTCGTGGGTATACCAGACTCCATCCTGTCATGGATTTCGGCCATCTATGAGAATCCCACAGCGACTGTTCGGGTAAACGGCTTTGACTCCAGCCCTTTCTCTATCTCGAACGGCACCAGACAGGGCTGCCCCCTGTCTCCAATGCTGTTCATCCTCTCCCTGGAACCTTTTCTACGCCATATCAGAAGTAATCAGTCTATAAAAGGCATCCAATCGGATCAATGCCAACACAAAGTTGCGGCTTATGCCGACGACCTTTTGTTCTACATTACCGAGCCCCTCACCTCTCTACCCTCCTTGTTACAGGAGCTAAAGCGTTATGGCACCCTATCTAATTTTAAGGTTAACTTACAAAAATCAGAAGCCTTAAATGTTTCCTTGTCAGATTCTACCATTTCTAACTTACGTCCCTTCTTTCCATTCAAATGGGCTGCCCGCTCAATACAATATCTAGGAACAAAAATCTCTGCAAAACTACAAGACATCGTCACCCTCAACTTTCAGCCCCTTTTATCTACGCTCGCGGCTGATCTTGAGAGGTGGAACTCCCTGGCCCTTTCCTGGTTCGGCCGCTGCAATATACTTAAAATGAATGCTATGCCCAGACTCCTGTACTTATTGCAGGCGCTACCCGTTAAGATACCTCAAACATTTTTTCACGCCGTTCGCTCATTATTCATCAGATTCATTTGGCGTGGAAAACATCCACGTCTCGGCAGAACACTCCTATTAAGACCAAAGATTAGAGGCGGTCTCGGATTCCCAGATCCAGCTCTATACTATACTGCGGCACATATGACCAGGGTCGTGGACTGGTGCCGTCACAGTGATTTGAAGCTCTGGGTATCGCTGGAGCAGGAGGCAGCCAGAGCCCCACTGGCGGGACTACCTTGGGCTGGGAAAACTCCTGCCACCCACTTGACCACTCACCCACTGATTGGACCAACTCTTATGGAACTGAAGAGGTTTTTTCGATTAGCCTCATTAAGAAGCTTTCCATCTCCACTGACGCCACTTATTGGTCATCCGGATTTTCTACCTGGCCTCACCGACCCGTCCCTTCGATCGCAAGCCCCACAGGGACTCATGAGAGCCTCTACGCTACTGCGGTCCTCCGGTTGGCCAGCTACAGAGAGCCTGCTCTCAGGTCAGGCTCCACTCTGGTTGGACCACTGGAGGATTAACCAACTATTCCACTTTCTTGGCTCATTGCCCAAACCAACCCACTTTGTCAGAGAGCTCCACTCTTTTGAGGAACTCTGCTTGGGTGAGGGACCGATTCGGAGATCCTTATCAACCTCCTACAAATCCCTCTTGGACCTTCACGCCACAGAGGATCCCCCATTCTTAGCAAAATGGGAGAGAGACTTGCAAGTCACCTTCACAGTACCCCAAAAAGAACGCATACTCTTTTTCGCACAGAAATCCTCTATGTGCAGCAAATACCAAGAGACCGCATATAAATTAGTGACGCGCTGGTACAGGACCCCTTCAGTGCTAGCTAAGATATTTCCTCTACAATCTGACCGCTGCTGGCGCTGCAACCTACATCCAGGCACTCTATTACATATTTTCTGGGACTGCCCTGTGCTCAAAACTTTTTGGCAGCCGGTGCTTAAGCTCGTACAGAAACTCACGGATATTTCTCTTCAGGATAACCCAGCTGCGGTCCTTCTTAACCTTACCCCCCTGTCAAAGAAACGTTACCACAAATCCCTCCTCAAGCATCTCCTTAACGCGGCCCGGGCTAGCATTCCACCTGTTTGGAAACAACAGTCTGCGCCAACGGTGGCCCAATGGTTCGCGAGAGTGGAGGACATTGAGCAGATGGAGGATCTGACCTCGGCGTTGCGGGACAAGTCGGAGGAACATAAGTCCAGATGGTTTTATTGGAACCTTTTTCGCTTCTCCGACGAATTCCACCAATACCTGTCAGGATCCATTGTCTAGGAATCTCATCGACAGTTCAGCATTACCGAATTTGGCTCCCCCGGGGCAACCGTCTCTCCCTTCCTCTCCCCCCCCCCCTCCCAGGAGTGTTGTTTGTTTAATTTTTAATTATCTTTCTTTTATCTCCCTTTCTTTTTCTCTCTCCTCAGTTTTCTCTCTCTAACTTTACTATTTTTCTCTTTCTAAAAAAAAGACATAAAAAGTGATGGGCACAGATGTTTAAGCTTGCATTATATTAGACTTCAGCGAGTGGTATCTCAGTCTAACTGAATAATGACCTTCACTCACATTTAACTGTTAAGTTTCTGACTGTTATACTTGACGAGTTCATTACAGTTTAAATGCAATGCGAAGCTATCGTAATATTTGTATCTGTGTCATATCTTTAAATAAAAAATTAAAAAAAAAAAAATAAAGCAGAGTTAGGTTATAAAAAAATATCTCAAGCTTTGAACATCTCGTAGAGCACTGTTCAATCCATCATCGGAAAATGGAAAAAGTATGACACAACTGCAAACCTACCAAGACATGGCCGTCCACCTAAACTGACAGGCCGGGCAAGGAGACCATTCATCAGAGAAGCAGCCAAGAGGCCCATGGTAACTCTGGAGGAGCTGCAGAGATCCACAGCTCAGGTAGGAGAATCTGTCCACTGGACAACTATTAGTTGTTTACTCCACAAATCTGGCCTTTATGGAAGAGTGTCAATAAGAAAGACATTGCTGAAAGTCCCGTATGCAGTTTGCGAGAAGCCATGACACAGCAAACATGTGGAAGAAGGTGCTCTGGTCAGATGAGACCAAAATTGAACTTTTTGTCCTAAAGGCAACAAGCTATGTGTGGCAGCAGGGCCGGTGCTACCACTAGGCAAACTAGGCAGCCGCCTAGGGCGCCCTTCTGCCTAGGGCGCCCGGCCACTGGTATTCCTACTCTCTTCTCTCTGCAGAAAATAATTAAGTCTCAGCATCAGCAGGCAACCGCTGCTCCATTAGCAGCACATAGTGTCAGAGGCACAGCGGCAGCGGAGAACTGTGTCTGTGTATGAATGAATGAATGAATGGAAGCAAGCAAATATTCATTGATAGGCTGCTTTGAGGGGTGCTGATAGGCTGCATTTGTTGGGCACTGGTGAGGCTACAATTGATGAGCGCTGGTGAGGCTGCATTGATGGGCGCTGGTGAGGCTACATTGATGGGCAAGGGTGAGGCTGCATTGATGGGCGCTGGTTAGGTTGCATTGATGGGCGCTGGTTAGGTTGCATTGATGGGCGCTGGTAGGCTGCATTTGATGGGTGCTGGTGGGGCTGCATTGGATGGGCGCTGGTGGGGCTGCATTCATGGATGCTAGTGAGGCTGCATTTGATGGGCGCTGGTGAGGCTACATTTGATGGGCGCTGGTGAGGCTGCAGTTGATGGACGCTGTTGAGGCTGCATTTGATGGGCGCTGGTGAGGCTGCATTGATGGACGCTGGTGAGGCTCCATTTGATGGGCGCTGGTGGGCTGCATATGATGGGCGCTTCATTAAATAGGTGGGGCATACATGGGCAGGAAAAAGGGGGTGGAGTCAGGGGTGGAGTCAAGGGGGGACGGCGAAATGAGGTTTCGCCTAGGGTGTCAAAAATCCTTGCACCAGCCCTGTGTGGCAGAAAACTAACACTGCACATCACCCTGAACACACCATCCCCACCGTGAAACATGGTGGTGGCAGCATCATGTTGTGGGGATGCTTTTCTTCAGCAGGGACAGGGAAGCTGGTCAGAGTTGATGGGAAGATGGATGGAGCCAAATACAGGGCAATCTTAGAAGAAAACCTGTTATGCCGCGTACACACGAGCGGACTTTACGGCAGACTTTGCCCGGCGGACTTTTCGACGTACTTTACGACGGACTTTCTGAATGAACGGACTTGCCTACACACAATCCACCAAAGTCCGTCGAATTTGTACGTGATGACGTACGACTGGACTAAAACAAGGAAGTTCATAGCCAGTAGCCAATAGCTGCCCTAGCGTGGCTTTTTGTCCGTCGAACTAGCATACAGACGGCGGACTTTTCGACCGGACTCGATTTCAACGGATAAATTTTAAACAAGTTTCAAATCTAAGTCCGTCCAACTTTTGAGCAAACAAAGTCCGCTGGAGCCCACACACGATCGAATTGTCCGACGAAATCCAGTCCGCCGGGCAAAGTCCGCCGTAAAGTCCGCTCGTGTGTACGCGGCATTAGAGTCTGCAAAAGACTGGGGCGGAGGTTCACCTTCCAGCACGACAACGACCCTAAACCTACTGCCAGAGCTACAATGGATTGGTTTAGATCCAAGCATATTCATGTGTTAGAATGGCCCAGTTAAAGTCCAGACCTAAATCCAATTGAGAATCTGTGGCAATACTTGAAAATTGCTGTTCACAGACTCTCTCCATCCAATCTAACAGAGCTTGAGCTATTTTGCAAAGAAAAATGGGCAAAAATGTCCCTCTCTAGATGTGCAAAGCTGGTAGAGACATCCCCAAAAATACGTGCAGCTGTAATTGCAGCAAAAGGTGGTCTCAGGGGGGCGCTATACAAAGGCCCCCCACACTTTTCACATGTATTTAAAAAAAAAAAATTGAAAACCATTTATCATTTTCCTTCCACTTTACAGTTATGTGCCACTTTGTGTTGGACTATCACATAAAATCCCAATAAAATACATTTACATTTTTGGTTGTAACTTGACCAAATGTGGAAAATGTCAAGGGGTATGAATACCTTTTCAAGGCACTGTAGATGTATCATTGATGACATCACAGAAGAGGACTGGCGCTTAAAGCCCCACTGTAAAAAACTACAGACTCTTATTGCAGAAGAGACATGCAGTGTTTCTTCTGCAATAAAATAAACTTGCCTGCCTGCTCAGTCTTCTTTGGAATGTACACTGCACTGCGCGAACACAGCTCAGTTTACATTCTGCCACAGGACCTGTGAGCTGGAATGACTGCACTCCTGCAAATGCGCAGGAGTGACATCATCCCGAGTCAGCCAATGAAAATGGCCAAAGACTGGCATGCAGCAGATGACTGGCATTGGCAAAAGATGCAGACCATTGAAGGAAAGGTGCATTTAGATGTGATTTAAAAATGGAGGAGGATTTGGAGGACAGCTCTGGAGAGTGCTTAAAGCGTACATCCAAATCATTTGGTGGAGGGGGGATTATGGTGTGGGGTTGTTTTTCAGGGGTTGGGTTGGGCCCCTTAGTTCAAGTGAAGGGAACTCTTAAGGTGTCAGCATACCAAGACATTTTGGACAATTTCATGCTCCCAACATTGTGGGAACAGTTTGGGGATGACCCCTTCCTGTTCCAACATGAGTGCGCACCAGTGCACAAAGCAAGGTCCATAAAGACATGGATGAATGAGTTTGGGGTATTCTGAATCGCAAACCGAGTCAGAATTTTTTTTTAAAAGTTGCTCGTCTTTCAAAGCGCTCGTTAACTGCATTACTCGTTAACCAAGGTTCCACTTATATGTGAGATATAAGGCTACTTTCACACTGAGGCAGACGTCGGCAGTAAAGCGGTGCTATTTTTAGCGCCGCCTTACCGTCGTTTTAGCGGTGCTATTCGGCCGATAGCGGGGCGGTTTTAACCCCCGCTAGCGGACGAAAAAGGGTTAAAATCGCCCGCAGCGGCGCTTTACTGGCGGGTTTGCGGCGCTGCCCCATTGTTTTCAAAGGGAAGGGGCGCTTTGGGTGCGGTGTTGCGGCGCTGCCCCATTGTTTTCAAAGGGAAGGGGCGCTTTAGGAGCGGTGAATACACCGCTCCCATAGCGCTCCAAAGATGCCGCTTGCAGGACTTTTTTTTTTACCGTCCTGCAAGCGCACCGTTCCAGTGTGAAAGCCCGAGGGCTTTCACACTGGAGACACAGGAGAGGCGCTTTACAGGTGCTATTTTTAGCGATGTAGCGCCTGTAAAGCGCCTCAGTGTGAAAGTAGCCTAACACAACAAAATAATTGAACAAAAGTAAACTTTGCGCTACTTTAAGTATTAAGGAATGAACAAAGTCCAATAAGTGATCTAAATGATCCAATTTGATCAACAATGGGTTATGCAATTTGATGGTATCCAGTGATATCTTTCACCAAGTGACGTCACCAATGTTTAGTCAAGGTGTACTCTTACCCGCATGGTGGACCCTCTAATTATGGAAGGTCAATGATATATCTGCTGATAAGGCATCCAAAAGGATATGGTGCAGGCAATCCGCGTCTCTCCAGCAGTTTCTCCCACACTAGGAATGAACCATCATGGCAGCCCAGCAGTACCCAAAAATGAATAAAACAAGGGGCCTCCGATAGTGTAAAACCTTTGAGGTATTTATTGGCAAATCAACAGAGAGATTCTAAAGTGCATAAGATAAAAAGTTCTGCAGCAAGCATGAAAGCTAAAAGCTAACAGAGTTAAAAAAAAATTGTGATGAAGTAGGTTGGTGTTTCCTTGCCCGACCGGTTTCGTCATGATAGGACTTCTCTCCTGGTGTGACCTTGGCTTTCCTTTGGCTTTTCATTCATTGGTCTGCTGCTTACTTTGTTGCCAGTCTCATCACACTCAGATATTAGCAGTGGGACGTGCAGCAGAGCAGTACATAGTAAAAAAATTATCTCAACTTCACTTTGGCAGCTATGCACTATTGACTTAGGAGAAAACCTTGTATACAATGCACTGAGTGCATAGCGGACAGATTATTTCCACATCACTAGCGGTGCTGGCTTTAAAGTAAGCCTGTCTGTTGGGAAAAGCAACCTAATTGACAAAGTCGTAACCTTGTGGTACCCGCAAGTACACTTATTAATCTTCAGATTCACAACCATGTGCTTCATGATCCTTCAGGATTTGTGCAACACACATTACAAGGGGTCTGCATTTCTGCCCCTATCATTTGAGCTAAGTGTGTTAGCAGGTGTAGTCCCCCCTTAAGTTCTGCCCCTCCTGTAGTGAAGTCATGGGTGGGATTGGTACCCATATATATGCCAGAGTCAGAGTCTGCACAGAGCCCCCCCCCCCCCCCCTTACATCAGAGTCTGCACAGAGCCCCCCTCCCTTACATCACAGTCTGCACAGAGCCCCCCCTTACATCAGAGTCTGCACAGAATTTCCACTTACACTGTAAGGGGGAGCTCTGTGGACTCTAATGTAAAGGGGAGTCCTGAATTAAGGGGGGATCTGATGTAAGGGGTGTTCTGGGAACCTTTATTTAATGGGGAATGCTGTTACTCTAGTGTAAAGGGGGTCTCTGCTCACCAAAGCCTGCGCCCCCCTACCGATAACATACACCCCACCCCACCCCAATTCATAATTAAAATGGGCTTCGCTCGGCATCCTTAGTTTAAAACCCAACGCGTCTCTTTGCTTCCTGACAGTCATCAGGGGTGGGATGCACGTATTTACTGAAAAATCAATGGAATAGGATGAATATTAATATATGTAAAACCTTCTGAATAGAGAGAAAATATCGGAAACAACCGCTTAATTGAAAATGACTTACAGGTTAGCCCATAAATTGGGCAAAACTCCAGCAATGGGTTTTTTTGTGGTCTGGGACAAACTGTCTTCATATCATGGGATTTATGTCATTTTGATTGGTAAATTTCTGATTCATGTATTTCTTTGTAAGAATTGCATCAATTGTATGTCCATTTCTTTGTTTGCATTTAATTTTTCGTTTATCATTACAAATATACTAATCTTTTTGATTATATCTGCATTCTAATTTTATTTTATTTGTTTATGCTTTAAAAATCATGGACCACACCTAGGGGTTAATGACATCAAATTAAATCAAAATTAATTTATTTACATTACATTATCCATATCCACAATGACATGTTTCATTTAAAGTCCCATTTCCGTTCTCTAATTTTCTAGAACCACGGATGGACGCATGCCATTGATACATCAAGGTTGCGACAGGTCACTTCTTTTAAATTGGTCTTTCTCAACCTTTTCAACACAAAGGAAATCTTGAAAATAACGTTCCGGGCTCGGGGAACCCCTACTAAAAATGACTATATCTACAACTCATGATACATTAGTGTGGTGGTCAGTGGGTAGAATGCTCCTTACACTTGTGGTCATTGGGAGGAATTTCCCCCCCTTATAGATAGCTAAAAAGATCAACAATGTCAGTGGAAACTTATTTGAGAGGCAGAAATTGTCATTGCTCAAGGAACCCCTAGCAACCCCTGAAGGAACATTAGGGTTCCATGAAAGGCTGGTTGAGAAACCTTGTTCTAAATGCTCAATTGTTGCGTATTGTTTTTTGGCACCTTGAAAATCCCCTATCTCTCTATAGTTTTGCAATTTGTGCGTTCTTTCGGGATGTGGTGCCCTTGATCCCCTGCCTACCTGCTGGTCTTGATATAAATTGTCAATTCTACAAATACTGAGAACTTTTTTTACTTTTTTTTTTTTTTTTTCCCTCCCGAGGAACAAAGACTTATATTAGTGGTGAAAATGTACACATTTTGTATACAACACAGAAGCTTGTAGCGCCCTTGACATTAATGATTGTTCATGCAGTGAGACATAATACCTTATTATGCATGGAATGCAGGTAAGCATCCATCTGTGCTGGCGGTAGTGATTTGTACATTCCCCGCATTAGTCTTAAGGGCAACCGAGCGCTGGAAGGCATGTCAGGCCATATGGGAACAGGGGCAGCTTCAGGTGAAAACTGCAGGTAGGATGGCCATAATATCCCAGACAGGTTTCCCTTGTATCCAGGCCTCACCGCAGAAGAATCTAACTTATTCTCGGCATGTTTCAGTCCGTTAATATATTCACATAAATTAAAATAACGACGGCATTCTAATGAGATTTTTCCAAACAACTTGAACTTGTCACGTCAAGAGCAGAAACATCTTAGTCTCCGTAATGAAGGAACTTCTCCGTCCGAACTATTCTCCTGGTGCACAGGCTAGAATATTAATATCACGACGACGGAGAGGAAAGGAAAACAGTTGATTTTCTTCCTGACTAGCGCTCATTTTTCTTTTGACATTCAGTAACAAAATGCACAGCACAGAGTGACTTTGTTCCTTCCAGAATAATAATTAGTACATGTGTTTTTTGGTGATATGGCTATTTGGGTTCTAATCAGAGGCGTAACTAGAATCTTCAGGGCCCCGGTGCAGGAAACCATGAAGGGCCTCCCTGACCCCGTCCCGGGGGCCCTTGCCACTGATCCAGGGCCCTTTACTCCCATCGTGGGGTCCTTTTTTGCGGTCCCACAGCAGGACCCTTTCACGTGTTCTGCAGTGGGACCCCTTCCCGCATAGTTGTCAACTTTTCAGGGACACCTTTTTTATTTTCTATCTGTTCAGCCAGCCATTGTAGGCAGAGAATTTATCTTAAATAGGGGTGGGCAATTTAAAATGCGTGTGGTTCACCCCCCCCAGAATGCCTCGAACCCCTAATCACGCCTCTCAAAAACCCCTTACCTCTTGCACACCTCCATACCCCCCCAGCACATTTCTGTACCCCTTTGCACATTGCTGCACCTCCTACACACACCTCCTACACCTCCTAGCATCCTCCGTACCCCCCCAGCACAACTCTGTGCCCCCCACATACCTCTGCACCTCCTAGAATCCTCTTTACTCCCCAAGTTTGCTTCCATACTCCCATCAAGCTTTTGTAACCCCCAGCACACATTGCTGTACCCCTTTGCACATTGCTGCACCCCCCCCACCAGCACATTGCTGTACCCCTTTGCACGTTGCTGCACCTCCTACACACACCTCTGCACCTCCTAGGATCCCCCGTACCCCCCCCCCCCAGCACATTTCTGCACCTGCTAGAATACTCCCCAAGTTTGCTTTCATACGCCCAGCAAGCTTTTGTGACCCCCCCCCAACACACCTCCCACACACACACCTCTGCACCTCCCAGCATCCTTTGTATGGCCAATCGGTCTGCCAGTATGAAAGGGGCCAAACACATTTCACCCTGCACTTCTGGCTGTGGGGTCAGAAGGGCACAGGCAGGTATCGGCTTCACTCTTTAGTGTACAAGCAGAGCGACTCACTTGTATACTGAAGCCGGTACCTGCCCAGGTCAGAGTGCATGGGGAGATACCAGGTCTTTGCAAAGTGCACAGTCTATTTGCCCTTAGTAAATAAACCCCATGGAGTACTGGATGAAATGTTACTACTGGTTCATGGGACTAGAACTTTTTTCAGTTTGTAAGGTGTTACAATACCACTTTTTCTCCCATGGATCAATGGCAAAATAACACAAATTTATAAAAATAATGGAACATATTTTATTAATGCAAAATCTTTGAAACATCTTTACATAAAACACTATTCTGGCATTGTGTAACAATCTCCTGGTGACACAAAAATCTACAATATCCATTTACCCACTGGCAGGGTTAAGCAAAATGCAGTATGCGTATCAACTGTAGAATTTCCTTGACAGTGTACCGTCTGCCAGGGAAACTGACGCATTTCAATTTGTTTCTTGCAAATCTTCATCGGGGGAAAGGGTATTGGGGAATAACCATATGTCATCTCTGCATGCAAGGAAGAACAATTAAAAAGGGACCACATGAGAATATGACCAGTCCTGAATGGAAATAAAACTCTTCATGGCTAGTAGGCAGACAAATTATGCCTGAACTTCCAAAGAGTTCTAACAGTTTCAAACTCTTTGGAGTGGGGACTTAACCATCACTAAGGAGAACCTTGAAACTACTGCCATCAGCATACAGTTCCAGGTTGGACACCAAAAAGCTGGTTTCCATAGAACTTCTTGAAATATTTAATACTCCACTCTATATATCTTCCAGCTGTTTCCACATTTCAGTTAAAGTATATGTGAACCCTTACCTAGTAAAACAACCCGTTCAGTGTAAAGTAGAAATAAAAGGCAACAAAAAAATGTGAGGGGTGTACTCACTTTTGTAAGATACTGTGTAATATATATATATATATATATATATATATATATATATATATATATATATATATATATATATAATTACACAGTATCTTACAAAAGTGAGTACACCCCTAACATTTTTTTAAATATTTAATTATATCTTTTCATGTGACAACACTCAGTGGCGTAGCGTGGGTTGTCAGCGCCCAGGGCAAGGCAAGCAATTTGCGCCCCCCTAACCTGTGGACTTTTAGCACTCCTCAAGTCCTGTCCCTTCCCTTCCTACAATAGTACTAACCAACCTGATTCCTATACTGACCACTACACTCTACTGTCCACTACACTGACCACTATACTACACTGACTACTATACTGTCCACTACACTATACTGACCACTATACTGTCCACTACACTATACTGCCCACTACACTGACCGCTATACTGTCCACTACACTATACTGACCAATATACTGTCCATTACACTATACTGCCCACTACACTGACCGCTATACTGTCCACTACACTATACTGCCCACTATACTGCCCACTACACTACCCACTACACTACCCACTATACTGACCACTACACTATCCACTATACTGTCCACTACACTGACCACTATACTGTCCACTACACTATACTGCCCACTACACTATCCACTATACTGACCTCTATACTGTCCACTACACTATCCAATATACTGTCCACTACACTGACCACTATACTATACTGTCCACTATACTATACTGTCCGCTATACTTACCACTACACTATACTGACCACTATACTGCCCACTACACTATACTGACCACTATACTGTCCACTACACTATACTGCCCACTACACTGACCGCTATACTGCCCACTACACTATACTGTCCAATACACTGACCACTATACTGTCCACTACACTATACTGTCCACTATACTGCCCACTACACTATCCACTATACTGACCACTATATTGTCCACTACACTATACTGTCCACTATACTATACTGTCCACTATACTTACCACTACACTATACTGACCACTATACTGTCCACTACACTATACTGTCCACTACACTATACTGTCCACTACACTGACCACTATACTGTCCACTACACTATACTGTCCACTATACTATACTGACCACTATACTATACTGTCCACTACACTATATTGTCCACTACACTGCACTGACTACTTTACTGTCCACTACACTATCCTACCTACAGTATTCCTATACTGACCACTACACTGCATGACTCTAGCTGCTCTTCTACTCACTCTCTCTCTCTGGTTGGCCACTCCCTCTTCCCAGGCTGTCCCCCCCCCCCCGGGCCAGCAACACGACTCTCATCACGAGGGAGTCTCACCTTTTCTTCTTTCTTTCCCATTGGCATGGAGGGGAGCAGGAGGAGGAGACAGCGGCGGCTCACAATCTTGAATTTTTGTGTCCCCCGCGCTCCGCCATGTTCAGTCTCCGGCGCCTTGTGATTGGGTGTATGGGTCATGTGCGGCGGCGGGGCTGGCCTGTTAACACTCGCGCTTGCTCCTGGAGTCCCGCCTCCACACATGACCCCATTTACCCAATCACAGGGTGCCAGAGACTGAACATTTGCAGAGGCGGGACTCCAGGATGTACCGCGATCATGGACAGGCCAGCCGCGCCGCCACACATGACCCCATACGGCCAATCACAGGGCGCCGGAGACTGAACATGGCGGCCAGAGCGTCTGGGACACAGGGCAGTGAATTTAGGAGGAGGCAGCCAGTAGTCACACACTGGTGCGGAATTGCTCCCCCCTAAATGTTGCGCCCGGGGCCACGGCCCCCTCCGCACCCCCCACGCTACGCCACTGACAACACTGAAGAAATGACACTTTGCTACAATGTAAAGTAGTGAGTGTACAGCTTGTATAACAGTGTAAATTTACTGTCCCCTCAAAACAACTCAACACACAGCCATTAATGTCTAAACCGCTGGCAACAAAAGTGAGTACACCCCTAAGTGAAAATGTTCAAATTGGGCCAAATTAGCCATTTTCCCTCCCCGGTGTCATGTGACTCATTAGTGTCACAAGGTCTCAGGTGTGAATAGGGAGCAGGTGTGTTAAATTTGGTGTTATCGCTCTCACTCTCTCATACTGGTCACTGGAAGTTCAACATGACACCACATGGCAAAGAACTCTCTGAGGATCTGAAAAAAAGAATTGTTGCTCTACATAATGATAGCCTAGGCTATAAGAAGATAGCCGGGACCCTGAAACTAAGCTGCAGCATGGTGGCCAAGACCATACAGCGGTTTAACAGGACAGGTTCCACTCAGAACAGGCCTCGTCATGGTCCACCAAAGAAGTTGAGTGCAGGTGTTCAGCGTCATATCCAGAGGTTGTCTTTGAGAAATAGATGAATAAGTGCTGCCGGTATTGCTGCAGAGGTTGAAGGGGTGGGGGTCAGCCTGTCAGTGCTAAGACCATTCGCCGCACACTGCATCAAATTGGTCTGCATTGCTGTCGTCCCAGAAGGAAGCCTCATCTAAAGATGATGCACAAGAAAGCCCGCAAACAGTTTGCTGAAGACAAGCAGACTAAGGACATGGATTACTGGAACCATGTCCTGTGGTCTGATGAGACCAAGATAAACTTATTTGGTTCAGATGGTGCCAAGCGTGTGTGGGGGCAACCAGGTGAGGAGTACAAAGACAAGTGTGTCTTGTCTACAGTCAAGCATGGTGGTGGGAGTGTCATGGTCTGGGGCTGCATGAGTGCTGCCGGCACTGGGGAGCTACAGATCATTGAGGGAACCATGAATGCCGACATGTACTGTGACATACTGAAGCAGAGCATGATCCCCTCCCTTCAGAGACTGGGCCGCAGGGCAGTATTCCAACATGATAATGACCCCAAACACACCTTGAAGACGACCACTGCCTTGCTAAAGAAGCTGAGGGTAAAGGTGATGGACTGGCCAAGCATGTCTCCAGACGTAAACCCTATTGAGCATCTGTGGTTCATCCTCAAATGGAAGGTGGAGGAGCGCAAGGTCTCTAACATCCACCAGCTCTGTGATGTCGTCATGGAGGAGTGGAAGAGGACTCCAGTGGTAACCTGTGAAGCTCTGGTGACCTCCATGCCCAAGAGGGTTAAGGCAGTGCTGGAAAATAATGGTGGCCACACAAAATATTGACACTTTGGGCCCAATTTGGACATTTTCACTTAGGGGTGTACTCACTTTTGTTGCCAGCGGTTTAGACATTAATGGCTGTGTGTTGAGTTATTTTGAGGGGACAGCAAATTTACACTGTTATACAAGCTGTACACTCACTAATTTACATTGTAGCCAAGTGTCATTTCTTCAGTGTTGTCACATGAAAAGATAGAACAAAATATTTTCAAAAATGGGAGGGGTGTACTCACTCTGTGTGTGTGTGTGAGTATATGTATATGTATGTATGTATGTATGTGTATATATATATATATATATATATATATATATATATATATATATATGTATGTATGTATGTATGTATGTATGTATGTATGTATGTATGTATGTATGTATAGATAGATAGATATATATAGATATACTTTTTTTTTTTTTTTTTTTAGTGATCATGAATAAGTGATCACATAATCTCTGTTCTCAGTTGCATAAGGGGCTTAGAGAGCTGGGGGTGGAGAAACAGCAGTACATGCATATTCCCAATGAATAGCTGTGCAGGGGGGCATTTCAGCCCCCTGTCTTGGTCATTGAAGGGCAGGCAGGCTGTTCTCCCAGCACAGCCAAAAATTTGACTATGCTGAGATGAATACGCTTCCATGGCTAGCGTGGTCAGTTTGAAATGGGAAAACAGAGAGACTGGCTGGAACACCAGGTATTTCATACAAAGGAATAAATACAAAGAGAACAGGATACTTTTTTTTTTTTTTACACAAGTACATGGTACAACAGACACATATCAGGAATTTGAAATTTGAGGTAACATATTCTTTAATACTTTGAAACCATGCACATAGGAATCAGAATTAAACTGCAGCAGAACATGTTCATTTAATCCTCTGAAACGTGCCTGGAAATTGAACCAAATGATGTATTTGTCAATGCCCCGGTGGCAGGTGGAAGGAGACTGACATTTTTTAATTTTCGCTGCCACCTTGTTCCTTCTGCAGATCCGCTGCTCCGAGTCAGTAATTATCTGTGCACTTTGCTAACCTTGAATGATTTTCTCTTCATTTTCAATTCGTCATTTACTGAGAATGAAAAATCATAGACATTCTGAATTATTTTTTTTTTAACTTGTACCTACAGCTGACAGACCATAGATGAAGCTGCTGCTGCGCATTAAAACATTGCATTGTAAAATATCTTTTATAAAAAATAAAAAAAAGCAATAGAGTAAGATTGCAAACGTTCCGTTTCACTTAGTTGCGCTTTTTCACATCATGGATACAGTTCCTTGTATTTTGTTGCATAAATTGGTGTAACCTGCTCATCCCTTTTAAAATGCAGACGCCGAGTATGACTTGTCTTGTCTACAGGCGATGAGAGCTGGGCGTACATAACTTAAATCCTGATGCAGGCCTGAAGGCAAAAGATTTTTCTTTTCTGTCATTTGTGACTCCGTTAAAACATGCCGAGCTGCTCAGAGGCCAGCGTTGTTTGCATGAAGTTGAAGGGATTACATCTTGTTTTAATTCAGCCCATAAAACCCACAAATAGTTTATCTAAATCTGACTCGACTCTTACAAGTTTAACCAGATAACGTAGGAACATATTAGAAAGCAGAGAATCTGTATTTCACCAAACATTCACTAAAGTGCTGAAAGGATGGGAGGGCCATAATAAAAGTGTTTTTTTTTTTTCTTTGCAAAAGCCAACGCATTTCGGGGGGATCAGCACTGTCCCTTTAACGGGGCTAAAAAGTCTACGATTGAGCCCCAGGGGCTGGACGAAACGCGTCTTTGGGCGTAGTCGAGGAGGATAACTATAGTTTTGGACCGTCCTCACAGGGTGGTCGTGTGGACAGTAGGAAAGTACAAAATGCCACAATTAAACCACAAACCACAATCAAAAGAGAAGTATGGGTGTTATTTTTTGTTTTTTTATAATCATACTTGTCTAGGTGGATGCAGCTTCAGACCGATGCTGCAGCTCCCCCCCCCCCCCCCCACTTTACATACAGCAAGGGGGTGAATAAGGTTCAGGAGGGCAAGATTTTTAATATGAAGCCAAGATCAAGAACCGCGGGGACATGGCCCCAAACTAGCAGGAGAAAAGTTCAAAACGAATCTTAGAAAGTATTATTTTACCGAAAGGGTAGTTGATGATTGGAACAGACTTCCAGCAGAGGTAGTCAGTCAACAATAAGCGGATTCAAACATGCTTGGGACTTACGTAGATCTATATTCAGACAAAAAAGTTAACAAAAAATACAAAAACATGCATAAATTAAAAAAAAAAAGGCACACTCAATGCAACCACTTGGTATTTTTTGTGCTGCCACTTTTCTATGTTTCTGTGTTTCTGCTTTGCTTTGCTGATGCTTTGCTTTTTGGTGCAGCAAAAATTCTACAGCATGTCACATTTTGGCAGGCAATACCGCGGCCAAATACAACCCATTCTAGTGAATGGGGCCGTGCTTGGCTCACAGTTGTAGTGTGGTATTTCATTAGAAAATCCCTGTTCATCTGGGAAAAAAATGAAACATATACAGCAGTATCGTCTCCTGAATGCCTGCCAGCTTCTGCTCTAAACAAAAAGCGATCCACTGCATTGTTGTTTTATCTTTTAATATAGAAAACTAGAAAAAAGTGGGGACTTTAAAGGTGCAAATGGTCACACAATAATTAAAAAAAAATCATTATTTATTAGAAGTCAATAAAATTCATCTTGTAAAACAGATATTTTCTAAAGATATATATGTTAGAGATAGAGAGATATAGATATATCCATCTATCTCTGATATATATATTTATATAGATGTGTGTGTGTGTGTATATATATATATATATATATAGAGAGAGAGAGAGAGAGAGAGAGAGAGAGAGAGAGAGAGAGAGAGAGAGAGATCTGTAATGGACAAATGGACACACAATAATTAAAAAAAATAATTTAAAAAATCATTATTTTTTAGAAGTCAACAAAATAAATCTTGTAAAACAGATATTTTCAAAAGATATATATAGAGAGAGAGGGAGAGAGAGAGAGAGAGATCTATATATATCTCTTTTGGAAATATCTGTTTTACAAGATTGATTTTGTTGACTTCTAATAAATAATGATTTTTTAAGTTATTGTGTGTCCATTTGCACCTCTAATTATTGGGATGTGGGACCAAAACATTTTTTTTCATTTAGGACTTTATAGTATTTTTATCCTTTTTAATAGGCTATTCATTTTTATTTTTATTTTTGTTCTGGAGTTCTGCTTTAAAGATAATGGGTAGAGCCATGCAGCTCATTATTTTTTTTTCCCCCTGTGGCCATCTGTGCAGTTCTGCTGGTTTATTACACAAATCCCTAAATAAGGAATAAATCGTGTTTTTTGTTTTGTTTTTGTTTTTTTTTTGTTTTTTTGTAGTTGTGCACATGGATATAATGTCATAATGTACTAACCGTGCCACAAAATGAAAAATATTGTAAAATATGGAGAAGATTCGGTTTAATTTCTGCAACTTTTTTATAGAAAAGCTCCGAAAGAGGGAACTGCCAGCCTCCCCATTATGAGATCCCCTAATTATATGTTCGCACTAATTGTTAATACCATATAAACAGCATGGATGACTGCTTGCTTGCACAGCAGGGAAGGGAAGGTTTGCTTTTTCTCCCGCGTTTCATTGTTGTTTTGTCATATTGATCACACTGCAGAGACTTTGGCAATTATTACAATTATAGTAATGAAGTCGACTGTTTCATCTTGGCTGGGTAGCAGCAGCACCGAGGCCCCCTTGGGCTCGCAATTCATGTGCAAAGCAGACGTCCCTTCTAAAGAAGAGCTCTCATTCAAGCTTATTCAGTTGGACAGTGCAAAGAGCAACACTGATGTGCGCAGCACAGGAAATCAAAGCGAACAATCAGATTTCACCTTCGTGTTACTCTTTGCCTTGTTAAAGATGCACTCTAGTCAGTTAACTACTTGACCTCGAGAAGATTTACACCCCCCCCCCCTTAAAAGAGAAGTATGGGAATCGGGGTTACTGCAGATTCCTACTTGCCTAGGTACGATGCTGCATCTGTCCCCCGGTGCCTCTAACACTAAGAACTAAGCGATCGATCATCACCGATGGCTCGGTTCTCTCAGGTCCCCGAGCAGAGAGCTGCTGCCTGTCAATCGGCATCTCTCCGGTCTGCTCCTCCACGCTCAGTGGCATACCTCCCAACTTTTTGAAAGGAGAAAAGGTTGTGGGACTTTATATGAAGCATAACTGCAAGGTAAGTATGCAAAGACATGTTTGATGATTCTGTCATAAACCATGAAATCAGACCGAGACAGAAGTACAGGTAAATCACACTTTAATAATAAAAGTAAAAATAACAAACATAGTCAAAAGATAGCCAAAGTTCAGTAACTGGAACGGATCGTCAGCAAAGCCAGAAGTCAGGGATCAAAGTAGTGGAATAGCAAGCAGGGTCTGGAGCCAGAAGGGATGTCAGCAAAGCCAGTCTTTAAACAGGAACGCAGGAGATGTTTCTTGTGATGTTGACCAAGGCGAAGGCAGAGCTCCTCTGGACTGGACGGCTTAAGTAGGCAGGACTGACGAGCAGGATATCAACAACAGCTGAGTAACTGTGGAAAGATAGGAGCTGGCAATTAGCCGACAGATGAGCGGCCAGCTCAGAGAAGGAAGGGCTGAGCCCAGCCCTGACAGATTCCTCGTCCATATACACAGATTCATAGTAAATAATTTATCATTGGTAACAATAGATATACACTTAATATTTATATATATATATATATATGATCCACAATTAGATAAACATATTGATATAAAGAACATTGTTTAGAGGTAGACATAAATGATCTTAAAATTAATGAAGATAAAAGTTTTTTTGATGAAATGCATAGTCAAAAGGTGGGCCAACTCAATATTGAACCCTACGGACTAAGGTGTCCTTTTATGAAAGTGAGGTAAAATACCGCGATTCAGTACTCAGGCATTCTCAGAGGAGATCGCTCTCCTCTGAGTGCCTGTTTATGAAAGTGTGTAGATGGCTTCTCATGTTGAGTTGAGGAGCGATCTACAAATGCCAGGAACTCCTGAGAAACGGCTCCTCTCACTATAATCTCGCGTGATATAGCGGGATTACAGTATGAGGAACCATAAAATACAAAGTGTAACACAAATCAGCACACATTCCCCAACATATTAATAAAATAACAACGTTAAATTCCCCCTACACAATATACATTAACCTAATTATAAAAAAACATTGTTATTATCAATATTTAAAGATCATACATGTCCTTATTTAAATATGAATGGTGTATAGTAAATGAATGTAATGCACATATGTAATGCAGCTATACACCATTCATATAAATGCAAAATACATTTATAATCATTAAAAAAATAATTTTAATAAAGTATACAAGTATAAATATTTATTAATAAATTAAAATAAAATATATTTCATAATTGATAAACATAAAAATTGATAAACTGGTGCAATGCGAGAACACTGCGAATCCACTGCGGGTTACCGCATCGCACCGACTCGCATGTCAGTTCACACTGCCATATGCGAATCGCTGGGGAGTGTCAATACATTGTTAACAACACCCCCAGTTCAGCTTGCATATCGCACTGCGAACTGACAGTCCGGACATGAATCGGATCGCATATGTGTGAACACACATGCGATCCGATTCTGGTCCGAACAGAAAAAAGGGTCCTGTGCGTGTTTGCACCAAATGCGGTGCAATATCAGCCATACTATCTGTACAGCTGATATCGCACCGCACAGACATCGCATGTAATGTGAATGGCAGTGTGCTGCGAATTAAATGCGATGCCTGTGCGATGTCCGGCATCGCACAAGTGTGAACTGGGCCTAAAAGTTAACAACACCCCCAAATCAGTTCGCATATCGCAGTGCGATCTGAAAACTCAGACAGTAATTGAATCGCATGGGTGTGAACACCCATGCGATCCGATTCTGCTGTGGACCAAAAAAAGGGTCCTGTAAGAGTTTGGTCCGAGGGCAATGCAAATTTAGCAATACTATCTGTATGGCTGAAATCGCATCGCACAGAGATCGGATGTGATTTTGCACTGCAGTGCGGTGCGAATCACATCCGATCTTGGACACCGCAGCAGTCGGAACTGGCCCTAAACCATATTGCATTTGCACCAAAATGGTACAGGACCCTTTATTTGGTCCGCACTGGAATCTGATCGCATGGGTGTGAACACGCATGCGATCCGATTCCTGCACCATTACATAGTTCGCACTGCGATCTGTGAAATGATCTGGGGGTGTCATTAACTTTACATTGACACCCGCAGTGGTGCGCAGATGTCAATGTAGGTGCGATGTGAAAACCCACACAGGAATCACGCTGGTTCACGCATCGCACAAGTGTGAACCCAGCCAGAGACGTGAACATCTAAAAAAAATATATATATATATCTATATATATCTATAGCTATATCTATATATAGCTATAGATATATATAGATACAGATATATATATCTATCTATCTATCTATATCTATATATATATATATATATATATATATATATATATATATATATATATATATATATATATGTATGTATATATATGTATATATATATATATATATATGTATGTATGTATGTATATATATATATATATATATGTATGTATATATATATATATATATATATATATATATATATATATATATAGATATATATGTACACACTATAAATTCCTATCCTGCTGGTTTTGGGGTGTGTAATGGTGGGGAAGATGTGCTCTGACTGTTTGGTGAAAGAAAGAAGTCAAAAGACTTCTTGCTTTCTCCAGAATATCAGCCAGTTTCAGGCTTCTCACTCTGATTCTCCACTTCTGAAATGGTGAATCAGAAAGTGAGAATTCTGTCACAGATCGCCAGTGAGGTGCCGAGATCGCACCTTCATAAACTGGCCGTTTCTGTGAATTCTCACTGTGCTGAGATAATCAGCGGAGAACATGTTCTCCGCTGATTATCTCAGTTTCATAAACTGGTAATCAGCTGAGATCAGCGGTGAGACTCGGGATCGCCGCTGATCTCAGTTTCATAAAAGGACACCTAAGACTGGGATGCCATTAAAGTTCATGTGTGTAAAGGCAGGCGTCACAATACTTTTGACAATATAGTGTATTAGGCTATCTATCTGGAGTAGATCCAATCCTCAATCTATGGAGAATCTATGCTTTAGATGGGACTATATGTCGGATGACCAGCCTATGGACTAAAGGACTTTTTACCCACCAAGACAACTGGTAAGTATACTCGTTTCGCATTATGTGACTGTTGAAGTACAGGGGAGGCTTTCACTTACAGCTACATATGTACATTCCAACAACAGATGGTTCCCTACAGTGCATAAGGACAGGCTACTATATCTACCATACAGCCGAAAAGCTTATCCTTGCTTTTCATCTACTTAATACCCACAATCTGTGGGGCTACACAATGCCTATACTGTGTGCATTTGAGAGGTGGATTTGGTTTTATTATATGTAGTGTTTTTTCATGTGGTACCATGTTGTTTTATTTTCTTTTTCATTGACATTAAAGTGGTTGTAAACCCTGTTACACCACTTGTACCTACAGGTAAGCCTATAATAAGGCTTACCTGTAGGTACTGTAAATATCTCCAAAACCTGTATGGTTTAGGAGATCCTTACCATATACGCTTGTGCTGACGTTATTGGCGCATGCACACTGAAGAAACGGCTCGTTCGTGCCGTTTCTTCAGCAGCGTGCCGTGGACCGGCGACTCCCGAGTGACGTCATCGCGTCTCCGGCCAATCACAGCGCCGGAGCCCGCGAACCCGGAAATAACTCGCCAGTCACAGCCGTGTACGGGGACCGCTGCAACAGCTTTGATCTAAGGTAAGTATTTCATAGTGAGCTAGTTTTTTTTTTTTTTTTCGGGGTTTACAACCACTTTAACTACTTGCCGACCAGCCGCTGCAGTTTTACTGCAGCAGAATGGAACGGCTGGACGAAATGACGTTATGTTATGTCGCTTCGCTGTGGCCACTAGGGGCGCGCGCTCGCTGCTCGCCCCCGAAACCGATGCGAGTGCCTGGCACGCGCGATGACCGCCGGGCTCCCGCGATCGCTCGTCACACACGGAGAACCGGGATCTGTGTGTGTAAACACACAGATCCAGATTCTCTGAGGGGAGAAGAGACTGATCGTCTGTTCATACAAAGTATAAACAGCGATATGTCATCTCCCCTAGTCAGTCCCTTCCCCTCTTCAGTTAGAACACAGAGAGGGAACACAGTTAACCCCTTGATTGCCCCCTAGCGTTAACCCCTTCACTGCCAGTGACATTTTTACAGTAATCCGTGCATTTTTTTTTTTTAGCACCGATTGCTGTATAAATGCCCATGGTCCCAAAAATGTGTCAAAAGTGTCCGATGTGTCCGCCATAATGTCGCAGTCCCGATAAAAATTGCAGATCGCCGGCATTACTAGTAAAAAAAAAAATAATAATAAAAATGCTATAAATCTATCCCCTATTTTGTAGACTTTAACTATAAATCTATCCCCTATTTTGTAGACTATAACTTTTGCGCAAACCAATCAATATGCCCTTATTGCGATTTTTATTACCAAAAATATGTAGAAGAATACATATCAGCCTAAACTGAGAAAAAAATTGCTTTTTTTTTTTTTAAAAATGGGGATATTTATTATAGCAAAAAGTACAAAATATTGTGTTCTTTTTTCAAAACTATCGCTCTTTTTTTGTTTATAGGGCAAAAAATAAAAACCGCAGAGATGATCAAATACCACCAAAAGAAAGCTCTATTTGTGGGAAAAAAAGGGCGTCAATTTTGTTTGGGTGCAGCAAACCGCACGACCGTGCACTTGTCAGTTAAAGCGACGCAGTGCCGAATCGCAAAAAATGGCCCGGTCATTCAGCAGTCAAATCTTCCGGGGCTGAAGTGGTTAATAAATACTGTTTTAATTGATCTAGCGAGTTAGAATTTATTTCACATAACAGGGATGGTTGCACTCAATTAAGTTTTTTTATTTCAGTTTTTTCAACAGAAATTATCTACATGTATTAACAATGCACCAAATTGTGACTTTGTTCTAAATGTTGTTAACAATACAAATGATGATACTGTATTTAAAAAAAAATATGTAAATGTCACCCATGTGAAGTCACCCCATAGTTCCTTTATTTGGTAGTGTTTTTATATTCATGGGTGTGGTACCTACTTGGTCTATACCCCTTTCTTTGGGTGTGAAAGTAGGAGTCTGTAGGATCTTGCAGCCCTCTCTGGCCAATTTTGGGTGGAAGCTGATTTGTCTACCAATGTTTTTGGTTTGTGAGAAATAAATGGGAAAGCCTAATGAAACCCTGACAAATTCAGGAACAGCATACAAAGTTTGAGAGATGTCCCTGGCAGTAAGTGAAACCAGGATCCCAGTACAAGGCCACCGTGCAAGAAGTAGGTACAGTGTATGATGGATTTGTGAAGTAGAGAAGTATGGAAGATCTGCGAAAGGACATTCTGTCACCATCACAGTGGAAAAGAGTTACGATCCGTTTTGTGAGCAATTTCTGCTCCCTGCATGCACTCGTGATTACAATGGTCTCCAGCTGGGGAAAAAAACAAACCTAACTCAGCATGTCAATGCTGTTCCCACTTATGGCAGGCATATGACCCTTTTCTATCACCAGCAAGGTGATGTCACTACTAATTGATTGTAACGATTGACTGCATGGCCTCATCTTCTGCTGGGAAATGTTCATTTCACTTTCATGAAGAAAGACGCTGTAGAGGGCAAATCATGGGAAGTGTATAAAATCTGTTAGTAAAGTAAAGGTCTTCGACCTGGCAAGATGTGCTACGTTTTCGACAGACGCATGCTGGTGTAGCTGGAGAAATGGGGTGACAGTGTACATTCCAATAGCTGTACTCGCTTGTAAACACAAGCTGTAATACACAGAGTACGAGACAACATATAAAATTACATTTCTAGGCTAATATCCACATTTACACAAATATTATTGTAAAAAAACGTGTGTAATCCAGTGATAGATTATGAGTAGAATTTCTCTTTTCTATATAATTTTGTGAGCAGGTGCCCCTACATAAATGATATAGCATATACACAAATGGAAGAAGAGTAGGTGCGGGCGGTGCAATGAGAATAATTAACTGTTGTTCTCCTAGTAGGAGGAGTAGGGTGCCTCAAATGATGATAACTCGCTTCAACCAATAGTGAACTACGTGTAGCACCCTCTAGTGTGCTAGGAGAGTAAAGTGTTTTTTTTGGGGTTTTTTTTTAGGACAGGTAAATTTCCAGGCTTGGCTGGCAGCCAAGCCTGGGTGTGATTTGTGATCTGGGTTGGGAGTGGCTCAGAGTAGTGCTGGGTGACTCACAGGTGGCATCACTAGAACCTCCTCCTTCTTTCCAGAATCTTCTAGTGCTTTCTGGAAAGAGAAGCTGGAGGGGAGGTGGAGCCATCTGGGGTATTCTAGGGAGCTCTGACCAATCCCCAACTTGGATTTGCAGGGGGCAGGCCTCCTTAAATACCCAGGGTTAGCCCAGCTGGGGAAGAGTTGATCAGGTGGAAGAATGGAGATGGAGTGTTAGGCTGTCAGGGCCTTTTGAGGAAGCTTCAAAGTTGGGGGGGGGGGGGGTGACCTTGGGCATATGCTTGGGTGTGGACAGGGCCCTCCAAGAAAATGTGGAGGTGTCCTGGACAGGAGGAACAGGAGGAGCAAAGGGGGACAGCGGGAAAACACTGCCAGGCAAGTCTCCAGGAGTTCCACAGAGGCAGCCAGGAGGGCTGGTGAGTGAGCACACCATCGGGAGGACAGGGAGGCATGCCTGCAAAGACGGAGATGCAGCAGTCTGGGTGTAGAGCCAGTCTGGAGGATGGTGGTGGCACGGGCAGTGGAGCGATGCAGCTGTAGCCAGGAGGGCTGGCAGTGCCTGAAAAGGTGGTGCTGGGAGCAGTAACCACAGGGACAGCTAGCACTGGGACTTTTCTATTTTGCTACACCATAAGGGCCCACAGTCCCTGCCTGTAAAGGGCATTTTCTTTGGGCCTGGCTGAGCCAGTGTCAGGCCTACAGTGCTAGCTAGTCTGGAGAGTGGAAGAGAGGAAGTGATGTGCAGGAGGAGTAAGGAGTGATACTCTAAAGAAAGGAAGTGATGTACAGGAGGAGAAGAGGAGGAGAAGAGGAGAGTGTATATACAGGATGTACCGTATATACTCGAGTATAGGTCGTTCCGAGTATAAGTCGAGGCCCTAATTTACCACAAAAAAATGGGAAAAACTTAGTGACCCGAGTATAAGACGAGGGTGAGAAATGCACAGCTACTTTAAGTGGAAAAGAGGGTCAACAATGCCCATTTGCAGCCTCACTGTGCCCATTTGCAGCCATAGGTCCCCCGAACTTCAAACTCGATAGTTAAGGGTTCCAAGATGCCCCCCTAGCTGCAGCCAAAATTTGGGGTCTCTGAACCCAAATGGTCCCGAAATGACATTGCTGCAGATGGACACAGTTGACCGACTTTGGGGCCCTGTATCTCGGGGCCACTTAGTGCTAGGAACCCCAAATTTGGTGTGCAAACTCAGGGGAACTAGCACCATAAAATATCCAAGCTGGGGTTTCTAGCACCAAGTGTCCCCGAGATACAGGGCCCCAAAAATTGGTTCAGAAAATGTCAAGCACTTTTCTGCAGCAGAGAATGACATTTTCCGAACCGGCTTTGGGGCCACGTATCTCAGGGCCACTTGGTCCTAGGAACCCCAGCTTTGGATATGTTATGGTACCAGTTCCACTGGGTTTGCACACTAAATTTGGGGTTCCTAGCACCAAGTGGCCCTGAGATATGTGGCCCCAGAATCAGTTCAGAAAATGTCAAGCACTTTTCTGCAGCAGAGAATGACATTTTCTGAACCAATTTTGGGGCCCCGTATCTCGGGGCCACTTAGTGCTAGGAACCCCAGCTTTAGATATATTGTGGTACCAGTTCCACTGGGTTTGCACACCAAATTTTGGGTTCCTAGCACAAAGTGGCCCTGAGATACAGGGCCCCAACATCGGTTCAGAAAATGAAATTTTTTGCTGCAGAAAAGTGCTTGACTTGAGTATAAGTCGAGGGGGGCACATTCAACACAAAAAAATGTGCTGAAAAACTCGACTTATACTCGAGTATATACGGTATATAGAAGTTCCAAATTTTGATGTTTGATTACCTGGGCATCTCATAAGTCCCCATCTTTATCCAAGTTTAATCTCCCCTCAAATAAAAACAAACAAAAACAAGTGCAAGGAATGCTTTCATGTTTCTGGATACTTGATTTGTTGTAGCCGTAGTGTATGGGTACTGCTATGGGAAGCAAAATGGCACCCCAATATGCAAATTTATTTATGGCTGACCTGGAGGACAAATTTCTGAACAGCATACAACAAAAGCCATACAGATATTATCGCTATATTGATGATATATTCATGATATGGACTGAAGGTGAAGAAAATTTAAACCAATTCTTTTCATTGATCAACACTTTTCACCCATCTATCAAACTAAAAATGGACTATTCGAACACACATGTCAACTTCCTGGACACTACAGTATACATCAGGGATGACAAGCTACACACGTCAATATACAGAAAACCGACTGACCGATGCAGCTATCTTCATAGTTCCAGTTTTCACCCCCAACACACCAAACGGGCCATCATACACAGCCAGGCCATCAGATACCACCGAATTTGTTCAGACCCAGAAGACAGAGATAAACATCTCAGAACACTGGCAGACTCCTTCCATAAGAAAGGTTACAAAGACAAAACCATAAACAACAGCATAAACACAGCCTTGAAAACCCGAAGAGAAAATCTCCTCCAATACACAGAGAAAAAAACAAATAACCGAGTACCTCTAGTCACCACATACAACCCAGCACTTGAAGGGATCAAAAAGATAATTAAAGATTTACAACCCATTATAACAGAGGATGAAACTCTGAAAGGAATATTCCAACAACCCCCATTATTGGCTTTCAGACAACCACCCAACCTCAGACACAAACTAATCAGCAGGAAACTTCACTCTGATTATGAAGTCAAAAATAATGGTAGCAAACCCTGCAATAAAAAACGCTGCAAACTATGCAACCAGATAAATTTATCCAAAAGTGTTACACACACAAATGGGACCTTCAATATCACGGGATCTTACAGCTGTACCTCAAGTAATGTTGTGTACCTCATCCAATGCAAAAGGTGCAGCAAAGGATCTTATGTTGGTGAAACAGGACAGAAGTTGCAAGCGAGGATGAATTTGCACAGACATACCATCAAAGAACATAAAGAAGACAGTTTATGCACACCTGTGGGACATCATTTCTCACAATCGGACCACACCATAGAAGACCTCAATGTCTTAGTTCTTAAAGGGAATTTCAGAACTATCCAGGAAAGGAAAATGTTTGAACTAAGAATGATACTTCTTTTTGACACGAAGAATAATGGCCTGAATTTAGATATTGGTTTCCTTACACATTATGCTAAAGTTTTACGACCGCTCTGTGATTAGTATTCCCCCCCCCCCCCCCTTGCATTCCCCCCTAGCTCTCCCTCTGTCTTATCTCACTAACTCTGCTGCTATCTTTATTACCATTGATTTGTATGTGTTTTGTTTTCTCTTTTTTTTTTTTCCTTTCCTTTTTTTTCTTCTTTTTCTTTAACATTCTGCCTAAAAATTTGTGAATCAGTACTGCTTGGACCTTGAAGAAGGGGACATACCCGAAAGCTTGTCCTGAAAAATTGTATGTTAGTGCAAATAAAAAAAGTATCACGGACAGTACTCAATTTTCTATGTTTCTGGATGAATGTCAAGAGTGTGCCTGGCTGTGGCAGGGTGACAGACGGACCACAATACTCAGCAGCTCCTACGGGGGAACCGCTACATACGCTAGATTGAAAAACATCTTTTTGCCTGAAGGTCATCGTCCACAACAACAGTTGCTAGATTCCCAACTAATTTTGGTTGTCTGAATTGGCTATGTGTGGGTGTGTGAATGTTTGCACAATGGTGTCCTGTTTTTGATGGAGATGTGTGCTTTTTATTTTAATTTTGTATATTAGAAAAAAATTGTATTCAATAAACCAGCATTTATTAATCAGAGCTTTCCTTATTGAGGTGCCCATACTCACTGTTCTTCCTTTTGTGTATATGCTAAAATCCACATTTAGAATGCAGCAAAGGTGAGGTTAACATGCCATTAGCTCAGCCATTCTCAATCAGGGATCGTTGGAATCCTGGGCTTCCTCTGGAGATTGGTAGAGGCTCCTTGAGTTGTGACTGACTGATCTTCCATTTGTTGGTTTCTGCATATGTTGTGCTACCCCTGTAAGAGCCATTGTAGATTCACAGGTTCTTTCTCACAACAGTGCAGAGGCAGCCAGGCACACAGCAATAGTCCATCCACTCCAGCTCAGAAATCAGTCTAGGGGATGCCTTTTTGTAATTTTATTGCTGAAGAAACTGCCAGGAAAGGGTAAGGAGGTGCAGAATACTTCAAAATGCTTGAGGATGACATGCCTCTGTGAGTAGCAGTAGTACAAGGACAAGTTAAATAGTACAGCCTGAGAGTGCACAGCTGGAGACTATGCAGGAGTAGGTAGCATAAGTAGTTACAGACTTGGACAGTCTATGGATGCACAGCTGGAGACCATGCAGGAGTAGGTAGCACAAGTAGTTATAGACTTGGACAGTCTAATGGTGCACAGTTGAAGACCATGCAGGTGCATGTAGCATAGAAGCTCTACTCATGAGGTCCTGGCTCATAGACAGTCCATAGATGCAGCCCCAGAAGAAATTCAGCATCCCCTGAAGCTCACAGATCCATTTCCATACTGGGAAAGACCATCTCCTCGGGGCTTCAGACTATTTAACAGCAGCCCAGCCACCATCTGGGCTCACCTTCCCAGGGATGGGACAGGTCCTGCTATATATTCAGGCTGGTTATTTAAATTCTCCCTCCCTAAGTTCTAGAAACTTCTTCTAGAGGCAGGGAGAAGTAATTAAACTCCCAGTACGTGAAGCCCTGAACAGACTAGATTAAACAATCACTGCTCCTCTGATTACAGAGCAAGCAAAAAACTAAGTTTACTTAGCAGCCTAGCTAGGAGGGTGCTACACATAGATCTGGCACCAGCATCTGGGAGCAGCACGTTGCCATCCCCAGCTGCATGACACCATTGATCGTTTTAGCTGTTCATAAGGGCACTGTTTTAGCTGTTTATTCTGAGCACTACTCTAAGGGGCATTCATCCCGCTGACCTCCCATGAAATGGTATTGGCAGGGGTTCTTGGAAACCTGAAATTTTTTTTTTTTTTTAATATAATCTTTATTTATGATTACAATTCTGACAAAACAATCAAAAGGACAATAACGATCAGATAACAACTAAGAAGGGGAAAAGGACAAACGGGTATTTAAACAGAGTACATAATATGAGGCACGATTGGCCATCTAACATAGAGGGTGTTAGAGACGGAGGCGTCTACTTTGTGGTCATGAGAACATATGAACAATATCACTATTAACCACTTCAGCCCCGGAAGATTTGGCTGCTCAATGACCAGGCCATTTTTTGCGATATGGCACTGCGTTCCTTTAACTGACAATTGTTGGTTGTGTGACGCTGTACCCAAACAAAGTTGATGTCCTTTTTTTCCCACAAATAGAGCTTTCTTTTGGTGATATTTGATCACCTCTGCAGTTTTTATTTTTTGCGCTATAAACAAAAGAAGAGCAACAATTTTGAAAAAAACACTCTTTTACTTTTGCTATAATAAATATCCCACATTTTTAAAAACAACATTTTTCCTCAGTTTAGGCCAATATGTATTCTACATATTTTTGGTAAAAAAAAACGCAATAAGCGTATATATAGATTGGTTTGCGCAAAAGTTATAGTGTCTACAAAATAGGGGATGGATTTATGGCATTTTTATTATTATTTTTTTTATTTTTTTTACTAGTAATGGCGGCAATCTGCGATTTGTATAAGTACTGCGATATCGCGGCGGACAAATTGGACACTTTTGACACATTTTTGGGACCATTGACAATTATACAGCGATCAGTGCTATAAAAATGCACTGATTACTGTATAAATGTCACTGGCAGGGAAGGGGTTAAGTTTGTTCCCTTACTGTGTTCTAACTGTAGGGGGGATGGAACTGTCTGGAGGAGAGAGAAATCGGTGTTCATACTTAGTATGAACACACGATCTCTCTCTCTCTACTCCCCTGAAAGAACAGGGATTTGTGTGTTTACACACACAGATCCCGGTTCTCACTCTGTCACGAGCGATCGTGGGTGCCCGGTGGTCATCGCGCCCGCCAGGCACTCGCAACAGCACCGGGCACACGCTGCGGGCGCGCTCCTAGTGGCCAAAAGGAAAAGCGAAGTAAGGTAACAACGATTTGCCCAGTTGAGCCAACCTGCCACAGTAAAACTGCGGCGGCTGATCCAGAAGTGGTTTATTTGTCCCTAGCTCTGCTACCAAACTTTTAGTGGCATTAATGAACAGACACCACTGATTTGGGCAGAAAAAATTTAAGCCAGATGGCAAAAAAATACTGGAAACATAAAACATTTAAATCAAACAAAAATAAAGGAAAAGAAAGAATGCACTCTAATGCCGCGTACACACGGTCGGACTTTTCGTCTACAAAAGTCAGACAGCCTGTCCGACAGACTTCCGGCAGACTTTCGGCGGACTTTCGACGGACTTGCGGCGGACTTTCTAACGAACAGACTTGCCTACACACGATCACACAAAAGTCCGTCGAATTCTTACGTGATGACGTACACCGGACTAAAATAAGGAAGTTCATATCCAGTAGCCAATAGGTGCCCTAGCGTGGCTTTTTGTCCGTCGGACTAGCACACAGACGAGCGGATTTCGGGGTCCGTCGTAGTTACGAAGTAAAGATTTGAAGCATGTTTCAAATCTAAAGTACGTCGGATTTGAGGCTAAAAAAGTATGTTGAAAGTCCGGAGAAGCCCACACACGATCGGATTACCAGCCAGCTTTAGTCCGTCAGCGTCCGTTGGACTTTTGTAGACGAAAAGTCCGACCGTGTGTACGCGGCATAATAAATTATGGTAGCAGTCGTATCAAATATCTCGGATGATCAAGTCACGTCTATAGCTTTTCTGACGGTTACACTTCTCCTACCAGGACGGTGTCTGTTGATTGTGTGTTTGTACGGGCCTCATCTACATAAGAATCCAAGTGGCCCAAATGCCATACCATTTATCATGTCTGTCCTTGCATGTTGCCATCCATTGCTCTGCAGCCCTAATATCGTTCACAAGGTAGATCCATTCCATAGGGAAGGTGTCCGATAGGACTCTGTTCATTTTAACTCGGGCTAGAGAGTGAGGTTATCCAGGAGAGCATCTTAGGGCCAAGCCCTAGCCTGGTCAATACAGCTCGGAGGTATACCCAGTCCACCCTGATCAAATGCCTTTTCAGCGTCCGTGGAAAGAAGGAGACAGGGTGGATGGTCGGTCTGTGTTTGTTTTAGATTAGAATTGTCCCTAGCTTCTCTTCTGGTAATAAATGCCGTTAGGTCTGGGTGTATGATGGATGGCATTATGGGTTTAAGACGGTTCGCTAAAATTTTCGCTAATATTTTTAAGTCGGTGTTAAGAAGTGATATCGGTCTGTAGCTGCTAGGGACAGTGTGATCTTTCCCTTTTTTGGGGAGCACTGTGATATGGGGCAGTAATCCCTCTTTAGGTATAGCGGTACCCAAAGCTAAAGCATTAAAATAGGCACACATTGGGCTAGACAGTAAGGGGGGGGGGGGAGTACTGTATAGAAGGCATTTGTATATCCTTCAGGACCTGGGCTTTTCCCTTTCTGGAGTTCTTTTACCACTGTTTCCAGTTGCGTCTGGGTAATAGGCGTCTTGAGGTGTTTGCTGGTTTGGGAGGTAAGTTGGGGGGCTTGGGCCTCTGACAGATATTCCAGAATATGGCCCTGTTTCTGATCTGCCGTCGAGCCAGGTAGTGTAACAGGAAGATGGTATAGCTGGGCATAGTAGTTCCTAAAGGCAGCCGCAATCTTAGAAGAGTGAACTACCGGGGAACCCGTCGCGGTTTGGAGTTTATGGCTAGCAGTCGCCTGCATTTATTCCTGTACTCGTAAAATTTGTGAGAAATGTGGCGTAGACGGGCCCGTATCCAGGCATCGAGCATGTTGGCAAGCTCCAAGCAAAGGGATTGGAGTTCTGCTGCAAGCTCTGGAGTCAGGCAATGTTTATGTTTGAGTTCTGCAGATTGGATCTTTTTCAGGAGGGTTTGGAGATTCCCCTCTCATGCTTTTTTCAGCCTCACGCCCTGGGATATGAACTCCCCGCTGATCACCACCTTATGCCCTTCCCATATGGACGCCAGCCCTACATCCTCAGTTGAGTTCTCTGCAAAGTACAGGGAAATAGATTCCGATATGTGCTTCGACACCACTACATCATCCAAGATGTCCTCATCCAGTCGCCAGGTCCAGGACCTGGCGTCAGAGGACAACTGATGTATAGAGAGGGATACCGTGGCGTGGTCTGAGAGGATGATGGAACCAATCGACGCACTAGATGGGGTCTCCAAAGAGAACTGATCCATCAGTAACAGATCTATGTGGGTGTATACGGTATGAGTGGCTAAGTAGTAGCTGAAATCTCTGTCGATGGGGTGGAGTATCCTCCAGCAATCGACAAGATGGTGGGTGTGTAGGGATTTTCTGAAGTGTTTGAGGAAAGCGAAAGCGTAGGTGGAACGCCCCGTGGATGTATCCATCCGAGGGTCTGGGCTGACATTGAAATCTCCCCACGAGATCAGTTGGCCTTCTCTAAAATTGGAGAAGGAGTCTAAGAAAGAGTCTAGGAAGGTGAGCTGTTGAGTATTTGGTGTGTACATGGTTGCAAAAGTGAATTTACGGGTTAAGACAGTGCCTTTACTTAAAACATATCTTCCATTGGAGTCAGTTAATTGGTCCACCAGGACAAAGAGGCATTCTTTATGTATGGCTATAGCGACTCCGCTTGACTTAGATCGAGGAGAGTTGCTGAGAAACCATTGATTATACAGGTGGGTGGGAAGGCGGGGGACCGAGTCAGTGTGAAAGTGTCTCCTGTAATAAAACAATCTGTGCCCCCAAGCATTTGATTTCGAGCCACAACTTACTGCATTTATGAGGTCATCCCAAGCCACGGACATTATACAATGCCACTTTAAGGGAAGCCATAAGGTACGTAGGTCATAGAGGTGTCCCAAGTCCGTGTCAGGAGGGAGAAGAGACCTGCAAGTGATTGATTCATGAATCAAGGAGTGCTGAGAAAATAAAAAACAAACATAAAAACCTAGAAAAGAAAGAACCATCAAGACATACAATACATTCAAGGGGGACTTTGCCGTAAGGGCATCCCAAAGTATCCAACCACTACTAGTCGGGAATCTCCACTCGGCCATCTGGCCAAAAAGAGTGGAGGTCAGCGAGTAGCGTGGGGTCCCAAACATGGGACATAACTCCTTGGAGTTGACCTATGTGGGGGAAGTGACACAGCACGAGGTGAGAGCCTGCCAGTGAGAAAAACCCCTGTTCAGCATTAAGATCATAGCAGAATAAAAGATGTGCAAACCCAAATTACTACAGTAGTAGTAAAAATCGAAATAGAACCCTGGGGGGTCCCTGTAAAAGGAAACAATATCACGTTAGACATTCAGTTCACATGAGTTCTTCAGGACCTCCTCTGAGGGAGGAATGCTGGGTAGAGTGCAATATGGCCTGGGGGGGGGGGGGGTCCTCTCTAGACCTGCGCCTGTTCCTTCCCCTGCAATGTGTAGGGCGCCAAGGCTGTGGGTGTGCAGGGAGCGGGATCTCTGAGGACCTCCAATCTGGAACATCAATGGTAGGTAAGCTCAGGTGTTGCAGGAACTGCAGCAGCTCATCTTTATTTGGCAAGATGACTTGGCGGCCATCTTTGGTCACTGACAAATTAAAAGGGAAACCCCATCTGTAGAACAGCTTTGCATCCTGAAGAGCCTCGAGTAGCGGCTTGAGGGCACAGCGTTGCATTAAGGTGCGTCCAGAAAGATCCGTGAAAAAGGACAACTTTGCGCCGTCAAGTCCACGTCGCGGACACCTCTGATGTGAAACAATGTGCGTTCCGGGGAATATTTGTGTAGCTTGAAGATGATATCCCTTGGCTTGTCTGGGTCATCCAAAGGTGGACGGAGGGCTCTATGAGCGCGGCCTATTTCTATATGATCAGGTGCTTCATGGCCGAGAATCTGTTTGAAAAGGCCTTGCAGGAAAGGAACTATGTCCCTGGGGCCAGTAGCTTCTGGCATGCCTCTAATGTGGATATTAACTCTGCAACTTCTATTCTCAAAGTCATCCGTCTGATCTATTAAAGAGTTGATCGATCAGTCCTGTGTCTTGCAGCGTTCATGAAGTGCTTGCAGGGCAGGTGTAACTGCTTCCCATTGTGACTCCAAATCCTCCACTCTGCCCCCAATGTGTGCTGTATCAGCCTGCAGTGCCTCAATGTCCTGCCTAAAGACCTTCTCAACCCTGTGGGCATATAGCGCCAAATCAGCTTTTAGTGGGGAGGGAGAGAATAAGGGCCCGCAAATCCTTGTCCCCATGTCATCTCCTGCCGCTGAGGGAGGTATTGGGCTGGCTGAGCTGGAGGGTGAGGCGGGGAGAGGGAGCGAGGGAGATTGAAGCGATGGAGAGGGGATAGGAGAGGCTGCACGTGTGGCCTGGTATTTACTGGTTGGCGCCATCTTGGAAGTCCCTGCTGCCAATGGCGACCCTAGGGGGGGGCCAGAGGGGGCCCTGACCCCCCCAACATTATGCTGGGCCCCACCATGTGCCCCCCCAAAAAAAAAAAATTTTTTTTTTTTAATTTTTTTTTTTTTTTTTTTTTACAAAAAGGCAATTTCTTTTTGTTTGTATTCATATCGGATGTGCCACATCTTACTCGGGCCACCGCTGGGGTAATACAGTCTCTATTGAGAGGGAGAACGTCCCCAGTCAGCTCCTGCGGGTGATTCCTCCCCCCTCCCTCTGCTCGCTGACACTGCATAATGCAAGCGCTCACAACCACGGCCGCCCGATCTGCTCCTTCCCCTGCATCCTCATTGGCAGGGAGAAGAGTGAGTTGCAGGAAGGACTCCACCAGGACTCTCAGTTACTGAAAAAACAGACTGATTTCTCCCGTCCTTAGGACAGGAGAACGAGCCTGTAAATTCCAAGAAATGCCAGACCAGCTCTGTCAATAGCAGGGGCAGGACAGCAAGAGGAGGCTGGGGAACCCCACAGTGGCAGAACACCAGGGCCCGGTGGCAAGACAACCTTTGCAACCCTGATAGTTCTCCCACTGCTTTGGACCCTTCTATTTTCTTGGTATGCTGGTGACATATATCTCTTGTTCTCTGTCACCCTGGGGGGGCCCCAATACAGTAGGAAGGGAGCTCACTGCAGAACATGTAAAGGGGCATTGTGGGATCGTAGTAAAGGGGTAAAGGGCCCCAGGATAGATAAAATATATATAGATAGATAGATATATCTATCTATCTATCTATCTATATATATATATAGATATATATATATATATAGATAGATAGATATAGATAGATATATCTATCTATCTATCTATATCTATATCTATATATATATATATATATATATATATATATATATATATATATATATTTGCATTTTATATTGCCCCCCTATTTTTGTCCCTGTCCCCCCATGTGCCCCCCCTAAATATGAAAGCTGGAGACGCCACTGCCTGCTGCAGCGCGGCAAGGTCCTGAAAAGTACTGGTCCAGGGATCCAGACCGGTTCCGAAAGGTCCGTTGGGGCTACGGGGACGTCCGCCATCTGGATGGCATGGTTCCGTGCTGAAATCCCCCCAAGAGAGCTGCTGTGGGTGCGATATCTGCTGTGGGTTCACGTAGCTCCTTTAACAAGCATCCTCACGCACTCTAATGCCGCGGTCACGCCCCCCTGAAATTTTCTTTTAAGATTTCCTGTGGGGTAAAAGACTGAGAAAAGCTGGATTAGATGATGGAGTGAGATCAAGAATGACAGATCTCCACTGGAAGCAATGATGAATAATTGACAGAATTGAATTTGCCTTAAAAAATGTAACAAGCTGCCTCTGAATATCTCTCCTCGCATTCAAAAATGTGAAGCCAACCTTTTTTACAAAAATATATTCTCTATTTTGCACTCAAGGCATCATTAGCCTGTAAAACTCAAGAGTTGGGCTTTAAACTACTTCCCAGATGGTACAAGGTCTCTAACCTCCTACATAACATCTTCCTTGAATCTTCCCCATTGTGCTGGAGATACAAGGAAACTCAGAGCTCACTCCCTCGTATTTTCTGGGAATCAGCCCTCCTAAGACCCTTTTTGTGCAAGATAAAGTCAATTATAACAGATCTCACAGGAATAGATTTAGTAGACAGCCCAGCAGCCTTTGTTTTACATAGTTACAGTATCTCAAAAAAGTGAGTACACCCCTCCCATTTTTGTAAATATTTTCTTCTATCTTTTCATGTGACAACACTGAAGAAATGACACTTTGCTACAATGTAAAGTAGTGAGTGTACAGCTTGTATAACAGTGTAAATGTTCTGTCCCTTCAAAACAACTCAACACACAGCCATTAATGTCTAAACCGCTGGCAACAAAAGTGAGTACACCCCTAAGTGAAAATGTCCAAATTGGGCCCAAAGTGTCAATATTTTGTGTGGCCACCATTATTTTCCAGCACTGTCTTAACCCTCTTGGGCATGGAGGTCACCAGAGCTTCACAGGTTGCCACTGGAGTCCTCTTCCAATCCTCCATGACGACATCACGGAGCTGGTGGATGTTAGAGACCTTGCACTCCTCCACCTTCCGTTTGAGGATGTCCCACTGATGCTCAATAGGGTTTAGGTCTGGAGACATGCTTTGGCCAGTCCATCACCTTTACCCTCAGCTTCTTTAGCAAGGCAGTGGTCATCTTGGAGATGTTTTTGGGGTCGTTATCATGTTGGAATACTGCCCTGCTGCCCAGTCTCTGAAGGGAGGGGATCATGCTCTGCTTCAGTATGTCACAGTACATGTTGGCATTCATGGTTCCCTCAATAAACTGTAGCTCCCCAGTGCCGGCAGCACTCATGCAGCCCCGGACCATGACACTCCCACCACCATGCTTGACTGTAGGCAAGACACACTTGTCTTTGTGCTCCTCACCTGGTTGCCGCCACACACGCTTGACACCCTCTGAACCAAATAAGTTTATCTTGGTCTCGTCAGACCACAGGACATGGTTCCAGCAATCCATGTCCTTAGTCTGCTTGTCTTCAGGAAACTGTTTGCGGGCTTTCTTGTGCATCATCCTTAGAAGGGGTTTCCTTCTGGGATGAGAGCCATGCAGACCTATCTGATGCAGTGTGCAGCGTATGAGCACTGACAGGCTGGGAGCTGCAGCATTGGGTGGGCCATTGGGGAAGAGATGTGGTCCAAGACCTAAGTCCATTACACTTTACTGGGTATACCGTAGAAAATTTTAAATGAAAATTCTTAGGAAAATTTGTATGAAAATTTTCAGTACATTTGATTGTCATTCGAAAGTAGTGTAGTTCAAGATTTTGTTTGCTTTTTACATTTGATTTTGGAATGAATGGACTTTACAAAACGAAAGCCATATACATGGTTACGTATTAGTACAATTGAGGAAAAATTTCCAGCCTGCCCCTTCAAAATTTTCTTGTCTGAAAAATGTGAAACGCAATTCTGCTAGTGTATAACCAGCTTTACCTATCCACCTAGTGAATGCAGGCCTCTCCTGCATTCCATTGTATTGGAAACGGGTAACTCTTCCCCCAACGTGGCTCAGGCTATCCAAAGTCTCAAACACCCAAAAGATGGAAGGTTTAACCTTCTCTTTGTACTACCATGAAAAACTTCACAAGAAAGCCCTGGTTCTACTGGCACCAATACTTTGTTCTTAGATGAATATTGCTCTTTCATTAAGGAGCGAGTTGAGCTGGCCTTATCCTACTGGAGTTTCCACACCTTACCATAGACATCTATCCTCTAGTCCCTTGATATGGTAGACATCCTGGGGTAACCTGGCACAAGGATACTCTCCCCCCCCCCAAACTTTCAAATATGAAAAAAAAATAGGGGCTCTACCAAGTTCTGATACACTCTGTTCTATGTCCAATAGTAATCTGTCCTGTATGACTGTTTCTGTACAGTTCATCTTTGCTGGTGCCTGTAACATGGAAATGTAAAGACTGTCATGGTATTGTTACTGTAGCTAGTCTGTCACTGGGTGGCTGTGTCCCAAAACAGTATGGTAGAGGGAATTGCACGCACCGGCCAATTTATTAGTTATATCTGTTCAATTGCTTGGTAACACAAATTGCTAATCGGCCAATCCCATGGCAGCAAATCAATACATTAGGCATCTGGATGTGGTGAAGACGACTTGCTGACGTTCAAACCAAACATCCAGAATGGGGAAGAAAGGGGATATAAGTGACTTTGAACGTGGCGTGGTTGTTGGTACCATACAGGCTGATCTGAGTATTTCAAAAACTGCAGATCTACTGGGATTCCCATACAACCATCTCTCGGGTTTACAGAGAATGGTCAGAAAAAGAGAAAATATCCAGTGAGCGGCAGTGTGGAGGAAAATGCCTTGTTGAGGTCAGAGGAGAATGGGCAGAATGGTTTGAGATGATAGGAAGGCAACAGTAACTCAAATAACCACTCGTTACAACCAAGGTATGCTGAATACCATCTCTGAACGCACAACACATCGAACCTTGAAGCAGATGGGCTACAGCAGAAGAGGACCTCACTGGGGGGCCACTCCTGTCAGCTAAGAACAGGAAACTGAGGCTACAATTCACACAGGATCACCAATTTCGGACAATAGAAGATCGGAAAAACGTTGCCTGATCTGATAAGTCTCGATTTCAGCTCCCACATTCAGATGGTCGGGTCAGAATTTGGCGTAAACAACATGAAAGCATGGATCCATCTTGCCTTGTATCACCGGTTCAGGCTGGTGGTGGGGGTGTAATGGTGGGGGGGGGGGGGGGGTATTTTCTTGGCACACTTTGGGCCCTCTTAGTACCAATTGATCATCGTTTAAACCCCACGGCTTACCTGAGTATTATTGTTGACCATGTCCATCCCTTTATGACTACAGTGTCCCCATCTTCTGATGGCTCCTTCCAGCAGGATAATGTCACCATGTCACAAAGCTCCAATCTTCTCACCACTGGACAATGAGGTCCCTGTACTCCAATGGCCTCCACAGTCACCAGATCTCAATCCAATAGAGCACCTTTGGGATGTGGTGGAGCGGGAGATTTGCATTATGGATGTGCAGCCGATAAATCTGCACCAACTGGGTGATACTATCATGTCAATATGGACCAAAATCTCTGAGGAATGTTTCCAACACCTTGTTGAATCTATGCCACGAACAATGAAGGCAGTTCTGAAGGTAAAAGTGGGTCCAACCGGGTGATGTAATGGGTGGAGTTTGTTCCCATGTACGTGCCAGGATGAGAGGAGCCTTGGTGAGATGGGGGCATGGGAGCCAAACACCCCAGAGTCATGTGGATGTAGTCTGCTACTGCAAGAGCCTTTCTAAAGCCCCGGGTGAGGTCGTTTAACACCCAGAAGAACCAGCTGTAGTCGCCTTGACTCTTTGTGCGGTCTGATGTGGACTGGGAGAGGGAAGCTAAAGGCCTTTTAGGCTAGGCTAAGTGTTCTCTGATGTGAATGCCGGTAAACTTGGGAGAGACATCTGGGAGCGTGTCTGGCTTGGCAGAACTATAGAATGGGAAAGAGAGAGAGAGAGAGAGACTGGTATACTGCATAAAAGTTCTGGAAGCGGGATGCTGTGGATCCAGTATACAGGGAGATTGATCTCAAAACTGTGGTGCTCCCAAGCATAAAACAAAGAAACGGTCGCATTCTGAGATTCCAAGATTTGCTTGATGTTACCTTTTATTGTCACAAGTGTATCAGACAAACACAGGACAAGCAGTCGACAAGTTTCGACGCGTTTCACCAGCGATAGCTTGCTTGTTCAAAAGAGGAAATTCAACAGGGTAGATGGCTTATTAGTTTATGTGCTGGCGTTCTGCTCCCAAACAACAGCTACACAATGTCTGTTCCTGTGTATGGTATTCTGCGCCAAAGAATTCGGTCAGGATGTCAACGCGATGTTAGGTGTGACGGCCATCTTTGAAAGCTATAGTTAAGTTGCGCTACATGTTCCTGCGATCGCCTGTGTGTACATGGATGTCTGTGACGGCCGCCCCTCTTACTATTCAGTGCTGTTTTTTACTTGGATACATGTAAGTGCATTACTTTTAATAAATCCAATCCATAAAAGGTTTTGCATTATTTAGCGTTTTTCTTATTTGGGATCTGCTTGTTTTTGTTTTTTTTGTTTTTTTCAAAACTTTATTTATAAGTTATAGAAATACATTCCTACCTCCTGTATGGAAAAGGGTGAAGTCAGTGAAGATGACCCCCCCCCAGATTAGAATTAGTGAGCGGTCTTATGCCCCGTACACACCGTTGGACATTAAACGGACATTCCGACAACAAAATCCGGATGTTGGCTCAAACTTATCTTGCATGCACGCGGTCACACAAAGTTGTCGGAAAATCAGATCGTTCTGAACGCGGTGACGTAAAACACGTACGTCGGGGCTCTAAACGGGGCAGTAGCCAATAGCTTTCATCTCTTTATTTATTCTGAGCATGCGTGGCACTTTGTCCGTCGGATTTGTGTACACACGATCGGAATTTCCGACAACGGATTTTGTTGTCGGAAAATTTTATAGCAAGCTCTCAAACTTTGTGTGTCGGAAAATCCGATGGAAAATGTGTGATGGAGCCCACACACGGTCGGAATTTCCGACAACAAGGTGCTATCACACATTTTCCATGTGTACGGGGGATTAGTGTGAAGGGTCAGTCACTATACAGACAGTATTATAGCTCAGCATAAGAGATCCCAGAGGCCGCCGTACCTCCCAATATGAAGAGGTCCATTCATCTCTGGGGGGAGGGCGGGTGTCACAGGGAGGTGTGTCAGCTCTCAGAGCCGTCTTGGTTTTGGTTGAAGGGTCCATCGCATCCACGGCACCACCAACGGCTGCTTTCCACCGACAGACGCCGATCAGAGACTAGTGAACGGTTCTCTCCTTCTGCCACTGATAGTTGTATGGGAAGTAGCGGACTTGCATGTAGATTTCTCTGGCAGTTTTCAAAATCTCCACAGCCTTGCTGTGCTCAATATCCTGGAAATCCACATTGTTCTCATTGAGCACCTGATCTCCTTCCTGTAGGCCGGCGCGGTGAGCATCAGAGTCTGGGATAACCTTAGAGATGAAGATCCCGAGCTGAGACGCTTTCCCTCCTCGGATATTGAATCCCAGCTGAGCTCCTGGAGGTTTCTTCAGCAGGATGGAGCGTGGGAGGAAACGCCTCAGATCGTTGTCGTAATCTGAGCTGTACACTGTCTCCTAAAGGGGGATCCAGGCCGGGGCGTTCTCATAGGGGGGCGAGAAGGCCACAGGGTATGTGTAATCCTCATAGGTAGGTCGGCCCTCCATCCCTACACAGACCAACGGCATCCCGGAATCACGATCCCCCCCGGTGACACTATCACACAACTTCCTCTCTGCTACTTCCGGTCCCCAGCACACACCCGGAAGTGACTGGGATCTGCTCCTTTTGGATGTTGAGTGAGAAGTCCTTTGAACACTCCGGTATCATTCCCTCTTCCATCCCATGTCAGTGACTTATACTGGGGATTGGAACATCAAGCCTATTTGCCCCTCTGTAATAAAGGGTCCAGGCTCTTCGGTAAGAGTCCATCTTGCTCTGTGGTGGCGGTATTTTCACTTGGTGGAGGAATTTGAATATTTTTTACATCACCGTTATGGAGTCAGACATCTGACTATTTAGTCCATCTGAAAGATTGATAACTTTGGACTTCTTATATTCAACATTTTATTTATTTTCTTAGGTTATTAGCGCAACACATTTATTGGTATTATTTTTAAAGTGCGGAAAATATATTCTTTGTGTGGACATTCCTTTATTCAAATGTTAATGCCTACGGCCAGGGATGTTGTAAACAGCCTATGTCCAGGAGTTTGGCACAACATGGCAATAGGATTAAGCTAATAGTAGGAGGCTCACTGTCCTATTTAAGAAGAAGCGAGATGGGGACTGGTACAATTTGGTGCCTTCATCTAGCCAATCAGAAGTCCTCTTACATTTCTATATTGGTTGGCTATTCGGTATGTGTGGTTTGGTTTCTCTCTTTTATGATGCAACGGCTTTCTGGTTGGATGTCCATGTAAACTTATACTCACAGCTGTGTACTTGAAGCATTTTATAAAGTACAGTGGAACCTTGGATTACGAGCATAATCCGTTCCAGGAGAATGCTTGTAATCCAAAGCACTTGCATAACAAAGCAATTTTCCCCATTGAAGTCAATGGAAACGAAGATAATTTGTTCCACATTGACTTCTATTGCATGCAATACCGCATGTGGCCAGAGGTGGGGGGAGGCGCCGGAGAGCCTTGGAAATACTCTGGGACAGCTCGGCTAAATTTATAAACCCTTGGAAAGGCTCAGAAACACTCGGGAACTGAGTATTTCCGAGTAATTTCGAGTACCGTATATACTCGAGTATAAGTCGTTCCGAGTATAAGTCGAGGCCCTAATTTACCACAAAAAAATGGGAAAAACTTATTGACCCGAGTATAAGACGAGGGTGAGAAATGCACAGCTACTGTAAGTGGAAAAGAGGGTCAACAATGCCCATTTGCAACCTCACCGTGCCCATTTGCATGCCTCACTGTGCCCATTTGCAGCCATAGGTCCCCCGTATTTCAAACTCGGTAGTTAAGGGTTCCTAGATGCCCCCCAGCTGCAGCCAAAATTTGGGGTCTCTGAACCCAAAGGGTCCCGAAATGACATTGCTGCAGATGGACACAGTTGACCGATTTTGGGGCCCCGTATCTCGGGGCCACTTAGTGCTAGGAACACCAAATTTGGTGTGCAAACCCAGTGGAACTAGCACCATAAAATATCCAAAGCTGGAGTTTCTAGCAACAAGTGGCCCCGAGATAAAGGGCCCCAAACATCGGTTCAGAAAATGTCAAGCACTTTTCTGCAGCAGAGAATGACAATTTCCGAACCTATTTTGGGGCCCCGTATCTTGGAGCTACTTGGTGCTAGGAACCCCAGCTTTGGATATGTTGTGGACCCAGTTCCACTGGGTTAGCACACCAAATTTGGGGTTCCTAGCACCAAGTGGCCCTGAGATACGGGGCCCCAAAATCGGTTCAGAAAATGAAATTTTTTGCTGCAGAAAAGTGCTTGACTCGAGTATAAGTCGAGGGGGGTACTTTCAGCACAAAAAAAATGTGCTGAAAAATTCGACTTATACTCGAGTATATACGGTATTTCCGAACGGCTCTGAACCGTTCTGAGTGTCACCGGCGCCCCCGCACCTCTAGCCAAATGTGGTACTGCACACCCCATTAGCTTGAATTCTGCTCATTTTGCGAGACAACACTAGCAAACAGAGTCAGGATTTTTTTTTTTAAATTGCTTTTCTTTCAAAACGCTCGTTAACTGCGTTACTCGTTAACCAAGGTTCCACTGTAATGTTTTTCTTCTTTTAACATAACAAACAGGTTTATACTTACCTGCACAGGTTTGGTAACAGAGTGGCCCCGGTCCCCCTCTTCTGGGCTCCTGGCTCCTCCTTTTCTCGGGGTGCCACCATAGGAAGCCGCTTCCTATGGTGGCACATCTGCAAGCTCGATACCGAGCAGAGCTGCCTGCATCAATAGACACAGCGTGGCTTGGCCCTGCCCCTGCTTCGCAGGATTTAACTGACAGCAGGGGGCGCCAATGGCTCCCACTCCTCACAGCAACGCCTGTGAGAGTGGGGCGAATAGGAGAAAGCTGCTACAGACAGGCACAGCGCCGGATTGAGATCGGGTTCAGGTAAGTATAAGATGGGTGAAGAAGGTGATACACATACTGAAACATTTTTTACCTTTATGCAGGAAATGTAGTAAAGTGTTACTAAACCCACAACAGTAAAATCAGTCTGTATATGCAATAAAGCATTCTTGTTATGCTCATGGTGGAACCTAAGGGGTTAATACTCCACATTGTGTACAAAGGCCGTTTGATCCTGTCTTCTCTGATTCTCCCCTCCTTCCGCTGTCCCCTAATAATTTCCTGATAATAAAGAGTCTATGGAGTCAGGTTGCACATGCTCAGTTTGGTGTGTATTTTTGGGGGGAGGATGCATGTGATCAGCACAGGGCCAATCAGCACTGTCCAGACCAGTGTTTCTTAACTCCAGTCCTCAAGGCGCCCCAACAGGTCATGTTTTCAGTATTTCCCTCAGATGAAACGGATGTGGTAACTACTAAGGCAGTGAAACTGATCAAATCACCTGTGCAAAATAATGGAAAGCCTAAAAACATGACCTGTTGGGGCGTCTTCAGGACTGGAGTTGAGAAACACTGGTCCAGATATAGGGTCAGGGGTCTTGCAGTCTCATAGGACAGTCAGAAAACTACTCTAATGCCGCGTACACACAATCGCACATTCCGACAACAAAATCCATGTTTTTTTTCCGATGGATGTTGGCTCAAACTTGTCTTGCATACACACGCTCACACAAATGTTGTCGGAAATTCCGATCGCCAAGAACGCGGTTACGTACAACGCGTACGACGAGCTGTGAAAAATGAAGTCCAATAGCCAGTGCGGCTCTTCTGCTTGAATCCGAGCATGAGCGGAATTTTGTGCGTCGGAATTGTGTACACACGATCGGAATTTACGACAACGGATTTTGTTGTCGGAAAATTTGAGATCCAGATCTCGAATTTTGTTTGTCGGAAATTCTGACGGAAAATGTCCGATGGAGCCTACACACAGTCGGAATTTCCGACAACAAGCTCCCATCGAACATTTGTTGTCAGAAATTCCGTCCATGTGTACGCGGCATTAGGAGTACAAAGAGCTGCTGATTTAAATTCTCTTCTATGTAAATTTTACTAATGGGGCATGTGGCCTTGGAACACTGGCAGATTGATTGGTCCCCTCTCTTCCCTTTTTGTCCTCTTCCCATTCCCCTTTACCCCCCTCCTTTACCCCCCCCCCCCCCCCCATTTTTTTTTCCTTATTCCACCTCTGATTTCTGATAACCTTTACTTTTCCTATCGCCCCTTTCAACCACTTCTTCTTCCTTCCGGGTCATTTCTTCATGCATATATCTGCCTCTTCTGTATGTTTTGGTTGATAATGTGTCAAACTTTTTGTGGAATTGTTCTATTTCTGTTTTGGCAGAACTGTAGTTTCTGTACTTACCGTGTGTTGCTTTAAAGAAAAGTATTGGAAAAAAGAAAAAAAAAACACCAAATTATCAGTAAATCAGTTATATAGCACTTTGTCATTTTGCTCTATAGTATGTAAGGGTGTTGGATACTGCACTGCGTATCGGCTACTCTACCCTCCCATGGAGAGGAAACTAAGCTATACTTACTGTATCTGCAAATAAAATAATACGGGAGTTTTTTTAAAAAACACAAATCATTCCGTGCTCAATTCACATTTTACTTTGTTTTCTGCAATGGCCCAAAATATATTCTGTTTCCTTCCCATCAGCAGTCAAGGTCACCCAGTTTACCTTTTTTAGCTCCTGAATTATTCATATCCTCTTTACCACAGCAGAAGATTTCTGCTTGTAATCCTGAAATATTTGTTTTTTCCGTTTTTTTTAAACGCCAAGCGTATCACCCATCATCCCGCATTTAGAGGAATGAAAATATGTAACATTTCTCTTTTTCTATTTAAAGTAGCAATCGAAGGCTTTGAAATGTAGATGCAGGCAGCATGCTTTGAAAGTCAGAGTCTTTTTTATCCTTTGGTCATTGATGCAGTCATCGATTGTAGTTTGTATATTTTGATCCTGAAGATACTGGGACATTAGGACATGCAGGCAGATGGATTGACAAGGAAAATGATATGACGGTGGAGAACAAAGTTCCTAAACTGTACACAGAGTCGTGAGAGCCTGTCAATTAAACCTACGAGGTAACGGAATTTTGTAAAGGGATAGAGAGACACATCAAGTCCAACTCAAGCTGAAGCTTTTCTTATTTTTTTTTTTGGACAGTGTGGGTAGGCCTCATTCACACGAGTACAGAGGGTGCTCCCTGCCCTCTGCTTTCTGAAATCCAACCCTTAGGCCTCATTCACATGGGTGCTGAGGCCCCTACACCATGAATGGGCCATTGGTTTATGGGGTTTGAGCTACCAGGTGCTCCCCACCCCGCTTTCTAAAATCCAACCCTTAGGGCCCCTACACCATGAATGGGCCATTGGTTTATGGGGTTTGAGCTACCAGGTGCTCCCCACCCCGCTTTCTAAAATCCAACCCTTAGGGCCCCTACACCATGAATGGGCCATTGGTTTATGTGGCTTGAGCTACTAGGTTCTCCCCACCCCTCTGCTTTCTGAAATTCAACCCTTAGTTCTCTTTCACATGGATGCTGAGGCCCCTACACCATGAATGGACCATTGGTTTATGTGGCTTGAGCTACTAGGTGCTCCCAGCCCCCCTGCTTTCTGGAATCCAACCCTTAGGCCTCATTCACATGGGTGTTGAGGCCTTTACACCATGAATGGGACATTGGTTTATATGGCTTGAGCTACCAGGTGCTCCCCACCCCCTGCTTTCTGAAATGCAACCCTTAGGCCTCATTCACATAGGTGCTGAGGCCTATACACCATGAATGAGCCATTGGTTTATGCAATTTGAGCTACCTGGTGCTCCCCACCCCGCTTTCTAAAATCCAACCCTTAGGCCTCATTCACATGGGTACTGAGGCCCCTGCACCATGAATGGTTCATTGGTTTATGTGGCTTGAGCTACTAGGTTCTCCCCGCCCCTCTGCTTTCTGAAATTCAACCCTTAGTTCTCTTTCACATGGATGCTGAGGCCCCTACACCATGAATAGGCCATTGGTTTATGGGGTTTGAGCTACCAGGTGCTCCCCACCCCGCTTTCTAAAATATAACCCTTAAGCCTCATTCACATGGGTATTGAGGCCCCTGCACCATGATTGGGCTATTGGTTTATGTGGCTTGAGCTACCAGGTGCTCCCCGCCCCCCTGCTTTCTGAAATGCAACCCTTAGGTCTCATTCACATGGGTGCTAAGGCCCCTACACCGTGAATGGACCATTGGTTTTTTACGGCTTGAGCTACCAGGTGCTCCCCTCCTCCTGCTTTTTGGAATTCAACCCTTAGGCCTCATTCACATGGATGCTGGGGCCCCTACACCATGAATGGGCCATTGGTTTATGCGGTTTGAGCTACCAGGTGCTCCCCACCCCCTGCTTTCTGGATTACAGCCCTTAGGCCTCATTCACATGGGTGCTGAGTCCCTTACACCATGAATGGGCCATTGGTTTATGCGGCTTGGGCTACCAGGTGCTCCCAGCCCTCTGCTTTCTGGAATGCAACCCTTAGGCCTCATTCACATGGGTGCTGAGGCTTATACACCGTGAATGGACCATTTTATGTGGCTTGAGCTGCCAGTAACTGTCTGTGGGCAGCCTATGGAATTCTATGGGGGTGCAGTGGCTTTATGGACACAGCCACTCATCCTTATTTGATGGTGTGCGGCCCTTAATGCACACTGATCGTGCTTGGGGTCACTTACCCGCACCCTTACGACTGGGGCTGCCGATAAGGCAGTACAGCCAGCCCTTCTGTACTGGGCCCCATCAGTTCAAAAGGGGGGCCCCAGGCACCTGCTGAGCTGGAGGGCCGGCTGTACTGTCTTGTTTCAAACACCAACCCACTTCTGACTCCTCCTGCAGCGCTGCCAGCTTCTCCTCCTTATTCTCCCTCTGGCTGCACTGCAGAGGGATTGGTTCTAGCACATGCGCTACTTCCATCTGCTCTCCAGGTCCCCTGTGTGCCCCTTTCCCCATAGCACTTCCGGCTTCCCTCTTCCCCCACCAGCAGCAGCTGCAGGCAGACAGGGGGATGTTTCGTGATGAAGAGTGCAGGAAGGGGCCAGTAAATATGTAATTTTCTGGCCCCTCCCTTTCCTGAATTATTACAGTGAGTGATCGGTAATAATCATTCCTGTGTTCATTCATCACGGAGGCATAGTAAACTGTATTTGCTACGCTTCCATTTCTGAATGAGCAGGAAGCCTCAGAGCGCTTCCTATTCATTCATTTGTGCAGCGGAGGTTGCAGAGAAACGGACTTATAAATCTATCTCCTCAGTCACTTTCGGCCAGGGGGGCCCTGTGATTCCTAACAGCAGCCCTGCATCTGCCTGTCATATTAGGACAAGCAGCTGTGTCTAGACATGTGCATTTCGTTTAGTTCTGAATTACATTTTTTTAACGAATTTTGACAAATTTGTTAATTCCGAATTTTTCAATTTCCGAATTTCCGAATTTTTCAATTTCCGGAATTCAAAAATTTGGAAATTCAAAAATTTGAAAATCTGAAAAAGAAAGAAAAATCAGTAAAATTCGAAATAATAACTATTACATTATAGGTATCGGAATTTCCTTTCAAATTTGGCTGTTTGTGATCGCAAATGTATCCGAAGATACGAATTATCTGAAATAACGAATGCCGTATCTAAACGTATGGAACGTAACAATCTAATAATAATAATAATAAATAACAATAATAAAACAGCTTCTCCCCGTAGGGGATGTCCACCTTCCAGACAGTATGTGTAGCTTCTGACTTTTATTCTTTTGCTGGGGGGGGGGCGGAACTCCTCTTTAGTTAGAGTTCCCTTCACTGGAACTAAGGGGCCAAGCCCAACCCCTGAAAAACAACCCCACACCGTAATCCTACCCTCCCCCCTCCACCAAATGATTTGGACCAGTGCACAAAGCAAAGTCCATAAAGACATGGATGAGCGAGTTTGGGGTGGGAGAACTTGATTGGCCTGCACCCGACCTCAACCCGATAGAACACCTTTGAGATGAATTAGAGCAGAGACACTGAGCCAGGCCTTCTCATCCAACATCAGTGCCTGACCTCACAAATGCGCTTCTGGAAGAATGGTCAAACATTCCCATAGACACACTTCTAAACCTTGTGGACAGGCTTCCCAGAAGAGTTGAAGCAGTTATAGCTTCAATATTGAACCCTATGGATTAAGACTTTTATGCCATTAAAATTCATATGTGTGTGTGTAAAGGCAGGCGTCACAATACTTTTGACAATATAGTGTTTATATTCAATCGTGTCCCAAACCGGAATCTCGAATTCTGAGCTCTTTCTGCTGTATCAAGGATCTCGTAGAGAGGAGGGAGCTAACGTGTGCTCAAAATGGCGACCTGTTTTGGGCAGATAAACAGGTACAACTTATGTAGGAGGATTTGTTTCATCCCTGTGTATCACCTGAGGCCAGTCACTTCACTGGGTGTATATATAAGGGTTTCAAACCAATTTAAAGGAAAAACAGGTGGCGAGGAGGCCACATATAGCCTCCTCACCACCTGTCAAAGGCCCTCTAAAAACCGATCAACCGCAGATCGCTTTCCACAAGGGCGTCAAGGGCTGCCGTACATCACAACGAGCCCTTAGACATGTTAATGAAAGTTGGTGGGTGTAGGTAGTGTAGATGCTATAGGGCTTGGCTGTCTCTACAGAGGGATAGTGACGCTGGATCATGAATCACATCCTGTATGTATAATACAGTCCAGTCTCTCTTCTCCCGCAGACACGAGTCATCATTTACTTACAATGAAACACCAACTCCGTCTACCAACTTCGCTTTACTAGAGTTTACTCTAAAGGGTGTGGGCACAGGGAAGACATGACCTCACAAGGAGAAATATTCTGGCCACATTTTTTTGGATAGTATAATGTATGGATGTTCTTGTGTAATTAAAAGTTTTGCAATATAAATACAAAACTCCCCAACAAGAAGACGCGTAATACAAAAACAATCAACAAACCATCACTCTAACATAGTCATTCTTAATGCCATCTAAAGTAGGACCATGTTCACTGATGCAAAATGTCAAGGAGAGGGAGTGCCCAACGCTAAATAGACTACGAGGTAGCCAAGTCAGAAGATGCAAACCAGGGAGACCAGACCTTGGTGGGTGCATAATGTATTGGTGCACTCTCTGCTAGCTCTCTAGATAGAGGTAGGAGAGCATTGACCAGAGACATCCAACAATTCTTAGTTGGTGGAGTGGAGGACTTCTACCTTAGAACAATAGCTTTACAGGCATAAAATAGTAAAAGTCTTCTGGAAGCCTTTTGTGGAGCCAAAGAGTCCACCAATTCAAGGAAGAAGAACCTTGGGAACTGCAGGAACTCAAGGAAGGACTTAGGAAAGATGTGTAGTCCAACACCTGAGTCCAATACACTGCTGTCATTGTTATGTTGAACAATGACAATAATGCAAAATGTCAAGGAGAGGGAGCGCTACTTGGCGTGTCCAATATACTATGAGATGGCTGTGTCAGAAGCTCACACCAGGGAGACCAGCCCTTGGTGGGTGCAAAATTTATTGGGAAACACCCTTCTACCGCTCTACGGTATCTCACAAAAGTGAGTACACCCCTCACATTTTTGTAAATATTTTATTATATCTTTTCAAGTGACAACACTGAAGAAATGACACTTTGCTACAATGTAAAGTAGTGAGTGTACAGCTTGTATAACAGTGTAAATTTGCTGTCCCTTCAAAATAACTCAACACACAGCCATTAATGTCTAAACCGCTGGCAACAAAAGTGAGTACACCCCTAAGTGAAAATGTCCAAATTGGGCCCAAAGTGTCAATATTTTGTGTGGCCACCATTATTTACCAGCACTGCCTTAACCCTCTTGGGCATGGAGGTCACCTGAGCTTCACAGGTTGTCACTGGAGTCCTCTTCCCCTCCTCCATGACGACATCACAGAGCTGGTGGATGTTGGAGACCTTGCGCTCCTCCATCTTCCATTTGAGGATGTCCCACAGATTCTTAATAGGGTTTAGGTCTGGAAACATGCTTGGCCAGTCCATCACCTTTACCCTCAGCTTCTTTAGGAAGGCAGTGGTCGTCTTGGAGGTGTGTTTGGGGTCGTTATGTTGGAATACTGCCCTGCAGCCCAGTCCCTGCAGGGAGGGGATCATGCTCTGCTTCAGTATGTCACAGTACATGTTGGCATTCATGGTTCCCTCAATGATCTGTAGCTCCCCAGTGCCGGCAGCACTCATGCAGCCCCAGACCATGACACTCCCACCACCATGCTTGACTGTAGGCAAGACACACTTGTCTTTGTACTCCTCACCTGGTTGCTGCCACACACACACTTGACACCATCTGAACCAAATACGTTTATTTTGGTCTCATCAGACCACAGGACATGGTTCCAGCAATCCATGTCCTTAGTCTGCTTGTCTTCAGCAAACTGTTTGCGGGCTTTCTTGTGCATCATCTTTAGAAGAGGCTTCCTTCTGGGATGAGAGCAATGCAGACCGATCTGATGCAGTGTGCGGCGTATGGTCTGAGCACTGACAGGTTGGGAGCTGCAGCATTGGGTGGGCCATTGGGGAAGAGATGTGGTCCAAGACCTAAGTCCAATACACTGCTGTCGTTGTTATGTTGGACTCTGTTAGACCCACCACATTAAAAATCTGATGCCATAAAGCTGCACTGAGTGGAGCGCATGAGGACCTCTTTGGGTAAATGTCTGTTGGGACATTTTTAGTGTACCTTGTACCGTGTTATACATAGCTCCGTATAGTACACCAAGATAAGAATAATATATCCCAGCTTCCAGATTCCATTTACCATGTAGAAGGTTTGGTGGAACTGCTGAACACTGTCTCTATCTCTATATAAGCAAGACAGATTTGCTGCGTGGCTGGGATCTCTTGGCGCTCAGGAATAGCGAGTTTATTCATGCATAAAATTAAGCTTTTTTAGCAATCCAGCTAACCGGTCCTGGATTAACACTTCCTCCTCTGCGAGCAAAGCAAAACTTTACAAAGCAAGCTAGTGTATCCACAATCTTGCTGACTAATGTTTTTAAACAGCTGATCATCTGTTGTATCTTGTCTGCAGCCTCTGACTGTCTCATGTATCATGCTCATAGTCTCCGACAATCTCTTGTATCATGCCCATAGTCTGACAGTCTCCTGTATCATGCCAATAGTCTTTGGCTATGTCCTGTTGTGTGTCGTATGTGCAGCCCTTTGGTGATATTGGGGGCCGCACTTGAGGCCCCTCATATCAAGAAAGCTGACCACCATTACTGTAGGCCATTTGGACAAGGAGAGAAGCCCCAAACACTTTTAACAGTTTTTAAAGCTCCGTCCAGTCTTCTTTCAAGGATTGACCAGATATACCCCTAACAGTACTGGAGCAAGCACCATTTATGCTGATCCATGGGGCTTTCAGGTGCCCAGCTGCCAACAGCCTGTAAAAGCCTTTGATAGACTGAAGTTCATGGCAGTTAGAGAATGTACTATTGGCACCAGGGCTGGGACGAGGGGTGGCTGCCCTGGGCACTTCAGTATCATGTGAGGTGGGGGGGCACCACAAAGAGATGGGGGGGAGGGGATTTGTGTTGAGAAGGGAAATTTGGGGGGGGGGGGGGGGGGGCGTCAGGAGGTAAGAATTTATCTAGGAGGGGAAATTTGGGGACGTGTGCTAAGAGTGGTGTTTTTGGGGGGTTTGTGTTGAGAGAGGAGATGGGAGGAAATGGATTTGTGCTACGATGGGGAGATTTGTGCTAGGAAAGGTAATATGGTGGGGGGAGGGGATTTGTGCTAGGATGGGGGATTTGGAGTGGACGGGGGAGAATTTGAGCTCGGAGGGGAAATTTGAGGGGTAGAATATTTGTGCCAGGAAGGGAATTTTTTTTTTTGGGGGGGGGGGGGGGTGTTTGTGCTGGGGGCATATGTGGAGTGGCATATGTGGATTTGAGATAAGCATGCATATATGCGGTCAAATTTTTTTTTTTTTTTGGGGGGGGGGTTGATTTTTGCTGACACACAATGCTCATACATCTGGGGGGAGGGGCGCAATTTCACCCTGGGCACTGATTGGCATGGCAAATTAAACAAAACTTTTCAGAGTTTTTATATCAAATTTGGCGAGTCCATAATTCAATCGAATGCTGTGACAAACTATTTTTTTCGTATTTTTGTATGAATTATTTTCTGTATGAATGTTCAAGCAAAATTCTACTGGTCAATGACCAGTTTAAAGTAGAACTAAAATCAAAACTTATCATTCTTTAATTTTTGGATAGTGTGAAAGGGGATTAGAGTCCTTGTCAGGTGTTTATTCCTGTCTGTGTTCTCAATATGGAGTGGAGCCCAGTCTGCAGCTCTGGCAGGAATAGGACTGAGTGCTGTAGAGGAGACTTTTACACAAGCATGGCTGAATGAGAAGTTGTTGTCACAGAACATAAGGCAGCCAGTGTTATGCCACCCTCCATCCACTAGGGGTTGCACTGAAGATTTTGAGACTCTGGGGAGAAATTTAGAGGACTATGGGAGATGTAGTCTCCCCCCCAAAGCCTGTACTATAGTTTTGTTCTTGAACTTCAACTCCCAGAGGCACTGAGGAGAAGTGTTGTACATTTTTCCGGTCTGAGGAGAGGAAGGACTATTTGATAGACTGAGGCTGGGAGCAGACTGAGTGAAGAGGGACACAGTGGCAGCCATATCGGAGCATCAGAGGTTGTCCTAAATGTTGGCTGAGCCTGCTGCCCAACGAAGAGCCAGATGGTCCCATATTTTGGGTTGTCACCAAAATAGGAATAGAGAGAAAATCTTCCAATGGGGACACTAGTTCTGGTCACAACCAGGGATTCCCTCATTTTAGAGGGATTTCCTCTCACTTCCTCTTTTGGCTATGTGTCAGGAAGTGAAGGGAATTTTCCCGATTGGAACACAGATAGCAAAAATGAAAACTGACTGGGTTGTAACCCTTCCTTACTCTATCCAAAATGGAAAAAAAATGCCTTTAGCTCTTTTAGGAGGACAAGACTTCTGGTTCCTCTGAATGATGCAGATGCCTGATCACAGTTAATTCTGCTTTCTATAATAAAAATAAAGTTGAAAGCATGTGAAAATATTTTTTATGCACAGCTCTGCACAGCCATTGTTCTTAAAGGAGAAGTCCAGCCAAAGCTCGTTTGGCTGGGCTTCTCCTATGGATCACAGGAGTGCAATTAATTTTGCACTGCTGTGACCCTTTTTCAGCAGAGAGCGGACTAAAGTCCGCTCTCTGCTGACGTCACGGATCTCAGTCCAGGCACCGCGTCATCCAGACAATAAAGTCTGGATCCGCCAAGGTGCCTGAACTGACACCCGTCTCAGGCTCTCAGCGAGCCGCTGAGAGCCTGAGACGGCCCGCTCCGCCACCTCCACAGCTTAGCGCTCCAATGAGTGAGGAGGGAGATGAGCAGAGAGCTGTGATTCACAGTCTGCAGCTCTCTGCTCACGGAGCTCTGAAAACTGAGTGATCGGCGGTGTTTGATTGCTCGGTTTTCAGTGCAGAGGCACCGGGGGACAGATGCAGCATCGGACCCATGCTGCATCCACCTCGGTAGGTATGAATGGGGGAAAAAAAGTTCCCATACTTCTTCTCTTTTAAGCTTATACAGTGCAACACTTTACGCATTCCTAACCATTAATTTGTAAGATATTCATTAAGGTTAGGGTGTAAAGTCTCAAGGTTTTTTACCTTAATACATTCTGTGCATTAAGGTGAAAAACCTTTCTTGCTGTAGCCCCCCCCCCAGACCCACATTTTTCTACCTGATCCAATCCAGCAGTGTGCATGGGTGCAGCAGCTCTAGCTGCTGTCAATCAAATCCTGTGACACGGGTGTGAGGGGCGGGGCCGGGTCCTGTTGTCTGTGTCAATGGACACAGCAGCGGGACTCAGGAGCCAGCCTGCCCGGTGTGTCACCATGGAAAGCGGCTTTCTGTGGCGGCACCCGATGAAGGGGAGGAGCCAGGAGCGCCGGCGGGGCACCCCAGAAGAAAAAGATTGGGGTTGCTCTGTGCAAAACCACTGCTCAGAGCAGGTAAGTATAACATGTTTGTTATTTTTATTTAAAAAAACAAACAAACCCTTACAAACACTTTAAAGGGGTTGTAAAGGTTCACTTTTTTAAAATAAAAATAACAAACATGTTATACTTGCCTGCTCTGTGCAAGGTTTTTGCACAGAGTGGCCCGGATCCTCCTTTCCTGGGGTGCCCTGTCGGTGCTGCTGGTTCCTTCTCTTCTTTGGGTTTCCATGGGGGCACCCATGCAGGCGCATTCCCGAGTCCCACTGCTACACCCATTGACACAGACAGCGGGACTTGCCCCCCCCCCCCCCGCTTCCGTGTCACTGGATTTGATTGACAGCAGCGGGAGGCTCCCACTGCTATTAAGGAAGGGCCTAGCTCTGAGGAAGGGGGTGCGCCCCCGAAATGCGTTAGCTGTACCCCATGTTCTGTGCATGTCCCTGCATTGTTTTTATGGCCTTTTGTCAGTTACATTTTGTGAGAACCCACTTTTATATAAAACATTTTTATTATTAAATTATCTTTGGTAATGCACTAGGTGTGCACGCCTTCCATTTCTGTTTTTTCTTGTACAGCTGTTAATCTATCCAAAGAGGACAGCGACTAGAGCTGCTGGGCTCGTGCACGTTGCTGGAACGGACGGCTCAGGTAAGAAAAGGGGGGCTCTGGGGGGAGGGGCAGCTGCAGCAAAAAAGGTGAAAAACATTGAGACTTTATAATGCCTTTAAGGTTAAAATTTAGCATGTTAAATGTTTGCGCCTGCCCCCTCCATATGTGACTGTGTCACCAGCTGCCCACTTAGTTATTACAAGAGGTCACGTCTGTCCCGGACATGGGGACTGGGACTGGCGATGCATCACTTTTCTATTGCCGGTTCACCGACTTGAAGGCAGACATTTAAGCAGCTGGTTATACATCATAAATCAAATGCCTGCCCCAAATAACCACTGCCAACAGCCCCCGGATTCCAGGGACGTTCCTTTGAGCAGCAGATGTACAGGTTTTTCGGTTAAAGCAGTATTAAATCCAAAACCCCCCAAAAATGTATATATTGCAGCTTTTTTTTATTTTAGGGTTTGTTTCCCTTTATTTACACTTGGTGTTCTTGGCAGTAACACACTTCCTGTCTTGTGTAGGCCATACATGGGTGGAATTCTGAACAAATTTTCTTTCGAAGAAATCAAAAAATTTTGTGCGTTTTTTGTGATCCGATGGCGCCACCATTGATTTCAAAATTCGACCAACTGAGCCTTCAATTTCACATAACGTTGCTACAGAAAAAGGAATTTTCGAGGCTGGGAATCTTCTTTTCTTTCCGGGAATTCTCTTTTTCCTGTGCTCATGCGCATTTCTTTATCGATTTATATTTCTTGCACGATTCTCCCATCATTCATTCGAAAATTGTTTGTTTCTCAAAATATTTCCGACATGCCCAATCGCTCAATTTTCGATGGCCGGCGGGAAAATGGGCTGTTGCCGCGGCCCACTAATGGTGTGAAATTCGAAAGAAAATAGTTGAGATTTTCGAAAGTGAATTCTTTTGGAATTTCGCACCATTAGTGGGCCGCGGCAACAGCCCATTTTCATGCGGCCATCGAAAATTGAGCGATTGGGCATGTCGGAAATATTTTGAGAAACAAACAATTTTCTAATGAATGGTGGGAGAATCGTGCAAGAAATATAAATCAATAAAGAAATGCGCATGAGCACAAGAAAAGAGAATTCCCGGAAAGAAAAGAAGATGTATGGTAGGCTTTGGCGTGTCTCCCCTCTGGAAGGAGGAGGAACGGAGACACCTTTTGGACAGCAGCATTGCCAGTCTGGGGAAGAGGGTGGTATTAGATGGACTAGCAGATTTAGATGGATTTACAGTTTTTAGATTTAGATGGAATTCGTTTTTTTTTTTGGGGGGGGGGGTTACGTAAATGAATAAAAATAGACCACTGTAAGCACCCCTATCAGTAAATGGTTCCTCAACATTCCAAATGCCACTTTTGCTGGAAAGCTTAGTCTGTTAACCACTTGAGCCCCGGACCATTATGCTGCCTAAGGACCAGAGGTCTTTTTCCAATTTGGCACTGCGTCGCTTTAACTGCTAATTGCGCGGTCATGCAATGCTGTACCCAAACGAAATTTGCGTCCTTTTCTTCCCACAAATAGAGCTTTCTTTTGATGGTATTTGATCACCTCTGCGGTTTTTATTTTTTGCGCTATAAATGGAAAAAGACCGAAAATTTTGAAAAAAAATGATATTTTCTACTTTTTGTTATAAAAAAAATCCAATAAACTCAATTTTAGTCATACATTTAGGCCAAAATGTATTCGGCCACATGTTTTTGGTAAAAAAAATGTCAATAAGCGTATATTTATTGGTTTGCGCAAAAGTTATAGCGTCTACAAACTAGGGTACATTTTCTGTAATTTACACAGCTTTTAGTTTATGACTGCCTATGTCATTTCTTGAGGTGCTAAAATGGCAGGGCAGTACAAAACCCCCCCAAATGACCCCATTGTGGAAAGTAGACACCCCAAGGAAATTGCTGAGAGGCATGTTGAACCCATTGAATATTTATTTTTTTTGTCCCAAGTGATTGAATAATGACAAAAAAAAAAAAAAAAAAAAATATTTACAAAAAGTTGTCACTAAATGATATATTGCTCACACAGGCCATGGGCCTATGTGGAATTGCACCCCAAAATACATTCTGCTGCTTCTCCTGAATATGGGGATACCACATGTGTGGGACTTTTTGGGAGCCTAGCCGCGTACGGGGCCCCGAAATCCAATCACCGCCTTCAGGATTTCTAAGGGCGTAAATTTATGATTTCACTCTTTACTGCCTATCACAGTTTCGGAGGCCATGGAATGCCCAGGTGGCACAAAACCCCCCCAAATGACCCCATTTTGGAAAGTAGACACCCCAAGCTATTTCCAGAGAGGCATATTGAGTCCATGGAATATTTTATATTTTGACACAAGTTGCGGGAAAGTGACACATTTTTTTTTTTTTTTTTTGCACAAAGTTGTCACTAAATGATATATTGCTCACACAGGCCATGGGCATATGTGGAATTGCACCCCAAAATACATTTAGCTACTTCTCCTGAGTATGGGGATACCACATGTGTGGGACTTTTTGGGAGCCTAGCCGTGCACGGGACCCCGAAAACCAATCACCGCCTTCAGGATTTCTAAGGGTGAAAATTTTTGATTTCACTCTTCACTGCCTATCACAGTTTCGGAGGCCATGGAATGCCCAGGTGGCACAAAACCCCCCCAAATGACCCCATTTTGGAAAGTAGACACCCCAAGCTATTTGCTGAGAGGCATGGTGAGTATTTTGCAGCTCTCATTTGTTTTTGAAAATGAAGAAAGACAAGAAAAAACTTTTTTTTTTTTCTTTTTTCAATTTTCAAAACTTTGTGACAAAAAGTGAGGTCTGCAAAATACTCACTATACCTCTCATCAAATAGCTTGGGGTGTCTACTTTCCAAAATGGGGTCATTTGGGGGGGGGTTGTGCCACCTGGGCATTCCATGGTCTCCGAAACTGTGATAAGCAGTCAAGAGAGAAATCAAAAATTCACGCCCTTAGAAAGCCTGAAGGCGGTGCTTGGTTTTCGGGGTTCCGTACGCGGCTAGGCTCCCAAAAAGTCTCACACATGTGGTATCCCCGTACTCAGGAGAAGCAGCAGAATGTATTTTGGGGTATAATTTCACATATTCCCATGGCATGTTTGAGCAATATATCATTTAGTGACAATTTTGTGCAAAAAAAAAAAAAAATTGTCTCTTTCCCGCAACTTGTGTCGCAATATAAAATATTCCATGGACTCGACATGCCTCTCAGCAAATAGCTTGGGGTGTCTACTTTCCAAAATGGGGTCATTTGGGGGGGTTTTGAACTGTCCTGGCATTTTATGCACAACATTTAGAAGCTTATGTCACACATCACCCACTCTTCTAACCACTTGAAGACAAAGCCCTTTCTGACACTTATTGTTTACATGAAAAAGTTTTTTTTTTTTGCAAGAAAATTACTTTGAACCCCCAAACATTATATATTTTTTTAAAGCAAATGCCCTACAGATTAAAATGGTGGGTGTTTCATTTTTTTTTTTCACACAGTATTTGCGCAGCGATTTTTCAAACGCATTTTTTGGGGAAAAAACACACTTTTTTAAATTTTAATGCACTAAAACACACTATATTGCCCAAATGTTTGATGAAATAAAAAAGATGATCTTAGGCCGAGTACATGGATACCAAACATGACATGCTTTACAATTGCGCACAAACGTGCAGTGGCAACAAAATAAATACATTTTTAAAAGCCTTTAAAAGCCTTTACAGGTTACCACTTTAGATTTACAGAGGAGGTCTACTGCAAAAATTACTGCCCTCGATCTAACCTTCGCGGTGATACCTCACATGCATGGTGCAATTGCTGTTTACGTTTGACGACAGACCGCCGCTTGCGTTCGCCTTAGTGCAAGAGCAGGGGGCGACAGGGGTGCTTTTTTTTTTTTTTTTTTTTTCTTTATTATTTTTTTGCTTTTTTATCTTATTTTTAAACTGTTCCTTTCATTTTTATTTTTTTTTAATCATTTTTATTGTTATCTCGGGGAATGTAAATATCCCCTATGATAGCAATAGGTAGTGACAGGTACTCTTTTTTGAAAAAATTGGGGTCTATTAGACCCTAGATCTCTCCTCTGCCCTCAAAGCATCTGACCACACCAAGATCTATGTGATAAAATGCTTCCCCAATTTCCCAATGGCGCTATTTACATCCAGCGAAATCTAAGTCATAAAATGCTCGTAGCTTCCGGTTTCTTAGGCCATAGAGATGTTTGGAGCAACTCTGGTCTCTGATCAGCTCTATGGTCAGCTGGCTGAATCACCGGCTGCATTTTCAGGTTCCCTGTTGAGACAGGAGAGCCAGAGAAAAACACGGAAGACGGTGGGGGGGGGGCATTCCCTCCCACGGCTTGTAAAAGCAGTCTAGAGGCTAATTAGCCGCTAGGATTGCTTTTACATGAAAGCCGACCGCTGGCTGAAAAGAATGATACCAAGATGATACCTAAACCTGCAGGCATCATTCTGGTATAACCACTCAAAGTTGTGAATGGCGTACCTGAAGACAAAAAAATGGTTAACAATAAAGCACAGTAAACGGTAAAGTATAAAAAATTGCATACCTGAAAAGCAAACATGATAAAACATAACAATAAAACATTGCAGAATAGAATACAGTAAAAAAGAGCAGAACAATAGAGAGAATAGAGAGAGAGAGAACAATAAAACGACAACTATTTTTTTTTATTTTATATATATATATTTTTTTTTTTTTTTTTTACACTTTTTTTGTAACTAACTTTTATAACTGTAACCGGTTCCAGGTTCGGGTCTCTCAAAATGCGATGGCATCTTGGGAGACCCTGTGAAAGTGTGCCTAGTCTGTGCAATGCTGTACCCTACGCTAATACTCAACTAGTGAATGGTAGCGTTCAAAACATTCACCAATGCAAAGACCAGGATTGTCAGGACAGGAGGGACAATAATAGCGGGTGTCACGCCTATATCAGCGCTAGCTGCAGACACAATATCTTTTTTGGGGGCGTTCGCTGGGTAGGGGTACTCGGGAGGACATAAAGAAAATGCCTCTCATGCAGCCGACTGCATTTGGTTGGGGATGTGAATGGGGGAAGTACGGGCGCTGCAGAAGCGGTGGGTTCCCAATTAGGATTGGCGAATGCAGTAGGAAGGGCACTATGGACACGACGGGCCTGTGTTTGTCTTTTTGGTGACAGCGGGACACTACTTGTGCTTGCCACCTCACCAGCTTGAACTGCACTTATGGGACTCGCCACGTCACCAAGTGTTACTGCAGTGCTGGTTTGACTACGACCGGGGTGTACTAGGCCGCTGGCGCTTGCCAGTTCACCAAAACGCTACCAAAAAATCTGTTGGCGATCGCAGGGATCCGGCCTGACTCTGCGAACGCTGCAGTTATGCGTTTTAGTCTTTTGTAAGTGACAGTGATCGATCGATACTGCACTTGGGTGGGCTGGGCTGGGCCGGGCGGAGGGGCAAAACGCAGGTGCTAGCAGGTATCTGGGCTGATTCCGCTAACACTGCGTTTTTGGGAACCCTAAACTGCTGGGGACACTAGTATAGATCTGATCGGATCAGATATTGATGCGTTCAGATACTATACCACTAAGGGAGGTGTATGCTGCGTGCGTGGGTGTTAGCGGTACTGGCGCTAATCTGACGCTGCCTGGGGCGACGCATATCACCGCCGGGCGATCAGGGGGCTAAACCTTTATTCGGTAATAAACGGCGGGTGCCCTGACACTATAAAAAATAAACAAACTAACCAGCGTCAACCGTAACGGTTATACGGTGATCAGTGGTGAAAGGGTTAACTAGGGGGCAATCAAGGGGTTAAAACATTTATTCGGTAGTATATGGGGGTCCCTGACGCTATAAAACGCTGACGGCGAACCTAAATATTTATGTCCCTAACTAGCGTCACCAGCGACACTAATACAGCGATCAGAAAAATGATCGCTTAGTGACACTGGTGACAGGGGGTGATCAAGGGGTTAAAACTTTATTAGGGGGGGTTAGGGGGGTACCCTAGACCTAAAGGGGGGTAACAGTATCTGTCCCAACACTGTAACTGTCACAAACTGACACTATGCAGTAATCAGAAAAAAAAAACAAAAAAAAAAAAACTGCTGGTGTCAGTTTGTGACAGGGGGGGGTGATTGGGGGGGGATCGGGGGGCGATCGGGGGGGGGATCGGGGTGTTTTGTGTGCCTGGCATGTTCTACTGTGTGTGTGTGTGTGTTGGTGCACTCACATTGATGTCTTCTCTCCTCGGGCCGGAACGGAAATTACCGAGCCGAGGAGAGATGACATCATTTCCTTTGCTGCTGTTTAGCATACAGCAGCAAAGGAATGATTCGATTGGCCGGCGGCGATCGCGAGGGGGGGGCCACGAACGGATGGTCTCCCCCTCACCACCAATCGCCGCTGGACAAACGACGACCGCCTCGGGCACCGGGGGGGTCCGATCGGACCCCCCACCCGCGGAAGGCAAATCACGTACCCTGTACGTGATTTTGCCTGTCCGTGCCACTTTGCCGACGTACATCGGCGTGAGGCGGTCGTCAAGTGGTTAAAGGAAGGTGAGAAATACAGACTTACTGGCATAATCATCAGGTGAAAATAAAGAGAAAAAAAAGCCTAAACACACAATTTACATCGTCCTTTCTATTTCTGTATGTGGATGATGGCACTGTACTTATTTTAATTAAAAAAAAAATTAAATACTTTTTTATCCTAATCGATATACAGCTGTCACATGACCCAGTTCTCTCCCAGCCTGTCTGCAGGGAAACCTAAGAGGCAGGAGCTTCTAGTACTCTGCTGCTGGTCACATGTTCACAATATAAAAAAACAGCCTTTGGAATACAGAATAAAAATAAATAATATCAATAAACTGTTTTAAATTGTCAAGCAAATACAGTAAAACGTTGGATTGCGAGCATAATTCGTTCCAGAAACATGCTTGTAATCCAAAGCACTTGTATAGCAAAGCGAATTTCCCCATAAGAGATAATGGAAACTTAAATGATTCGTTCCACACAGGGGCAGACTGACCATTGAGCCACTCGGGCACTGCCCGAGGGCCCTGGGCCACTAGGGGGCCCCATCAGGGTTGTCAGCCTCAGTAAAACCAGGGACAGTATGTATAAATCTGTTTTTTTTTACATCTGTCTGTGTATACTGTGTGTACATGTATGTGTATACTGTGTGATTGTATACTGTGTGCGTATACTGTGTGGCCCCATATTCTCTGTTTGCCTGGGGGCCCCATAATCTCCTATTGCCCGGGGGCCCCATGAGTTATCAGTCCACCCCTGGTTCCACAACCATTTATTCATAGGTCCTTCAGTTTATAGTCCATATAAAAAGATTATAGCAATGTGACCAGGTTGTGTAACCATAAAATGTCCATCCACAAATGGAAGCCTCCACAAGGGGATTAGAAGCAAAATCCAGCAGGAGCTCCAGAGTATAAAAGAGAAGAGAGGCGCCTCTAAGTGTAGCAATATGTTGCTAAATGTTGTACCTTCATTAAATGTAACTATATTGCTACACTTAGAGGCGCCTCTCTTCTCTTTATACTCAGTTGTGAAGTGACGCTACTTGTATATCAAGACATCGCTTGTATATCAAGTCAAAATGTATTTAAAAAGTTTGCTTGTCTTGCAAAATGCTTTCAAACAAAGGTTTTACTGTATATATTTGAAATAAAATCTTTATTATTTTTTGGCAATAACATAGTGTGGGCGGATTTCTGCCAGACACAGGCTGTGTCACGCCCCTCCAGCCTGTGTCTTAGAATAAGAGGGAGGTAAAGCCTCCATTAATCTACATGTAATATTTTTATTATTATACAGGATTTATATAGCGCCAACAGTTTGTGCAGCGCTTTACAACATGAGGGTAGACAGTACAGTTACAATACAATTCACTGCAGGAGGAATTAGAGGGCCCTGCTTGTTAGAGCTTACAATATAGGATACATCACCCCTATTGTGTGTCAGAAACCATGAAATCAGACCGAGACAGAAGTACAGTTAAATCACACTTGTTTAATATTAAAAGTAAATGGAACAATTGTAGTCAAAACATAGCCAAATCGGAACGGATTGTTAGACAAGCCAGACGTCAGGGAGCCGGAGATGAGCGTAGTAAAACAGCAAGCAGGATCTGGAGCCAGAAGGGATGTCAGCCAAGCAAGTCTTTTAACAGGAATGCAGGAGAGTGTCTCTGTGATGTTGACTAAGGCGAAGGCAGAGATCCTCTGGGCTGGACGGCTTAAGTAGGCAGGACTGACGAGCAGGATATCATCAGCAGCTGAGTACCTGTGGAGAGATAGGAGCTGGCAATTAGCCAAAAGCTGAGCGGCCAGCTCAGAGAAGGAAGGGCTGAGCCTAGCCCTGACATTGTGTTTAGCTGGTTGGTGGGCATGGAGGAGGAGGGAGGGAGTGGGCTGTCATTCACCACTGTGTATACATCCACATGTGTGACTCTTTAGTCACATGGGCTGCTCAGATGTGATAGGGAAGAAATGCTCAGCATAGAAACTCGCTGAAAACTGAGCATGTGCAGAGTTGCCACCACAGCTGCAAAATCCCTACCTGAATTGGGGACTTGGACAGAAGGGGGAGATAGAGAACAGCAGGATCAACCAGGTTTTTTGCAGAATACAGAAAATGAATCTCATAGTGACTGAGTATGAACAGCATGTAATACACCATTTATTGATAGATTTTTATGATGTGGCTTTAGTGACACTTTAATAAGCTACAATACAATACATTTTTGTTTTTGGGCTTAATAACTTCAAAGCATAAATAAAACAAACCTTTTTTTTTAGATTTGGCTAGAATGAAGAGGGAGTAGAACCATTGTCGGGCTTTTTTTTGCAGTCCCAAGTCCCCATTAGGGAGATTCACTCTCTCATGTCCTGATTACCAGAATCATCAAGCGTGAAAGCAAGGGTAAATGTAAGCATTTGAGTTGCCACCAGAATAGGAATAGAGGGAAAATCTTCCAATGGGGACAATTGTTCCAGTGACAACTAAAAGGGATATCCCTCACATTGGAAGATTATCCTCTAACTTCCTATTGAGTCTACAGGGCATAAAATGAAGGAAAAGCTCCCTAATGAGACTCATGGTGAAAAAAAAAAAACTGACAACAATTTTAAACTTAACTTGCTCTAAAATAAAAAAAAAAGTGTGGTCTTTAGATATACTTTAAAAAAGAAGTACAGTCTCCAAAAAAATGTTCTAAGTGAAGAGCTTTTCATCTTTTTTACTTAATCACGTTGCTCATTAGGCTGAAAGCAGCACATCCAAGGGACGTCCAGCTTCTCACAACCTCCATCAGTTGCCTGGGCAACTCCGGTCATCATTGCCTCTTCGGGGGGGGGGGGGGGGGGAAATAATTCCTGACTAACCACAGAGAAGTCTTGAACAAATCCCTGTATTAAAATGTTTACATTCTGAGGTTTAATAACTATAATAAATATGGATCTCCTTTTTAGATAATGAGGGCCTGCCCGTTTTGAACTGAAATGATGGTTTAGTAGGCCCTTGTACTTTGCCGTTGTTAAAGAAGGATTGCTTCTCGGCATTTCAGCTAAGATCAAATGTATGTTGGGAGTCCTAAGGGATCTTCCCTGTGGGGGGGAAGAACTAGGGCTCCCATTGGGTGAGGTAGGGCACAGTATTAATTCCTTGGTGAAGTACCCAAGGGGCCCAGTGCCTCCTGATTTAGCAGTGCTACCTTGTCTGGCTGAGGGCTGGAAAAGGCAGAGGGCCTGAGGTGTCAAGCTCCCCCTTTGCATGGTGTCCCGTGTGGTGCTTCTGTAGCACGATGGGTTTGGGACCCCCACTGTGTGAATCTGCACTAGGCCACAACACTAAAGCTTTTTTCTGCTCAATGCTTCATGGTCTGGGCCTTTTGGCTGAGACTGGGACAATTTTTGTTACCAGGCCGCAAGGCCTAGCCATTGTGCACAACATTGCTTTTTATTTTTTATTTACTCACTATCCATGTGTGCCTAACTGCACTTTTTTATGTGTCTTATCTTCTTTACTCATGGATGGAGTGTGGGTCTTCTGGCCTACCCTGAAGCCTAAGGGTAGGATATGTTGCCATCAGGTTCTTTCCACCCCTGCCTTGTGGAATCTGTCTTCAGGGAAGCCACGCTCCCATTTCTCGTTGGTTGGCTTTGGCTAATCATGAGGACTGGGGTCCACTGGGCCTTTTGGTTATGTGGACCTTAGTATGCCTTGCAAGTGGAGATCACTGTGGTAGCAGTGCCTACTTCAGGGATTTCCAGTTTCCATTAGCCAGATCTGGTGTATGCATAGTTACATTGGTCCAAGCTGGACCAATGTAAATATACAGTTCTTCTCATAAGTCTACATACCCTGGCAGAATTTATGATTTCTTGGCCATTTTTCAGAGAATATGAATAACACAAAAACATTTCTTTCACTCATGGTTAGTGTTTGGCTGAAGCCATTTATTATCAATCAACTGTGTTTACTCTTTTTAAATCATAATGACAACAGAAAGTACCCAAATGACCCTGATCAAAAGTTTACATACCCTGGTGATTTTGGCCTGATAACATGCACACAAGTTAACACAAATGGGTTTGAATTGCTATTAAAGGTAACCATCCTCACCTGTGATCTGTTTTCTTGTAATTAGTGTGTGTGTACAAAAGGTCAATGAGTTTCTGGACTCCTGACAAACCCTTGTATCTTTCATCCAGTGCTGCACTGATGTTTCTGGATTCTGAGTCATGGAAAAAGCAAAAGAATTGTCAAAGAATCTGCGGGAAAAGGTCGTTGAACTGTATAAAACAGGAAAGGGATATAAAAAGATATCCAAGGAAATGAGAATGCCAATCAGCAGTGTTCAAACTCTAATCAAAAATGAGGGGTTCTGTTGAAAATTTCAGCCACAACTGCCAGGAAAATTGTTTGGGATGCAAAAAAAACCCCACAAATAACTTCAGGTGAAATACAGGACTCTCTGAAAACATGTGGTGTGGCTGTTTCAAGATGCACAATAAGGAGGCACTTGAAGAAAGATGGGCTGCATGGTCGAGGCCCCAGAAGAAAGCCATTACTACGCAAATGCCACAAAGTATCCCTCTTACAATACGCCAAACAGCACAGAGACAAGCCTCAAACCTTCTGGCACAAAGTCATTTGGAGTGATGAGACCAAAATTTAGCTTTTTGGCCACAACCATAAATGCTACATTTGGAGAGGAGTCAGCAAGGCCTATGATGAAAGGTACAGAGGTGGATCGCTGATGTTTTGGGGATGTGTGAGCTACAAAGGCACAGGAAAATTGATCAAAATTGTTGCCAAGATGAATGCAGTATGTTATCAAAAAATACATTTGCATTCATCAGCCAGGAAACTGTGTATGGGACGTACTTGGACATTCCAACATGACAATGATCCAAAACACAAGGCCAAGTCGACCTGTCATTGGCTACAGCAGAATAAAGTGAAGGTTCTGGAGTGGCCATCTCAGTCTCCTGACGTCAATATCATTGAGCCACTCTGGGGAGATCTCAAACATGCAGTTCATGCAAGACAGCCCAAGAATTTCCAGGAACTGGAGGCTTTTTGCCAAGAGGAATGGGCAGCTTTACCATCTGAGAAGATAAAGAGCCTCATCCACAAATACCACAAAAGACTTCAAGCTGTCATTGATGTTAAAGGGGGCAATACATGCTATTAAGAACTGGGGTATGTAAACTTTTGATCAGGGTCATTTGGCTAGTTTCTGTTGTCATTATGATTTAAAAAGAGTAAACACAGTTGATTGATAATAAATGGCTTCAGCCAAACACTAACCATGAGTGAAAGTAGAAAATTGTGTGTGTTAGCATTCATATGCTCTGAAAAATGGCCAAGAAATCATAAATTCTGCCAGGGTGTGTAAACTGTATATACAATGCCCTTGTCTTCAATTCTTTATACCTAAAGGATACTATAGAGGAAAGCACCTAGATCAAAGAAGTTGAATTACCAAATAAGAGTACCATCATCCCAAATGTCTAGTGCAAGGAAAGGCAGGAGGTAGGGAACGGCCGCAGTTAGCTGCTTCTGTCGGCCAGTATCTCAATACCCCAAGCAGGGAAGGAACCCCAAAAGGGGGGGGGGGGGGGGACTATTGCGGTACTAGGTATAGCCAAATATTTAGTAAGAAAAAGGTACAGAGAAAGGTAATAATATAATAAAATTCCATTTTAATTGAAAACATAATTAAAAAGTTGTAACAGTGTCACATACAGTTGTGATTAAAAGCAGAAGCAGTAAATACAACCAAGAGGATTACACCCCATAGTGATGGTGGACACAAATAAAGCTTGGGTTCTCGACCGGTTTCGCGGTTTTCACCGCTTCCTCAGGAGAGCAATATCTGTGGTACAACATATAATAATTGTAATAAATACACAATTAGAGGAATACATGGAAGGATTATTGTTGCAGCAAAATCATTAGACCATACATTAAACAAATAAATACAATTTAGGTACACAAAGGATGAGCTCACCCGTTCAGTAGTTCTCTGTGGGTGTGTAAAGCCCCGAGCAAATCCCCCTGCGGCGGACACAGGGGATAATAAACAGCCTCTGGATGGATAAAATGGATAATAGAATTATCTAGGTAAATGGACTGGAAGATCCGTAAAAAGGAAAATAGAATACGGGGGTGCCAGTAGTGAACCTCTAAGATTGAAGCCGGTGTGCAAGGGGGAGAAACAAGGAATAAATGGGGATAGAAAGTGAAGGGAGGGAAAGTAGCAAAAAGGGGGGGGGGAAGGGGGGAGGGGGGGGTGGAGGCAGGGAAGGGAAAAGGGGGGGGGAGAGGAAAGGGGGAAAAAAGGAAGGGAAAAGGGGGGAGGGGGGGGAAAGGGGAAAAAGAGGAAAAAAGAAAGGGGAGGAGTAAGGGGGGGGGGAAGGAGGGAAGGGGGGAAAAAAGGGGAGGGGTGGAAAAGAGCGGGGGGGGGAAGGGGGGGTAGGGAAAGGGAGGAGGGGGTAGGGGGGAAAAAAGGGGGAGGGGGGAAAAAAGGGGGGAAAAGAGGGGAGGGAAAAAGGAAAAAGGGGGGAGAACAGAGGGAGAAAAGAAGAGGGGAGAGAGACAGTAGGTCAGTGAAGGAGGAACCCACTGCTGCAACGGTAAAGGGAGAAAATCAGAGAGGAAAGAAAATTGCACACAGATGTAAAGAACTGGCACTCACCCCTAGAGTATTAATCTGTTAAGACGCATAAGCTGGAGTTGATGAGGACAACATAACACAGGATCATATAGTAGGCAAGAGGAGTCACCAGCCACTGTTCGGTTGGTGATAAGGACCCCCCAGGAAGACTGGAAAAATTGGTGTGTGCAGAAAAAGGTCACAGCAACAACTGCAAATAAGAATTTATAATAGGGTTACCATCCACAAACAATGTATAGGGGGTTTACCCACCGGTAAGGAGCAATGTAAGCAACAAACTGGGGTTAAAGTTTGCGGATTAAAAGTCATGTGGAATGGCAATGAAAACGGGTTAGGAGATATCAGGGAGGCACTCTGATATGGCAATAAACAAAATTGCAGGGGGGGTTTGTATGAAAAGGCCGTATACAGAGACTTAATGTTAAACAGAGGTGCCAACAGAGAAGGGGGGTCTAACTGAAAGTAGGGAGAATAGGGAAAGGGAGGGGGGGCGATGGAACTTACCCACAAAGATGGTCCTCAGCTGGCTCAGCGTCAGGAAGCTGTAGGCTCGTATAGCGGCCATGGCCGGCCGCTATAAGAGCACCCCAACCCGGAAGTCAGGGTCGGCGTGGAGGGCGGTCCCTGACGTCACCGGGTCTGTTCGCCCGCACTGCGCAGGTGCACAGCTGAGTGCTACTGCGCAAGCGCGCACTCCTGTCAAAGGGAATCGAGTTCCCAGACAAGGAGACACAAGCAGCCTGGGCTGCCAGGGCGAGCATGTGTTCGCCGCAGAGAGAGGGCCCGAGGCGAACCGAAACCACCAGAGACTAATAGTGGGAAAGAGGTCATCCTTGCACAGCAAAGCAGATGAAAATAATAATGCAACCAAGTAATAAAATTAAAAAACAAAAGCAAAAAACAATACATAATTCTGTATCTAGACAACAGGAAGTCAACAACAGCAGCATTGAGAGTTTCACTTAAAGCAGGAGGCATCATAGATAGTATTGGGACCCGGTGGTAAGGGAAGAAGGGAGGGGGGGGGGAAGGAGAAAGGGGGGAGGGAGGAAGGGGTAAGCAGGGCCAGGTGAAAATTGGGAAGGGGGGAGGGGAAGGGGGGAAAAACAAGGGAGGATGGGGGGGGGGGAAGGGTAGGAAAGGAGGGGAGGGGGGGGAAAGGGAGGGAAGGGGAGGGGGGAAGGGGAGAAGAGGAGGGAACCAGGGGGGGAAAACGGACGGGGGGGAAGGGAAAAAGAGGGGAGGACCATGGGAGGGAAAAGGGGAGAGGGGGGGGAGCAAGGAGGGATGAGGGAGAGGGGGAGGGGGGGGGGGGAAGGAAAGGACAGGGAAAGAGGAAGGGGGAAAAAAAGGATAGGGAAAAGCAAGGGAGGTAAAGAAACAAGACCTCATAGCAAACCTCATAGAAAGGCCTTGTAGGACACTGATTCGTTTAAGCCAGGAGGGATGGTGGCATTGAGTCGCTCGATCCAGAGGGATTCCCTCTGGAGTATCGAGCGATCCCAATCGCCACCCCTGGGATTAGGTTGGACCACCTCCAGTACCAGAAATTTGGCCACGGAGTTATCGAATCTATGATGTAGGCCAATATGTCGGCCGATAGTGGTCAATTTGCCATTTTCTGAGTCATGCAGGTGGTCACCGATTCTCTGCCTGAATTCCCTAATTGTTTTGCCCACATAAAACGCTTTGCATACGCAGTTCATGAGATAGACCACCCCTTTTGTACCGCAATTGGCGAAGGTCGTGGGACCAGGGTCTCGCCGTTTCCCACTCTCAAAGATCCTTCAGCGGACTAAAAATAAAAATAGTCTTGAACTAATTGGACTACTCATTACCCAATATACCCTTGATATGACCCTTCTTGACAACGACATTGAACGTCTCAACACCGAATACTCCCTTTGACTGACAATACGGCCTTCAAAACCAAGTGGAAAGAACTTAGAGAACGCTTGGAAATTATGAATAAGGACATTATCCTTAAAAAACAGATCAAATTTGGGAAGGACAAAGCTGCCTTCACTGAGGGCCTGGCCTACCACTGGCCGGGGAGAGGCCGGGTAGACGAGGCCCCCCTCGTACCAATAATAGAAACTTCACTACTGATATTGAATCAGATTCATCCTTATCCTCCACTGTATCCTCCCTAAGCACCACTCACCCAACACTTCATCTGCACTTAATTCCTCACGCAAGAGACTTCATTTTGGGGGCAACACCCCACCAACGAACCCTAAAAAGATAAAAAAGGCCCAAAAGGCCCGAGATCCACTCAGGCACCCCTACACAAATCCCACATGATATTAACACCCCTGTAGAAGGGGCTACTGGTCACTCCACACTGCACGGCACAATTCCCAAAATTCTAAACTTTGCTTTAATGACAAACAAATACACGAAAGTTAATGAGGACGCTATTTTTTAGATTTGAAAAAACAACAGAGCAATCTAGATGCTTACGTCCTGAAACCCTCACTGTCCCAACCAAACCCTCTCTCCCAGACCACACCGACCGCAATGTCATAAACCTTACCCCCTATACGTTTAACAGCGAAGAAATCTCGTTGTTACAGTTAGGTCTGGGTTTTTGTCCTCTTGATACACTCAAGGTCACTGAAACAATTAAGGACTTGTACCTTTTTGCACGTAATTTAACTTTCAGGTTTATCTACGACAAGGATCGTGTTAACCTAGGACTTGAGCGTGAGCTCGCCGAGCGCACCAAAGGCTTCTCTATGGAGGAATTCAGGGTGCTCCGCGACCTGATGCTCCTGTTCGATGAGGGTAACACCGGAGACCCCGCGTCCTCACAAGATTGCGGGGCCTCTGATGTCGTCCCTTCAAGCGAACCCATAGCAGGGATAACCCTCCCTGCCCCCCTGCATCTAATAGACCTGGCCTTCCGGTTACCTTTAAACCAACTCCTTTACCCAAGTCCTTTCGCCTACGATCTCGGAGATTCCCCGATCTCAATACATGCCCTGAGATATGGGCTTTTCCTTCGAGCTACTATTAGTGACCTCAAGAAACAAAAATGGCCCGACTTTTCCTCAAACCTCGACCCCAGTCAAATCCGAGCTCTTCGGTCCCTGCAGCAACGCTCTGATGTCGTGATCAAACAATCGGACAAGGGCGGTAATATTGTCCTGATGACCAATCACCAATACCAATCTATGTGCCTCGCGATCCTTAATAACAAACATTGGTATAGACCCATTTCTCCTACCCATATATCTTCTTTTGCACAGGAACTCCGGGCTCTTTGCATGAGGCCTATATCATGGGCCTCATTGACAAAGACACCTTGGAGTTCCTGGTCCCCAAATTTCCCCGCACCCCCACCTTCTATTCCCTACCCAAGACCCACAAAGCCTCGCATATCCCTCCCGGGAAGACCCATAGTGTCTGGGATAGGCTCTCTAACAGACAACGCGAGTAAATTCGTTGACGCTTTTTTAATGCCCCACGTCCGCAGTCTCCCGTCCTATATTAGGGACACCACCGACCTTTTGCAACACCTTGAAGGAATCCAGATCCCTCCGGACGCCCTGCTCGTGGCTGTTGATATTGAGGCTCTTTACTCTAGTATCCCCCACGAGCAGGGCGTACGGACGGCTGGTTCTTCTTAGCCGAACAAGACACAACGACCTGGCCTTTGAGCCAGTTTATACTGACATTATTGTATTTCATATTGACTAAAAATTATTTCACTTTCAATGATCAATTATTCTTACAAATACAAGGTGGTTGCAATGGGGACGTCGTGCGCCCCAGCATATGCAAATTTATATTTAGGCGGCTGGGAGCGACATATCCATGCTCATGACCAATATACAGAGTTTCTAAACGATATCCTTTTATGGTATCGTTTCATTGATGATCTCTTCATGGTATGGACGGGTCCCAGGGACAAACTCCTACAATTTTTACGTCAACTGGACAATAACGACCTAAACCTCAAATTTACTTTCAAAATTGAGACTGAGCAAATCCCCTTTCTAGATTTACTGAATATCAAACAACCTGATGGAACATTAGGCACCGACCTCTACAGAAAACCCACGGCCGGTAACACGTTGTTGTTTGCCACCAGTGCTCATCCGAATTCCCTGGTACGGAGCATTCCCTATGCCCAATATTTACGGTTACGCAGGAACTGTA